>CM075815.1:19904379-20504379 GCA_037975025.1 Excoecaria agallocha | reverse complement strand
TATACATAAATAAATATAGTATATTTTCTTTTTGACAAAACTCAATGCACTGTATGTTCTTTTTTTTTACTAAAATACATGATATTTACTTTTGTACATAAATAAATATAGTGTATTTTTTTTGGTGAAGCTCAATACACTTTATTTTCTTTTTTTTTTACTAAAATACAGTGTATTTACTTTTGTATATAAATAAATATAGTGTATTTGTTTTTTGCAAAAATCAATACACTGTATTTTCTTTTCTTTTGACTAAAATACAGTGTATTTACTTTTTTACATAAATAAATATATTATATTTTCTTTTTGATGAAACTCAATACATTGTATTTTCTTTTCTTTTGATCAAAATATAGTGTATTTGCTTTTGTACATAAATAAATATAGTATATTTTTTTTTTTGCGAAACTTAATACACTGTATTTTCTTTTCTTTTGACTAAAATATAGTGTATTTACTTTTTTACATAAATAAATATAGTATATTTTCTTTTTGATAAAACTCAATACATTGTATTTTCTTTTCTTTTGACCAAAATATAGTGTATTTGCTTTTGTACATAAAAAATACAATGTATTTTCTTTTTGACGAAACTCATATGCTATTTTTTTACTAAAATACAGTGAATTATTTTTATACATAAATAAATACAATGTATTTTCTTTTTAACGATGCTTAATACACTATATTTTCTTTTCTGTTTATTAAAATACAGTGTATTTACTTTTGTACATAAATAAAATGTCAAACCAAGCATTTTATGTTCAATTTTTTGATTTGATTGTGCATCTTTCTCCATTGAGCAGAATGGTATAAGCTTAGAGGCGAATGACCCTAAAGGTGATAACGGCCCATCAAATCCTAGTTCAAGGGCTGATGAAACTGAGCCTCCATCAAATATTAATAGATATGATGATGATGAAAATGAGCCTGGGTATGATGATGGTGAATATGAGCCTGAGTATGATTATAAATGTAAAGAGGAATGAAGATAAAGTTTGTTGAAATATGATTCAAAGTTTGAATTGGTCTTTTTTTTTTTTCTTTTTTTGTTAGTCTATTTGCTTCTTTGATTTAGTAGTAGATTTTTTCTAGATTTTTTGCTCAGTTTGTTTTTTGATTAGCCAATATATAGAGTCCTTTTTTTTTTTTTTCATTATCAGGTATGTATAAAAAGAAATAAAAGCACGGTATTTTTTTTCTTTATATTTGCTTTGATTTTTTTTCTTTTTGTTACTGTTTCCAACAAAGTTGGGGCCCCATTAAATCCTTATTAATGGAGGACCTGCTAATGAAAATGTGTCTGGAATATAGTTTGGTCAAGAGATATTCATAGTATCTACTTGGGCTATTATTGGCCAAGTTTAGATACGAAATACCAAACAGCTAGCTATCTTGGTAATACTGATGTTTCCATTTGATTTAATATCATATATAGAAATATATGTTTTTAACTTGTCAAAACAAACTCAATATCTTTCAACTTTTTCTAACCTTACTCCTCCATTTTCAAGCTGCAATGAATAGATATATAGCCTTCAGCATAAGTAACAATTCCAGGTCGATATTTTTACAATTACTTTTATGTCTATGATGTGAAAGCACTTGATGTAATATACATAATTTAATTCGAGTAATTAATTAAGCATTTATGTTAACTTGTTGCTAGTTAATGTCTTTGTTGCAAAATTAATGTATCTATTTGGAGAAATTTTGTAAATAGTTCATGGAGTTTTATATGGAAATTTCAAATATTCTTTCAAGAGAAATTTCAAAATTAATGCATCTCGGTTTGTACTTTCAATATTTTTATTTTAAATGTCAAACAAAACAATGGCTGTTGTATAAGCAAAAATTCTTTTAGAACTTTTGACAAACAATTTGTGGGCAATATTAAGATGAAGTGAAAATCTGCATATTTTATTCATTCAAATGCTGCATTTAAATCATATAATTCAGGAACAAATTCACAGCAACTAACCAACCCACTAATACTGAAATAACTGGCCCCTACTCACAACTGCAACTCCTAGTAACATGGAACAACAACTTCCACTAACATTCAATATTTGACTAAGTCAAGAGAATAAATAATAGGCAAAGGAAACAGTAAATAGTAATTCGGTAGGCAAGAACCCTCTACTATCAGTATCATACACCCTTGTCCGCATCACTTTGACTACTTTCCTTGTTTCAGGAGGCTTGCAACTACGAACAGCAGTAGAAAACCGGTGCACCCCTTGCTTTTCGAATCCAGTGCAACAAACTATGTTGTTCTTAAAGCAAAACAGGCGAACAGCAGGAGGAATTGTGAGTTCAACCTCCCATGTCGGCGTTTGCTCCAAATATCTTCCTCCGCGACCGCCGGCCATGGGCATCACAGCCTATCTCTGTTCTTGAAAATGGTTTTAAGATAAAGAAAAAAAAGATTTATTTTCAAGAATCAAGCTAGAAAGATAAAAGAAGTGAAGTATTTTGAATAACGAGAGAGTTTTGAAATAAGGGCATATTTGAAATAAATCTGAGTATAAATGTATTTATAAAATATAAAAAGGTAAGAACGAAATCTTGTAAAATAGAGTGGGATATTTATGAAAATAAAATAGAAAAATATGGTATTTTATGTAATTTCCGTTATTAAGAAAGGAAGATTGGGCTATTTATGGGCTTTAGGTTGCTCCTTGTTATTTTTTTAGTTGATAAAAAATAATAAATTCAGAAAATTACAAATAGTTAAATCGGTTAAGAGTTTAATTATTTTTTCAATTGATAATAGGACTCAAATCCACCTTTCTTTGTCCGAAATATGTAATTATAAAAAAAATGTATATAATAAATTTGTATATAGATTATCACAATATGCTATTTTTTCAGCAAAAAATTTAATTATAAACTTCACAGCAAGCTGCAAAAGGTGATATAAAATTAAATAATGAAAAATAGATTGTCAAATAATTAATAGGTGTAACAAATAGGACCAATTGTATTAATTTATTATATTTATTCTATTTTTTTAATCAAATTTAATACTATAGACTTGGAGAATCAGAGAAAAAAAAATGTAGTAGATTAAATCAAAGTAAAAGGAGGTTGTTAAAGCATTTTGAAGTTGGTAATAGAAAAGACATAATTCTAGCTTAATGGTGTATTGTCTTTATTAATGTCTAAATCAAAAAGACAATTTAAATTATAAAGCATTAACGTAAAACATGGCTTTGAAAGAATGTGATACCTTACGATTACAAGTTCAATTAAAAAAAAAAAATAGAATGAATGATGTATTTGATTTCTTCTATTCCTTCCATTGCTAATAATTATTGTCAATAATGACGTTCAATTGGTTGTGTTGGGTTAGATTGAGACTTGTTGCCGAATGCCCTTATAGCTCATAACAACCCAACCCTAAGCAACCATGCTTATTGGCTTAAATTTTCAATTTTTGGGTTCACCTCATATTTTTCTAATTTTTATTTACCTACTAGGGATTATGTATATTTTTTTTCCTTTCATTTATTAATATCAAGTTATTAATCAACCAATCACTGTCATTTTTTTTTTTTAGGATTTGATCTTATATTTGGTTTTGATGTGGAAGGTAATAATTTGGGACCAGCAAAGAAATGGAATTTGATGGCTGGGCCATCCAAAGATTTCTTTGGCAGACAGCACATTACAGCTCTGCTATTTTATTCTTTTGGCATTGTCTTTAAATTCCATTTGGACTTAGTTTAATGAATTTTGAATCTAAATTTTCTTTTTAACTTTTTTCCTATGCATAATTATTTGGTTAAATCGAAAGACATTTCAGCATGCAATGCATGAATCTGTCGCGCGCTGCATACCATCCAATCGAATACCAACATATATTAATTGTCTTGCTCATTCGACGGGATGATACATAGCGCACAATGCATGCACGCACCATATTAACACTCATTTTGAATCAAAAATTTAATTATTATCTCTAATAAAGATCCAATATTGTTATTGACCTCAGATTTATTTAATTTAGTGCACTTTGTTACTTGTAATAGATAGTCAATTGAAAGAATGGCTGCAAATGAGAAAGCTTAAAATCAGAAATCAAACATGGGATTTAGCAGAAATTTGTAAAATGATGACGCATTACAAGTATTTAAAATAAAATAAAATTCCATTACTCATCTGAGAACTTTTTCTACTAACCAATTGAACTACAAAAAGAATACCCATCAAAGGAAAAGAAAGAATGCAAAGAAAAAGAGACGGCCACAGATTCTTAATATCTAATATAACCTCAAGGACCTATTCTAAACACCTAAAACTCTCAATATCTTATAATATCCTTAAAGTTTTCCATCTTTCATTCTAACCCCTTTTGCCAGTTCTCTTACAGTTCTTCTCTACTAGCTAAGAATATGGTCATCTATTGCTCCTATTTCTCCTCATTCCTTCCCTGTACAAAAAAAAAACAAAAAAAAAAAAAAACAAATTTAACAAACAAAATGAAATTAACCGTAAATGACCCCAATACTTTTTCTTTTTATCATTCCAACCCTCAAATGTAATCCATTGCAGGGTTGCTATTGTGCGAGTTGGCCATCATTGTGATGGCACCGGTCATAATGATTTTCTCGCTGGACTTGTTTCTCATTTCGAGGACTTTCTTATGGGAATTGGAGTGCATGGAAGGAATGAAGGTTGGACTTGCAGCAGGTCGGTATTCGGGGAAAAGTCGGCCTGACTTGTAGCGTACACCGCAAGCATTGCAAAGGGTCTTAGGCCCCATTGGCCCTGCCCTCCATTGTGGTGTTTTGGTTATCTCACAATGCATGCATTTCCTAACTGCTTGATGTTGTGGTGCTGCTGAATTTTGGCTGTTCTCTGCCTGACCTACTGGAACTGTGAGCTTTATTTTCTTCTTCTTCTTGTGTTCAATTGCGACTTGCTTCGGTAACTTGATCAAAAGTCGCGATTCAGCATAGTTCTCAGAATCCGATGGAGCCTTAGGAATGCCAAAAGGCTGAGGGGTCTCACTGATAGAGGAACTAGGCGAAACAAGCTGCATTGGTGGGCGGGGAGTGAAAGTGGCAGGGCGAGGGCGTTTGCTACGAGCACGACCCCGCCTACCGGAGGCAACCATTTCGGGGCTGCGGGGGGCAGGTTTGTCTCCTGAACAGGAGCTGCTGCTCTCAAGGACAGAAACTGGACTAGATGTCTGAAATTTATGGTGCGATGAATCCTTGTTGTTAGAAGATGACTCTTCTTTCTGCATTGTGAGGCTTCCTCCTGAAAAGGAATCCTCCACAAAGTTTGACAACCATTCCAGCTGAACTATATCTTCATACTGCAATTTCACACAAAAACTAAATTAGAATAATTCCAATTTCAATTCAAAACTGCTCTTAGCAATACAAACACCAAAATCAAATTAATAATCATCCACACAATTACTAAGCCACCAATCTTTTATTGTTTGTTTATAAGTATGTCGATACACATTGAATTCAAGACCTCATACTTCTTAAAACATGACTAAAACACTTTCACACTTAATTAAAAACTCCTCATCACCATCATCATCATTATGTATTATTATAATGAGTATATATTTGTTACATCAAATATATAATATATTAGTAAATATGAATAGCTATATTTTTCATCCAACAATTTTATTTAATAGATAGTACATTTGACATTTCGAATTATCTTTCTAATATTATTATTATTACTCCCTTTATTTTTTTTTATCTATCACTTTTAAATAAAATTTAAATTTTATTTATCTATCATTTTTAGGCTTTTAATATAATATAATTTATTTTTTTTTAATAAAATCAGAACCAATTAAATTTGATAATTTAATTTTAATTATGTAATTTAATATTAAATTTAAATTTATTTATTATTTTTTAATTTTAGTAAATGTAATAAAAGTGATTGATAAAAAAATTAAAAAAGAAAAAAAAGAAAGGAGTATATATTAACCAGCAACTTAGAGTGAGAACTATTCACTTTAGGTGATCACATGACAAAGCCACGTGACTTTCATAACTGAACCAATAATTTAAGATAACAATATGCACCTCATCGCCGACAGAACATCTAATTACCAAATTACCCTCGCAATGGCTACTGTAATTGACTAAAATACCCTCGCCATGAACTTTCAAAATTTAAACTCAATAACGCGGACAGCAATCAACTACGCCAAAAAACAAAAAAAACAAAATCCCATCCAATAAGGAATCACAAATATGACATCACCATCAAGAAAATCCACGGCCATCATTAAACCACCACAAAAAAAAATAAAAAAAAGATGCTACGTGTGACATTTAAACTCACCGGAACGGACAGCTCAGCGGAAAGATCAGACGCGCCATTTTTATGAGAGAAAACCGAGTCAGAACCCGGAAACGAGTCAGGAGTCGACCATAAACTCGGGAACGAGTCAAAATTCTCGCTGTTATTATTGGCGGCGGCGGAGTCGGGACCGGGAATATAAGCTTCGATATCGTCGGTGGGGAAATCGAGGAGGTCATCTATGTGGTCAAAGAAGCTACCGCAGTCTATCTCGTCGATGAAATTAGTTGGCCCAATCATGATTGTAAGATTTCAAAATTTTCCTGGAAAATTGAGAGGGAAAAAGAAAATGTAAGAAACATAAAAGAAAATTGGTAACTTTATTTTATCAGTGGGTATAATTATACAGAGTGGTTTTAAAAACATGAAATGGGTTATGGATTTCCTGTGGGTACATGTGGGCAAAATGGTGTTTCTAAAAACTTTTGTATTGATTGCTTTGAAATATGAGAAGTGTAGCCATTTTTTGTGAAAAATTAACCTTCTTTTTTTTTTTGCAAAACAAAAAAAAAAATATCAGTAAGATTGATTAGAATCAGAATTTTGAATGTGAATGAAATTCGATTCTAGAACTGTTAGCAAAAATGTAATAAGGTAACTTTAGTAGCTCATGGCCAGCTGGCACTAAAGTCATTGTTTCTTATATGATATATACTAAAAGGTCAAAAGAAGGCAATAAGTGATAATGAGCTTTAGCCTTTTTTTTTTTTTTTCTTTTGCTTATGTTAAAGATGAACTTCAATTTTGTTTTTTTTCCTCAAAAATTAAGTAATTTTGGCACGAAAAATCAAGGTGGAAATACTGAGATAGGGGAAGGTTAAAAGCTGGTTTTGGATGACATTTTGTCTGCAAATTGAGTTAGTTTTAGTTCGGGAGAAAGGTGAGCTTTGGAAATGAACTTTAGAATGATTATGGAGCATACCTTCTTTCCTAATTTCTCAAACAACAATCTGGATTTCCAAATTTGATTAAATTACTTCAATATTCCTGCAAAAGAACAGAAAACGAATGCCATTATTAGTAAATGATGTTCAGAACACAATTCAAATTTGCTTAATATACAATTTGGTGAAACTCAAAAATCTCAATTTTCCTCATCCATTTTCCCATTGTTTCTCAGCAAACAAACAAATTTAGAAGAAGACCCAGAAAATGCAGAGGCCAAAACAGAGCACAAAGCTCAAAATTCACTTCACCCATGAACATAAAGATGAAAATTTTTCTCAGTCATTATCACACACAACAAAACAGGGTCCAAAACTAACAAGTGAGTACCTTAGAGAGAGAGAGAGAGAGAAGTGTTGTGATATTGTTAGAAGTGGAGAAAGAGTAGAAATGAAGAGAAGAGAAGAGTTCGAAATAATAAAGACGAGAGAAACAAAAAACAAGAGAAAGAGAGAGCTAAAAAATAAAGGTGGAGGATTTATGTTGTGGTAGGTGAGGCTCCTCCTTCATTGCTAGCTGTCTTTTACTCTCCCCCCACCTCCCACTACCCCTTCACTGTCTTGATGTTGAAGTCTTTTTTTTTTTTTTTTTAAACTTGGGTCCCACTAGTACAATTAATCTTGAATTTTAATTTGATAATTGGTGTATTGTGAAATTAAACATTATGTTTTTCTTCCTTCCTGATAAAATATTCCAGCAATAAATGTTCATTTCGGCATACTATGCGTTTTCGAAAAAATATATATACATTATTTCTTCACTTTTATTTAAAAAAAAAAAAAGAAGCTCGACCACCGAGCGAGTAAAATTTTGGAATTACTAACTCTAGAGCTATGACCTCTTTCTTAAATTTAAGCTATTACCTATTTTGTAAATTTTTGATTGCTCAACTACGTTTGATATGCAAAAACTCTAAAAATAGGAGTGAAAGGATGGAAATTAACTTCTTACTTGTTTAACCTGTAAGCAGCAGTAGCATTAGGAAGCTTCGTTGCCAGTTAAGATTAAATTAGCATTTTCTTAATGCAAAAGCAATTTGCCTCCTTCAACCATTCAAGATTTTCCCATGATAAAAAATTTTTTAATTATTTTTTTTTATTACTATTATTGTTGGCACCATTTAATTGAAGGTTCGCCCAATTTTTAGTTATCCAGTGAATGGTTTCTGAATTTTCTCACGTTTCATTGTTTGTCTTAGAATTAAGTATATTGATGAGAATAAATCCAGTTCTTTTTTTTTTATTATTTATTTTTGTTGATTTTCGTTATTATTAAAATTTGTATTATAATAGTGTGATATTTTTTTTTCCAACGAATATGTAGAATTTAAATGTAAATAGCAGAAATTGAACTCAAAAACAACATTTTTTTTTAAATTGTTCAAAGGAGATATATAATGCTAATTACAATTTTGAATGTTAATAGTAGATATTGAAATAAGATTTTCCATACTTTTACTTCATTGTTAGGCGTTAGCTACCAAACTAAGTCTTGTGGTTATAAACAACATTTAAACATATTAGCAATATCAAGGTACAAAAATAATAAGTTGGAAAGTGTCACTTAAGAAAAATCAACAAAATAATATATATTGGTAAATAGACAATAACTTATAGAATTTGGGTATATGCCAAAATTTAGGCATGCTGGGGACAAGAATTTGACTATTCTCGTTTTTTTAAAAAAAAAAATATAGAAAATAATGTGGATTTAAATTGTATTAAAAAAAATGGATGGCAATTGGCCGTGAGTCTTGCACTCAGTTGATACGGTATACTTCAAATGGTGGATAGCAATTGGCCGTGAGTCTTGCACTTAATTGATACAGCATACTTCAAATTTGGATTGCGAACAAGAAAATAAATTTCCAATATTTCTTTTTTCAAACTTTTGAGAAAATCAAATGTATGGTAACAAAAATCTGCCAACCTAAATACCAAAAAACCCTGCCATTCTTTGTAAAAATGGCGGTGGGATTTTTTCTTTAGGATTATTAATTATAAAAAAATATATCATAATTTAATATGAAATTTAGATGGAACGTGATAACCTTATGAGAATTTTATTGCTGTTCATATTCAAATTAAATTAATTATAGAGATTGTGAATTAATAATTAAATTACTGAATTGCACTTATGCCTCTGAAATTTAAAATTCAAAAATTAAAATTAAAAATAAAAATAAAATAAATTTATTTATTTAGATTTTTTTTTAAAGCAACAGTCCCGGATAGAAAGTCAAATGACTATCTCCAAGTTAGGAATATATATAATAAATTCAAAATAATGTTTTTGATTATAACTTTATGGTGGTCCACTATTAGGTTAAAAAGATAATTCTTGCTCCAAGCTAGAGCTACTAATATTGGAATTTATTTTTATTTTTATTTTTATTATTATTATTATTATTATTATTATTATTATTATTATTATTATTATTATTATTATTATTATTATTATTATTATTATTATTATTATTATTATTATTATACGTATAATTGTTTCTATGGGCTCAATTTGCAACCTGTCAATGAACTGGAAATGTCTCTACACAATTTCACCCTCAGTTTTTCAAAACCTAACAAGACTTTAAAAAAAATTATATATATATATATATATATATATATATATATATATATATATATATATATATATATATATATATATATATATATATATATATATATATATATATATATATAAAACAATACTTTCTTAACAATTTATTTAAAGACAGGGCAGAATGAAATCAGCTTCTAAGTTGGACACAAGTGTATCCTAAAAATGGTCAAGGCTTTACAACTAAAAAAATAAAAGTATTGATTCAGATGGGATATAAAATAATTTAATTAAGGATCATGATTTTATAATTAAGAAATCTTAAATAAAAGTGAATAAACAAACATATTAAATCTGGGCTTTTCTCAGAGGAAATGATAAGCCTCACCCACTTACTCTCTTGTACAGCAGCACAAACACTTACCTCTAATTCCAAATCTCATTAACAATAAATTTATATATATTTAAACTAACTTGAAATTTACTCTTTCTCCTCTCTATCAATCCCTTCTAAAATACTCTCTCTAAAGATATATTCAATATGGAAAAGGGAATTGTGTTTCGTCCACTTTTCTTTTCTAACTAACTTGGGCTGCACTCTTTGGATCATTTCCTTCTAAAATACTTCTCTACCTTTGGTAAATGCCCTATTGTATTTTGTAAGATAGCGAAGGTTGGCCTCCTTCCGCTATTAAGATGGAATTAAATCACCATGGAACCAATGCTAAAAGTTTATATATATATATATATATATTCATCAAACCATGGGATAATACATCATACAATTAGGAGAATGACCTTTTAATCCCATTGTATATATCTCTCATCACAATTCACAACCTTTTTATCTTACTTCTTCCATCTCAAAATAATTGCCATTTCAACTATTTTTTTTTATTTCAAAATATTTGTCACGTTAATAATTTCAAGAGAGTACTATTAACTTGCTTTTTTCAGATGTATTCTCGTTAACTATCTTCTAATTTTTAAATTTTCTTTCACTCTACTTATTATCTCTCGTCTTAATTAAGTGGTTAACACTAAATTAAATAAAATTATTTTTTTATAAAACATTACAAATTTATCCAAAATCTAGACTAATAATTAGATTTACTGGTCTGTGTGAAACAATTTTAAACGACAGATAATTTGAGACAAACGGAGTATAATATAATGAGTTAAGGGTCAAATAAGTCCCTCAAATTTGTCACAAGAGTCAATTAAACTCTTAATGTTTTGGCAAATAACCCTTTAAAAAATCAACTTTGAGCCAATTAGAGTCTAATTGAAATAAAATATTTTACTTTTTTCTACCACATTAATATATTCATATTATGATTTCTTTCTCTTAATTAGTGAATTCTATCTGGCACAATTACAGGGGTCAATTTCATCTACGGTCACTCAACTTTCATCAAATCACCCAAAAGTAATGAAATTATTTTTTGTGACATAAATGTCACTGAACTTATACATATTTGCATAAAAGTCACGATCACCGGATTCTGGCGATGACCCTTGCCGGATTGATAACATGGTGCGCCACGTCATATGCCTGGACACACGTGGCACGTTCCACGTTTGAGTCAATTTCAGATACGGTCACTGAACTTACAATTTATCACCCAAAAATAACTAACTTATTTTTCATGACTTAAATGTCACTGAACTTGTCATCTTTTTTCAAAATAGTCATTTTGACCAGACACACATGGAGATATAGGTGAGCAAATTTCGGTTCAAACCGAAAAATCGAACCAAATCTGATTTTTTAATTTGGTTCGATTTTTAATTTTTCGGTTCGGTTTAGAATTTTGAAAATTTTTTGTTTTCGGTTCAGTTTTTGAAGGAAAAACAACATAAAAATCAAACCGAACCAAAATTGTATATAATTATATAATTTTTTGAATTTTTTAATTGAATAATTATTTTGTACATGTAAATTATCTTATTTTGAGTTGTAAATTATATATCAATTATTAATATCTATTTTTTATGTGATAATTTGAAATTTTGACTATTAAATTAAAAATCGATTAAATGAAAAAATTTATTTAACGATTTTGTTGTATTATTTATTATATATTTTGGGATTGTATTTTAATTTGAACTTTTATTTTTGTACAATTTAAATGTTTTTACTTTAGTATAATATGGTTTATAATTTTGTATAATTTTAAGACACAATTTTTTAATTTTTTTAAAAAAGTTTTAATTTTCAGTTTTTCGGTTAACCGAACCAAACCGACTGAAAAATTTGATTTGGTTTGAATTCGGTTATTTTATAAATTCGGTTCATTTTGGTTGATTAAAATCTTAAAAGTTCAATTTTCGATTATTTCGATTCGGTTCGATTATTAAACAGAACCAACCGTTGCACATGGCTTCATGGAGATGGATTTATTGCCACGACATCAGCTATCATGACACATTAGCTATGGACGTTATTAGCTATGGACACACATAATTTGCTGATGTGTTAAATATAACACATTAGCTGATGACAATGATTTGACTACTGATGTGTCAAATATGAAATATTAGCTTATGATGTGATAATAAATTAATCATCATGAATATCCGGTCAAGATGATTTTTTTGAAAAAAGATGACAAGTTCAGTGATATTTAAGTCATGAAAAATAAGTTAGTTACTTTTGGGTGATAAATTGTAAGTTCAGTAACCTTAGCTGAAATTGACCCAAACGTGGAACGTGCCACGTGTATCCAAGCATATGACGCGGCGCGCCATGTCATCAATCCGGCAAGGATCATCACCGGAATCCGGTGATCGTGACTTTTATGCAAATATGTATAAGTTCAGTGACATTTATGTCACAAAAAATAATTTCGTTACTTTTGGGTAATTTGACGAAACTTGAATGACCGTGGATAAAATTAACCCCAATTCCAGCCATTGACTATTTTGTTAACCAGCAAAATTAATTTGCGCAATTGAAAAAGAAAGTATTTCACAAACAAATATATGTTAATTAAAATCCTTTTGATTCAAGTGTTTAGTTTGTATAGTTTTATTGCCAAAAATGTTAATAGTCTTTGAACCCACAAAAGTAGATAAAGAAATAAATGCTTTCTGTCGGTAACCTTTTAGTGGTACAAAATACAAATACTATTTGTGTAATATAGAGATGAAATATAAAAAATAAAATTGGAAATACTATTTCTTGCCTTTAAAGAAAAGTGGGATAAAAGGTGTTGTGTCCATCAACCCACTTATTTATAAGTTAAAAGCTATTCAAAAACGTGGCATGGATAAGTATTCATAAAAGTATGTTAACTTGTCACTATTGAAATATGTATACATAGCATAATTAATTCCTTATAAGCAACAATTATGTCTATTTTAATTTAACAAAAACGAGTGATTTTATAACCCACTTGATGCATATGGGCATAAGATTGAATAATCTAATGCTTTAATGTCTATTATCATGGAGGATAAGATTAAGAATTACTGATACTTTGGTTTCAGAAAAAGAAATTACTAATATGCTATTGAAAAGTTATTTTATTCCACAAAACCATGGGGTAAAATAAAAGGATATCATTACTGTTTTTTGAAGATTACATTAGATAGTAAGACAATTTAATGAAGTAGACGCGCATAAATACACTTATCAATTTAAGAGTGATTGGACAATATGTTTGATGCACACAATAGGAACCAATGCAAGTTGTAGCCCTTGGGATAAGGACACATATGGAATTTGAATGAATAACATGTCTCTGCCTCAAAATTGCCCTGTCACTCTTGTCGTTGTCCAAAATCTCATCTATGTCTCAATGGCGTCAAATAATACTAATGTCAAATCATCCATGTGTCGGTAAGGCGATTAGACCAAAATTAAAATTAAACCTTGTAAAAATCGCACATGGACTTGTACCTTCATGGGACAAAGGTGCATTAATTGAAAACTTCAAAGATTAATTTCACAATTCCTAAACTTTTCTATTGTTGTTTTTATTTTTCAAATTTTAAAATTGAAAAATTTTACCTCCATAATACAGTTTTTTATACATGAATTTGTAAAAAAATACGTTTAAAATATGATTTTTTAAGTGCAAAATTTTACCATTTAAAGTTATAATTATACAAAATAAACATTTAAATGTTGATTAAAACACTAAATTGAAATACACACTTCTAGAAATCATGAAACCTTAAAGCTCCGCTTGGAATGAATGAATTCCATAAATTTATAATTCTAATTTTTCATACTTAGAATGAAAAAAAATGAATTTCATGAATTAAATTTCATGGAATTTATTATGCTTTCGCCAAATTTCATCAAAAGATGTAAAATTTGCAAATGAATTTCTTATTGTTAAGAAGTCAAATTTTGAAAAATCATAATACACTTATTGTAGTGTATATTTTAAATTATTATTTTTAAATTTTGTCACCATATACTACCCATATACTACCCATATATATATATATATATATATATATATATATATATATATATATATATATATATATATATATATATATATATATAATTTATACTTTTTTCATATATTTTTGAAAACAACAACTATTGTTTATTTTTTAAAATCAATTTTTATTGATTTTTAAAGATATATTATTATTTTTTTAATATAAAACCTAAAACTTAATTTTTTTTAATAAAAATGAGTATTTTAGTAAGTTGGAAAAAAGTACAAAAATACCTAACAAAGTTTACGATGAAAAAGCTCTCATTTCATTGAAAAAATCTCAGAATATATACAAATTATTATAGATAAAAAAAAAGGAAACTAATCAAAACATATGTTAGCCTAAAAATCAGCTAAACTATACAAGGAAAGTCAACCTATTTCAAAACAATACATATATACACCGATATCCCCCCTCAAATTGATGCTGGACGATCCAAAAGCATCAATTTGTTAATAAGAAACTGATGTCGACCATGTAACGACCATACTAGATAATCCTGATTAATGTTACTAATTACATCCCATAATTCCTTTAATTCTATGACTTTTCTGTTAATGATGCATATATAAGCATACATACATTCATTCTATGCATATCATGCATGATCATGAAATTATACTTTCACATGCTGTTGAGCATTCTTTACATAACTTTATAATTACAGGCCTGTACATATACAAATACATCAGCTATAACCAAAAGAGATACAAAATGAATCTCCCACATTAAATGCTACTTCTAATCCGATGTTGGCTTGTGAGATTGTTGGCTATGTCCCTGAACAAAAGTTCTACCCTGCGAACCTACACGGATAAACACCCGTGCTAAGCTATAAAGCTTAGTGGGGAACAACTAATAACACTTTGATAACCACTCACAGTAGTTATCACATTCAATAATAATAAAATACAATGCCTTACAGGATTAATAATGATATAACAGTATCATTTAATCAGAATAATAACAGACTTTATAATGTATTTACACAAATGGCCTGCATACAATTTCCTGTGGGTGTGGATAACGGGTGCAATGGATACCCGAAGGTATCAAAACAGAAGGATACCCGTAGGTATCTAAACAGAAGGATACCCGTAGGTATCTAAACAGAAGTCTCATGTGGAGACAAACAGAAGACTCATAAGAGTCAAACAGAAGCAGCTGCGATAACCCTATAGGCATGCCTATCTATCCACAACCAAGTCTCTATGTGCAGGCATAACATATCATATATTATAACTTATGGAAATACATTTCTATATGTTTCTATTTGAGAAATAAAAACTTACCTTTTTATTTCCTTAAGCAAACTTGTATATATATATACATATAGAAAACACATTTGCCATATATCTGTAATTTAGGATGATTTATAAGCTTAGGAAGGTCTTAGACAAGTCTGTACTTTAAAAGAAATCCAAGAAAATACAATTTTCAAAATACAGGGGAGGGTCACGGTTACTAACAATTCATAGTAACCGTGAGACCCAACTTGCAATAAGGGTCACGGTTACTACTAATTTTCTAGTAACCGTGAGCCATATTGCTCTTGGGTTCTGGACTAAAACAAACTACCTCAAGGTTACCAACATACTTGTAGTAACCGTGAAGTAGGGTGAAGAACTCAGGTCACGGTTACTAAGAATTTCTTGGTAACCGTGAGATAGTTCAGATTTTGTCTCTGGACCAAAAGTTCATTACCTCACGGTTACTAGTCTCAGGGTAGTAACCGTGTATTAATGCTACGAGACTGGGTCACGGTTACTATGAAACTTTAGTAAGCGTGGTCCAGTGAATACTTTTAGTCTGGACTAAAATTTTAGGCACCTCACGGTTACTATGAAATTCATGGTAACCGTGAGCCCTAAATCGTCTCGAGACCGATTTTCAGTCTCGAATTCCATCCCCTTTTTGACCTGAAAAACAACAGTTTTAGCCAAAGTGGCCTTCAACAAAGTTGTAGGCCTACGTTTCTAGTTTCCAAAACACCAAAAATCATTTCAATAGAACCTGTAAAACTCCAGTTATTCAAGAAAAACCACAGACTGCTCAAAAAGGCAAAAGTCACAAACACAATCAAATTTGAATACCGATTTTCACTATCATGCAGTGAAAATCATATTTCAGTTTCTTCTAACAAAATCAAGGCATGTAAGTCTAGTTTCTATAGCAACTGGAATTTCATCATTTAAGCAACTATAGCTCAAGATATGAGCAAAAGTGTACAAACTAGTCAAATGATCTTTAAAAACAGATTTTCATGTTTTCAACCAAAACTCACATACTTTCAACTCTAAACCCTTTCTAAGCTTTAAATCATCCATTATACACATGAGAGAGGCACTCAAGATCTCTCCCATGACAAATCAAAATACACACAAATACACATACAAAATTCTAAGTTCCCATACCTTATTGAGCTCCTCCTTTCTCTTCAACCTTGAAGAGTTTCCTTCCCCTTTCTCTTGCTTGATTCTCCTTCTAACAAAACATAAGACATCTCTTATGAAAACCTATCAAGCTATACAAAGAAATATACACATTAAAGGAGAACCAAGTAACCTTAACCTCAAATATCCAAGTGAAACTTCTCTTTTTCTTAGCCAAAAACAAAGAAATCTAGAGAGAGAAGATGAGAGAGAGAGTTTAGGGTTAGAGAGAGAAGAATGGAGGAGGAAGATGAAGACCAAGGGTGGCCGGCCATCTCTCCAACAACCAAAAAAAATATCTCTCTCTCTTAAACTCCCAATTGGTCCAAATGTCACAAAACTTCATTATTTGCAAATGGGTCCTTTAACTTACTATATTTCAAAATCTTCCCCAAAACTTACCCTTTAGCTTTTCAATTATGTCCTTCTCTACACTCATGCACACAATTAAACATGGACACTAATAATTAATTAGTGATAATTCTTCTAGGGTATACTGAGGGGCATTACAGACCACTAGAAAGAGCTTTAGTAAACACATCTGCAGTCTAATGCTTCGTAGTGATATGTGGTAGAGAAATGATATGGGAATCATATGCCTCACGAATAGAGTGACAATCCACTTCAATATGCTTTGTACGCTCATGAAATACTGGATTAGCTGTAATTTGAATAGTACTAGTATTATCAGCGTAGAGAGGTGTAGGATTATCTTGGGAGAAGCCAAGCTCAGCCAAAAGCCCTCGAAGCCAAAGGATTTCTGAACAAGCAGACAACATAACTCTATATTCAGACTCAGTGGAGGACTTAGATACGCGATCTTGCTTTTCCAAGAAATCAGTGATGAACCAAGAAACATGCACCAACCAGTAATGGATCGTCGAGTATCCGAACACCCAGCCCAATCAGCATCACTATAAGCAACAAGACGGATTGGAGAGTAAACTGGGAAAAACAAACCTCATGTAGAAGTACCATGCAAATAACGGATGATTCGACGGACAATAACTAGATGAAGATGCCTAGGTGCTTGCATAAATTGACTAACCTGTTGAACAACAAAAGAAATGTCTGGATGAGTAATAGTCAAATAGTTTGGGCTGCCGACAAGGCGTCTATACAAAGAAGGATCAGAAAGAAAATCACCCTCATCACGACAATATTTAACATTTACTTCTAAAGGAGTATGAACAGGACGACCATCCTGAAGACCAGCCAAAGAAATGAGCTCTTGAATATACTTATGTTGATGTAAATAAATACCAGCCGAGGTAGAACACACTTCAAGGCCCAAAAAAATAGTGTAAAGGACCCAAATCTTTCATATGAAAGGCACCTTAAAGGCGCTCTTGAAGCTGAGAAATCAAGTCAGAATCATTCCCAGTAATAACAATGATATCGACATATACCAAAAGCAAGACAATTCCCTTAGAAGGTTTGCACATGAACAAGGAAGAATATCACCTTCCCTAACACTTGATCTTGCACAAGACAACCACCACGAGAGAAGTTTACATGATAGTTATTTTTCACCATTTGACCAACCGAAATCAAATTAGTAGACAATTCAGGAGAAACAAACACATTGCGAAAAGAAGGTCCAATATCACCAATGGCAGTAATGGGAAGGTTATTTTCATTAGCAATCTGAATATTTTGTGTGCCAGTATATTTTCAAAGATTTTGTAACAAATGAGAAGACCCAGTCATATGATTAGATGCACCAGAATCAACAAGCCAAGGAGAAAAAACATTTTTACCTTGCCCTTGAAGATTAAAAGCAGAGAATGCTAATAAAATCATCTGTTATACCATTTCTGGAGTAACAGTGGACTGATTAATGGTAGGTATAGCATTGGAAGATGGTGCAGATGGTGGAATATCACAGCTACTGGCTGGAACAGTAGCTTGTAAGCCTCGAATTCTATGATTTTCTAGACGAGTAGGACAATCCTTTATAATGTGTCCAGTCTGCTTATAATAATTGCAAAATTTTTTACTGTAATTACAAGCAATATGCCCATACTCCTTGCAACTAAAGCATTGCACCTGTCCCTTTCCACGGTTCTTTTCTTGAGCAGTATAAGCAATATTGACAATTTCAAATGACTCCTTAGATGCACCAATAGCAGCCTGTGTAGCCAACCTCTGCTCCTCAAGCAATAATTCACCAAAACACACATCCAATGATGGAACCGGATTTCTATTCAGCAATCCAGCTCGAGTAACTTCAAATTTTGGCCTTAATTTCATCAAGAACTGATCACGCCGACTTTCTTCATGAATTGCTTGAAGACTGGTTAAAACATCTCTAGAAACTTTTGCATAAATAATACCAGAATACTTGCTCCATAAATTTAGAAATCCAGAATAATACTGCTCAATAGAAAGATTACCTTGACTGAAGTTGCTAAGCTCAGGTTCTAATTGAAATCGATGAGCTGTATTATCTTGATGGTATATTCTCCTCAGATAACCCCACATCTCCTTGGCAGTAGTAAAGGAACGCAAATTATTCACCATATGAGCTTCAATAGAAACAATGGTCCAAGAAGCAACTTTAGCATCTTTTGTCTCCCAGTCATTTCATCCTGTACCATCTGTTGAAGCAGGTGAAGACCCGTCAATGTGTCCCCAAAGCTCCTTTCCCTTCAAGAACATTTTGAACTGAAACTCCCATGCAGCATAATTTTTTCCTGTGAATCTAATACCCAAGATCTCGAAAGAAGACATGTTGTGAAAGCAAAAAGATGACTAACCCAATAAAAATTGCAAGTTAATGAACAAAACCAGAAGCAGGAACCAAAACAAATTCACTGTCCACCCTCCTAACAAAGTCGGATGGCCAAATCAACACCGGAGAACCATCGAAAAAAGGTTTACGAAGTCGGAGAAGAAATCGGAGAAGAAATGGTCGCCACACATGCCTCCACGCGCCACCACGTGTATGCCTGTGAATAGTACATCGAGAGCTTCAAACGGCACGTGAGCTACACTCACTCAATACCCGATCACCGGACTTGGGGAACAGGCCGGAAAAGACCCTGCGCTACCTTCCTAATGGTCGGTGAGATCCCGACAGACAAAAAGAACAGTGACCCAAAGAAATTCCAAAATCCAGAATTGACAGCCCAAAAAACACTCAAAACAGCCAAATTGGCTCTGATACCATAACAAAGTTTACGATGAAAAAGCTCTCCTTTCATTAAAAAAATCTCAGAATATATACAAATGATTAGAGATCAAAAAAGGAAACTAATCAAAACATATGTTAGCCTAAAAATCAGCTAAACTATACAAGGAAAGTCAACATATTTCAAAACAATACATATATACACTGGTAATACCCTCCATGTTATTTCAAAAGAGCTAAAATGCCCCTAAAATTTTTTGGAGCAAAAATGCTCATGATATTCTAAAATCGATACCAAAATGCTCCTCCGTCAACCTACCATGAACTCTGAATTAACGGTGTTGATGTAGTATTGACACATAGTATAAAATATCACATCAACGCCACGTGTATTTTTAATGAAAATATAATCATAAGCATTTTAGCACCACGAGAAAAATTTTAAAGGTATTTTAGTATTTTGAGCAAGAAATTAAGGGTATTATAATACCCTAATAAAAACATTAAAAATCAATAATTATTATATTAAATATTAATCAATATTTGTTACATTAATTAATAAATACTCTTTACATAAATATATGAATAAGAAAATAAAGATAAATAAATTATATACCTCAAAAATATTTATTAATTAATTTTTCTTAATAAATTTTATATTTAAATTATGGTGAACTAAAAATATTTAGATAATTCAATTGTTTTGATCAGGTATGATTTTTTATATTGTTCTATTCATCGATCATTGATTATTTTACAAATATAAAAATTAGTAGCAAATTTTAAATTTTCCATTGATATCAAATTATTGACTTTTGTAAGAATTTTTCTAAAGAGAAGGAGCAACACTTGAGAAAATTACCCTTTTTCTCTAGATTATATTAAACTAATGATTTATCTATACTAAAGATTTTTTTTTCCGAAATATCCATGCTCAATTTCAATGTTTCTCAATTATTTCTTTATTTTATTACAAATTTCTCTATTATTTCTTAAATTTACTAACTTTGATTCTAATTTTTTCAATAATTTAAAATTTACGAGGTATATAAATTGGTTGTAAAGTGAAATAAATCTAAATTATTTTTTTAATAAAAAAACAGAAAAATAATGATTTTAATTAGGGATGAGCATGGACCGGTTAACTGGTCCATGAACAAAAAAAATTAACCAATCCGTTACATTTGGTTAATCAGTCTATCGATTTCGGTTTTTCGGTTTGGTTAACCAATATTTTTCGGTTAACCATTCAAATTTATAACATAAAATTATATAAAATTTAATTCAATTTGCAATGTGTTAAGTAATTTAATATAAAAATTACGAAACAAACATAATTTACTGGCCAATTTTGCGTCGATTCTGCAAAATGTGTATATTATGACATTACTCTTTGCATCATTTACACGGATAGATGAATGAAGTTAACTCTACATTTGTTTATGCAGTGGACATATCTGTTTATAATGGCCAAGTGAATATTTATAGTTTTAACAATTGGGTCTATCAATTTTTTCGGTCATCTAAAAATATAAAATATTTAACGAATTTTCAATAAAAATGCTCTAACCTTCGTTTAGTGCGAACAAAAAAATGATTATAAGAAGGAATATAAAGTCATTTATATGGTATTTTTCTGCCATATTATCAATGATGGTGCCTATAAATATTCCGTAACAATCATAACAGTTCCGCATTTATTATGTAATTATCTCCATGCCAATATGTTTTATGTAGCTTGTTTACTCAAATTTAGAGGATACCGATGAAATATTTGGATTATCAATATGATGTTATGCTAATGATAATTAAAATTATAAAATAGTTTATCACATTCTGATCATGTGATATTTCTATTTTAAGCTGTTTCTTTTTCAATTAAACAATAGTTGAATTATTTCTTAGTACAAATCCATTATCTACAGTCGAAATATAGTTAGTATTAGTAACCATGGATAATGATTACGTACATGGAAATTCATGTGCTTTCTTAACAAGTATATATTGCAAGTAGTATAACAATTTATACCCGGTGACGTGTATACTTTCATTAATTTACAATTTAGAAATATATATATAGAGAGAGAACATTAATTAATGTCCAATGCCCATAAGTGGCGATAAGAAAAAAAAGGAAGAAATTTCCTTATTCGTCTTAGTTTTAAGGACCAGTTTTGCACTTTTAAGGACCAGATAGTTGGTCCTTAAAAGTCATTTTTCTTGTAGTGAATGTTGTATTTTACCGACAGAAAAGGTCTTACCGATGGTTTTTTTATGGATTACTAACATAATTATTTCATCCATAAAATGCTTGTAGGTAGCAATTTATCGGTGGAAAAATCCATCAGCAAGAGTAACCCATGGATTTTACCTACGAAAATATAAAAAAATTTCGTCGGTAATTTTGTTAAAAAATTCGTCGGATATCTCGTCGGTTTGACTTTTTATCGATAGATATTCCATCGGTAAATTTAGTTATTAAAAATATTAAATTATTTTAAAAAAATAGTGACGGATATATCCGTCGGTATTTAATCGGTAAAACTGACTTATTTATTATTTATTTTTTTTTTAGATTTTTTTTCAAAAATTATTTATTCCCCTTTACAAAATACAATAAATTAAATATAAAAAATCTTAAATTTAAATTGAAGGTATCTATTAATTAATGATTTTATTATATAACAAAATCAATATATACATCATAATGGAAAAACAACCACAAAAACCAAAAAGAAAAAGTTGTTTGTTGGATATTGTAACATTTCAATTAATTAACTAATGCAAGGGCTCAAATGCTCAACCCTTTAAATAATGACTTGATAATGTAAAATTTTATCATCATTTGACAACATCTCCAGCCCTACAATACGAAATCAAACTTAGCTCTAGATCTAACCAGTTGGGGGCAAACCATACTCAAGGGCTGTGCAGAATGTTTCATCCAAGGCCATTGCTTCATCGTCACCTGACTGTCGGTCCTAAGATTTGGGAAAAAAGAAAAAAAATTAATCCATTTTGGACAGATTTCAAGATGATTTGCTAAAAATAAAAGCATTGTAATGAACAAAGCATACCTCGAGTTGTTTAGCAATCGCTCACGTTGTACCACAGGATCATTCAATTCAGTATATACATTGCAAATCTGAGCAGTTCAAGGACATTGACCATAAGCAATAGGAATTGAAGAGACAAGCAAACAATGAATTATGAGAGAAGAGTAACATAGATTAAAAGATGGAATGACGGTACCTCATGCTTATTTACAAACAACTCAAAACGTTCAGTCAAGCCTGGTACTATGCTGGAATTTCTAAAATTAGAGAAATATGAAATCTTCGTCCATTAAATTGAAAAAAAAAATTATAAAGAAACAAAATAAATGAAAAGAGGGCCACAGAATATATAAGCTTTCAATTTATTTTGGGACACAGAGCACAGCAAGTAATGAATTAACCTTTAGAAATAGGAATTCAAAGGCCAAATAACATATTCATTTATTTCATCTTAACAAAAAGAATATAAAACAAGCATCAATCATAAATCTATAATCATTTATGCAACAGATAACAGTTCCTTTCGATACAAACTTAAACGATTTGCCTGAAATTTTTTTTTTACACCGATAACCAATCTTATGCAACAGATACATAACATTTCATAAAATGCATACAAATCATAATCATTTACTGACATAACAAAAATTACTATTAATAAAATAAACCCAAATACAGTCAAGTCTTACATTCCTTAGCTGAGTATATACATGCTAAAAATACTTAAACGTTTGGACAATACTTTTCTTCAAGCTTCACTCCGTTGTGTACTATACTCTAGCTTATCTTCAGAACCTGCACGCAGTAAAAACTATGTGCTAAGCACTAGATATGCTCAGTGGTGACTACCAACCCTAGAATTTTCAAGCTACGCATAATTATCATATTTATGCTAAATTTTACGTTAACTTGTCAATTTTTATTTTATCTTATCAACAATCCTTAATAATTTTGACAGTCTTTTCAATTTCAATTTATCAATATCATTTTTTTGGCAGGCTTTTTACTTTGATTTTAAACAATTCAATTTACTTCAAAACACTTTTTTTCGTAATTTCAATTGCAAAAGTTACGTTTCTTTTCTTCCTTTTGCTATTGCTCTTACTTGATTTAAGTTTGACTTTTTCTATTCAATTCTTTTTTTTTATTTAATCAGGTCAATACAAATATTAGTTATTTGATAATTTATATTAGGATTTGCCACTGAAATGACAAATTTTCTATTCACTACTTGATGTCTTCATTAGTCACAATTTATCCTTTTAATAGCAAACCTACAATTTTGTAATTCATTTCTTTATATCACTATAGCCTTTTGATTTATTTATCAAAAGACAATCATTAATTCTTTAACATTTAATGTCCAGTAATATTATTACTTAGCAACTTTGCAATTTAATCTTTATTTTTATGGCAAATTACATTTCAGTCATTATTATGATCTTTAAACTACTAGTTGAAGTAATTTACGTTTCTTTACATTTAATGTGGAAATTGTAAATTAATTAGTGTTTCCATTTTTGTGAATAGTAACCATATTTTTGAATAGTAACCGTATTTGTGAATAGTAGTCATATATGTGAATAGTGCCCATATACGTGAATAGTATCAGTATACGTGAACAGTACCCAAGAAAAATATAAGAGATGGTTTTCTGTACCTTTACATGTAAATTTACATTTTAGTACCTGTTCACAATAAAATTCACTTTCTGAATACTTTAACTATTATTTAACTGTTTACTACCTTTTTACACTTTTTTGGGAAAAATTACCATTTTACCCCTTAATATATATATTCTTTTACTTTAGTCTTTTCTTTTTCACGATTAATCATAAATTTTCATTTTCTTTTTACATTTTTAGCACTATACTTTCTTTATACCCCTAGTGCAATATGTCAGGACTCTCAAATAGGATACTCGGGACTGGACCCAAAGGTCCCACTGAGAGAGAAGTGATCCCCCATGGACCATTTCTCGAAAAACATTTCACTTTCACTGAAAATACTGAAGCCATGGAGATCAAAGATCCTACCCATAGCAAAGCAAGTCGCCATGACTTGCACCGCGGTACAGAAATGTCCCTATGGCTAGCCAATTATATCCTGAATAAGAAAATCACTACCTGGCTATTGCTAAGGGCAAAAACAATCAATTAATTTTTCAGAATAATTTTCACACTTCAATAATTTTATAATTTCTTTCATTTTCTTTAAATAATATATCTTCATCAATTACACTCTTTTTAGTGTTATTGACTATACAGTAAACTTTTCTTTTAATTTCTTTTTATTTTCAATCACTTTTGCGTGAATTACAATAATTCACTATAAACAATTATTCTTCCAATGTTTAGCTAATTATTTTCTCAATATGTTTTTCATATTTTATGAATTATGTCAGGATAATTCACTCTTTTGTTTTCTTAACACTTATTGAATTATTTTCTTATAATTCAAAAATTTACTTTTACAATCATTTTATTTACTTTTAAACTTTTAGCTAATTTCTTACTTTTTCTGTCTGAATTTGTGATTATTCAAAAATTTCAATACATTATACGGATTGTGAATTATTTATAATAATTCACCATTTTATTCGAATTATGAATTATTTTGTAATAATTCAATATGG
This sequence comes from Excoecaria agallocha, assembly GCA_037975025.1. Lineage (NCBI taxonomy): Eukaryota > Viridiplantae > Streptophyta > Magnoliopsida > Malpighiales > Euphorbiaceae > Excoecaria > Excoecaria agallocha. The sequence goes on along the minus strand of CM075815.1, from coordinate 20,478,810 downwards.
TTACTTAACTTACTATATTTTATATTTTCCTTAATTTCATCATTTAACTTTTTCATTTTTTTTGTAGGAAATATAAATTAATTTGTATTAATTGTCTAACGTTTGCTTGTTTATTGAATTATTTTCCAATAATTCAATATTTTCACTTAAGCATATTCACTATTTATTTTTCAAAAATATTCTCATAAATCACATAAATTATATAAAAATTTATGTGAACAATATTTTTCATTTATTATCATTTTTATTTATTTTATGAATTATTTCACTATAATTCATCCTTTATATACTTATACTTATTATTAGCTTCAAAATTCTTAAATAAATTCCATAAATCTTCTAAAAATTTATGGACATTATATTTTATGTTATACCTTAATTTATGGCTTAATTTAATTAAATTGCATATTGTACACATTTTTTTCTCTAACATTGGATTTTGGCCCTTAAGGAATTTCTCCTTAAAATTTATTTCAATTTAATTAAGCTTATATTTAAGCTTAATTAAGGTTCAATTACATTAAATTAAGGGAAATTTTAATATACATATACTTTTCCAATTTTTCTTTAATTACATATTCAATAAATATTCTAAAAATATTCATATAATTTCTATAAATTTCACAAAAATTTATTCATGCATTATTACATATATACTATTAAATTAAACCTTAAAATCACTAAAATACTTAACATTAATTTTTTTTTCTTCCTCATGAAATTCAGTCACTTCAATAAAATCCCTTATAAATTTTCTTCATCCAAATTAAACATTCTAACACACTTAATTAAGGTCTAATTACACTATTATGCAATCAATTTCAAATTTAATTAATTATACAAATTTTTCCTTAATAAACTCTAAGGAAAATCATTAAATTAAATGGAAATTACTAAGATTTAGTAGTCACTAACCTCAATCTTGCCATTAACCTTGTACAAACTTCATTTTCCTATCCTTGAATCCATGAAAATTATTTTTCCTTTGAATCACTTACCATGGCTGAAACTTTCACCTCTAGATTCACCAAGATAAACATCATTTTAGCTCAAAATAATCCCAAAAATATACTCTAGGCACCTAAATCTAGCTATAGGTACCTTGAAATCAAATTAAAAACCAAATATTCATTTACCTCATTTTGACCTCCATGACTTTAACCTTTATTTTCCTTGGCTTTTCTCCCTTAAATCTTTGGTTTGAGAGCAACTAGAGAGGCTAAGAAATATTTCTTGTGCCTGGATCAAAGGGAAAAATGAAGAAAAGATGAAGAACAATGGTGGAAAATGAAGAAACATGATTTCGGTGGAAAGGGAAGAAGAAGAAGCTGATTTTTCTGGATTTCTCATGATTTTACTGTTCATCCATCCTATTTATAGTGTTGATCATGGGCTTGGGTTATTGGGCTTGGGTTTGGGCTAATTTAATTAAATCAAAGCCTATTAACTACCCGATAAATGATTTTAACTTATTTCTTTCACTTCTCAATTCCAAATCACTTAAAAAATGATTCCATAATTTTTATCACCCTGACAATAGGTTGCACATAAATTTTCAGGTCTATCGGAGTCCATTTTCAGTCCGGTTCAATTAAATCGGTCTGATCCAAAAATATTGGTATTACAGAAAAATTTACTTTTTATAGCCAAAATAATTTACATATTATTTTAGGCTTAACTGGAAATGTCTGCAATTTTTGAGGATCATTTACTATTTTTAAAGCCCTGGTAAAATTGTAGTTGATCGGTTACTATTTAAACCAAAATCATTATTTTTCTCTTACTTATAGAGGTCAAATGGCTTTAAAAATACTTCTAAAATTCTCAAAATATATTAAATAGACTTCATGAATATTTTTGAGTCATTCGGAGACTATGTTTTGGTCTGATATATTTTTACTAGTCCGATATTTCAATTTCTAAAGTTACCGTAACATTAATTTTTTTTATTACCATATGATTCTAAATCATATTTAATGTAGATCTGAAAAATATGGTAATTTTTAAACATTATTTGTTATTTTTAAAGTCTCAGATAAACTCTCAGTTAACACAAGCATCCTTTTAACTAGAACCGTGTCTTTTTCCTTATTTTTGACTTTTAATGGTCCATTTAATCTCATTTTCAGTCCAAATTATATCTTTGGACCCCAGCTAACTTGCTCTTTCCAATGGTCCAATAAAATATTTTTCGACTTAGGGAGATACTATTCACCCCGATGTCACTATTCACTCCCGGTGTTACTATTCACTTTCGGAAAGTACTATTTTCGACTAGCCTAGTATTTGGACAATTACAAATCTCCCCTACTTATAAAAATTTCGTCCTCAAAATTTTCTTATAGTAAAGAATAAAGGACGCAAGATTATCAGCTTATCAAAGATTATTTCTCATTTGATGGTTCCAAAGAATGCTTACTTATAACATATATTCATTCTTGGGCTGGCTACTCTTTAAATCAAAAATCTTTACCAATCTTACTTCACAGGTCGTATCATCCTGTATACAGATCTCATTTATACCACAAATCAAATCACCCTTTATTGACTTCTTGATACTCAAATATGTCCTATATTAAGGCCCTCAACATTTCCTTGCAGATAATACCCCAACCAAAGCTATCTTCGGTTGGACTGATAGCTATCATCATAAGTAAACTCTGCTAAAAAATGAGTACTTTCCACAATCATTACCAAATTCATGTATACAATGCTTCTTTTTAAAACTGAGTACATTAGCCAATGCATTACTTCTCTAGTGGTACCCGGATAAATCCATGAACTAATCTCAACAAACGGTTACTTTTTCTTCAATATTGGCAGAACTAAGCTCGAATATAGAACCCATCAGAATCATATCAATAAAAATAATTATGACCAAGTCTAAATAGGAGTAGAAAATCCTATTTATTAAGTCTATATAGGCAGTCAATATTGACATGACCAATAACTCATAATGGCCACATCAAAATCGAAAAATAATCTTGGATACACTATTCCTTTTTACTTTATCACAGTATAATGGTAATCTTTTTTTTTCTATTATGTCATTTCTACGCTCATCATATCTCCTGTTAGTTTTTCCATATCAGGTGGGCTCTATACAAATGATATGATGCAAATCAGATGCTGTCACACAATGTGAAATGCTATGCAATGAATGAATGATTTCATGTATGCAATGGAATACTGCCAAGTATTCTCATATAATGCAGATATCATAGTCCATCCCAGAACTATGAAACATCTAATCAAATACCCCCACCTGCAAAGAACTACCGACAGATATATATATAGAGCATCTTAAATGATTTCAACTTATTATCAAAACCATTTCAACTATCAGAAACCTTCTCTGACAGTATCACTTCTAATTCAATAACCATTTAAACCATGACACAGAAGTCAAGATTTCTCTATGTCCCTTACAGTCTGTCTTAACTTAATATACAATTGCTTTCCGAATTTCTAACATATCCTTTTTATTTCACTTATCAACGGACTGATTCTCATTCAGAATGACACATAGGCATTCGGGTCACACTCAAATTCAGTCAGCAATTCGTCGTTCTACTTTAGCCTCCATAAGACTTTAAACAACAATACTTTTATTCTAACTCTCTACTGTTTTTACTATGCAGAATCAATCACTTTACACTTGATAATCTCGGTCAGATGTCAACTTTTCACTTTCAAACATAATGGGGAGCAAGTACACATCAAACTCCTTAACATTTTTTCACTTCTAATTGGCATGTATATATAGATAAACCTATCACTTAGTCTTATCCCACTCCGATCTTAGAACCAACTAAACCTTTGCTCTGATACCACTAAATATAACACCCTCAACGAAAACAGTTCCTTTCGATACGAACTTAAACGATTTGCCTGAAATTTTTTTTTTACACTGATAACCAATCTTATGCAGCAGATACATAACATTTCATAAAATGCATACAAATCATATTCATTCACTGACATAACAAAAATTACTATTAATAAAATAAACCCAAATACAGTTAAGTCTTACATTCCTTAGCTGAGTATATACATGCCAAAAATACTTAAACGTTTGGACAATACTTTTCTTCAAACTTCACTCCGCTGTGTACTATGCTCCAGCTTATCTTCAGAACCTGTATGCAATAAAAACTACGTGCTGAGCACTAGATATGCTAAGTGGTGACTACCAATCCTAGAATTTTCAAGCTACGTATAATTATCATATTTATGCTAAATTTTACGTTAACTTGTCAATTTTTATTTTATCTTATCAACAATCCTTAATAATTTTGACAGTCTTTTCAATTTCAATTTATCAATATCATTTTTTTGGCAGGCTTTTTACTTTGGTTTTAAACAATTCAATTTACTTCAAAACACTTTTTTTCGTAATTTCAATAGCAAAAGTTACGTTTCTTTTCTTCCTTTTGCTATTGCTCTTACTGGATTTAAGTTTGACTTTTTCTATTCAATTCCTTTTTTTTATTTAATCAGGTCAATACAAATATTAGTTCTTTGATAATTTATATTAGGATTTGCCACTGAAATGACAAATTTTCTATTCACTACTTGATGTCTTCATTAGTCACAATTTATCCTTTTAATAGCAAACCTACAATTTTGCAATTCATTTCTTTATATCACTATAGCCTTTTGATTTATTTATCAAAAGACAATCATTAATTCTTTAACATTTAATGTCCAATAATATTGTTACTTAGCAACTTTGCAATTTAATCTTTATTTTTATGGCAAATTACATTTCAGTCATTATTATGATCTTTAAACTACTAGTTGAAGTAATTTACGTTTCTTTACACTTAATGTGGAAATTGTAAATTAATTAGTGTTTCCATTTTTGTGAATAGTAACCATATTTTTGAATAGTAACCGTATATGTGAATAGTAGTCGTATATGTGAATACTGACCATATACGTGAATAGTATTCGTATACGTGAATAGTACCCAAGAAAAATATAAGAGATGGTTGTCTGTACCTTTATATGTAAATTTACATTTTAGTACCTATTCACAATAAAATTCACTTTCTAAATACTTTAACTATTATTTAACTGTTTACTACCTTTTTACACTTTTTTGGAATAAATTACCATTTTACCCCTTAATATATATATTCTTTTACTTTAGTCTTTTCTTTTTCACGATTAATCATAAATTTTCATTTTCTTTTTACATTTTTAGCACTATACTTTCTTTATGCCCCTAGTGCAATATGTCAGGACTCCCAAATAGGATATTCGGGACTGGACCCAAAGGTCCCACTGAGAGAGAAGTGATCCCCAATGGACCATTTCTCGAAAAACATTTCACTTTCACTTTCACTGAAAACACTGAAGCCATGGAGATCAAAGATCCTACCCATAGCAAAGCAAGTCGCCATGACTTGCACCGCGGTACAGAGATGTCCCTATGGCTAGCCAATTATATCCTGAATAAGAAAATCACTACCTGGCTATTGTTAAGGGCAAAAACAATCAATTAATTTTTCAGAATAATTTTCACACTTCAATAATTTTTATAATTTCTTTCATTTTCTTTAAACAATATATCTTCATCAATTACACTCTTTTTAGTGTTATTGACTATACAGTAATTTTTTCTTTTAATTTCTTTTTATTTTCAATCACTTTTGCATGAATTATTTTACAATAATTCACTATAAAACAATTATTCTTCCAATGTTTAGCTAATTATTTTCTCAATATGTTTTTCATATTTTATGAATTATGTCAGGATAATTCACTCTTTTGCTTTCTTAGCACTTATTGAATTATTTCCTTATAATTCAAAAATTTACTTTTACAATCATTTTATTTACTTTTAGCTAATTTCTTACTTTTTCTGTCTGAATTTGCGATTATTCAAAAATTTCAATACTTTATACGGATTGTGAATTATTTATAATAATTCACCATTTTATTCGAATTATGAATTATTTTGTAATAATTTAATATGGTTACTTAACTTACTATACTTTTTATTTTCCTTAATTTCGTCATTTAACTTTTTCATTTTCTTTGTAGGAAATATAAATTAATTTGTATTAATTGTCTAACGTTTGCTTGTTTATTGAATTATTTTTCAATAATTCAATATTTTCACTTAATCATATTCACTATTTAATTTTCAAAAATATTCTCATAAATCACATAAATTATATAAAAATTTATGTGAACAATATTTTTCATTTATTATTATTTTTACTCATTTTATGAATTATTTCACTATAATTCATCCTTTATCTACTTATACTTATTATTAGCTTCAAAATTCTTAAATAAATTTCATAAATCTTCTAAAAATTTATGGACATTATATTTTATGTTATACCTTAATTTATGGCTTAATTTCATTAAATTGCATATTGTACACATTTTTTTCTCTAACATTGGATTTTGCCCTTAAGGAATTTCTCCTTAAAAATTTATTTCAATTTAATTAAGCTTATATTTAAGCTTAATTAAGGTTCAATTACATTACATTAAGGAAAATTTTAATATACATATACTTTTCCAATTTTTCTTTAATTACATATTCAATAAATATTCTAAAAATATTCACATAATTTCTATAAATTTCACAAAAATTTATTCATGCATTATTACATATATACTATTAAATTAAACCTTAAAATCACTAAAATACTTAACATTAATTTTTTTTCTTCCTCATGAAATTCGGCCACTTTAATAAAATCCTTTATAAATTTTTTTCATCCAAATTAAACATTCTAACACACTTAATTAAGGTCTAATTACACTATTATGCAATCAATTTCAAATTTAATTAATTATACAAATTTTTCCTTAATAAACTCTAAGGAAAATCATTAAATTAAATGGAAATTACTAAGATTTAGTAGTCACTAACCTCAATCTTGCCATTAACCTTGTACAAACTTCATTTTCCTATCCTTGAATCCATGAAAATTATTTTTCCTTTGAATCACTTACCATGGCTAAAACTTTCACCTTCAAATTCACCAAGATAAACATCATTTTAGCTCCAAATAATCCCAAAAACATACTCTAGGCACCTAAATCTAGCTATATGTGCCTTGAAATCAAATTAAAAACCAAATATTCATTTACCTCATTTTGACCTCCATGACTTTAATCCTTATTTTCCTTGGCTTTTCTCCCTTAAATCTTTGGTTTGAGATTAGATCCAGCAACTAGAGAGGCTAAGAAATATTTATTGTGCTTGGATCAAAGGGAAAAATGAAGAAAAGATAAAGAACAATGGTGGAAAATGAAGAAACATGATTTCGGTGGAAAGGAAAGAAGAAGAAGCTGATTTTTCTGGATTTCTCACGATTTTACTGTTCATCCATCCTATTTATAGTATTGATCATTGGCTTGGGTTATTGGGCTTGGGTTTGGGCTAATTTAACTAAATCAAAGCCCATTAACTACCCCGATAAATGATTTTAATTTATTTATTTCACTTCTCAATTCTAAATCACTTCAAAAATGATTTCATAATTTTTATCACCCTGACAATAGGTTGCACATAAATTTTCAGCTCAATCGGAGTCCATTTTCAGTCCGGTTCAATTAAATCAGTCTGATCCAAAAATATCGGTATTACAGAAAAATTTACTTTTTATAGCCAAAATAATCTACATATTACTTTAGGCTTAACTGAAAATTTCTGCAAGTTTTGAGGATCATTTACTATTTTTAAAGCCTTGGTAAAATTGTAGTTGACCAGTTACTATTTAAACTGAAATCATTATTTTTCTCTTACTTATAGAGGTCAAATAGCTTTAAAAATACTTCTAAAATTCTCAAAATATATTAAATAGACTTCATGAATATTTTTGAGTCATTCGGAGACTATGTTTTGGTCTGATATATTTTTACCAGTCCGATATTTCAATTTCTAAAGTTACCGTAACATTAATTTTTTTATTACCATATGATTCTACATCATATTTAATGTAGATCTGGAAAATATGATAATTTTTAAACATTATTTGTTATTTTTAAAGTTCCAAATAAACTCTCAGTTAACACTAGCATCCTTTTAACTGGAACCTTGTCTTTTTTCTTATTTTTGACTTTTAATGGTCCATTTAATCTCATTTTTAATCCAAATTATATCTTTGGACTCCAGCTAACTTTTTCTTTCCAATGGTTCAATGAAATATTTTTCGACTCAGAGAGATACTATTCACCCCGGTGTCACTATTCACTCCCGGTGTCACTATTCACTTTCGAAAAGTACTATTTTCGACTAGCCTAGTATTTGGGCCATTACATTTTCGTTTTGGACATTATTTATTTTTAAAATTTAATGGTTTCTAGTGGCTTGATTAGCATCCAGAATTTGACTTGTATTATATCTATATATACATATATATTTTGGTTAAGGTTATCTTCTTCATTAATTTGGTTGTGCTCTTCCATAGCTACATGTTATACAAATATGTATTAATCAAGAATTCTCTGGTTATCATCCTATTGACAGCGTTATTGGCCTATTTAGTTGTCCTTATTCCTAGTCTCCCAATGCTCGAAGGAAGCAGCGTAAGGTTTTTCTGCATGTTGGTCCCACAAATAGTGGTAAAACACATCAGGCTTTGAAGCGACTAGAATTGATAGTTCTTTGAAAGTACATTTTTTGTCAAAATATTTTATATTTTATGATTTTGCATTTACTTTCAGTTATGTGGCTAGTTATCTCTGTTGTTATTCCTTGTATGATATGTGTAGTATTAGGAGTCGCTGAATTAATATGTTTTATAGAATTGCAGGCAACAAGGTTCAATGATGATAGCAGTGAATTTGATGTGCTTGTGGCTAGTGATGCTATTGGGATGGGTCTTAACTTGAACATTTTTAAAATCATTTTTTCTACAATGAAAAAGTTTGATGGGGTGGAGTTGAGGGATCTAACAGTATCAGAGATTAAACAAATTGCAGGTACTTTTATTTTCATGCTAAAGGCATTATTTCATCGAGGCCTTGCTATAAATAGCCTATTCAATTTGAAATTTAATCGAGAAAGGAAGGGGGCTTGTCAATTTGGTTAACTATGGAGTTTCTGTTTTCCTTTCCTGGCAATCATACTGTGATTTTGTTTTGGATATTATTATATAATAATAATTCTTGTAAGTTTAGAATTATATGATGTGGTGTAAGGGGATCAATAAAACCTTAAATAGCTGATCACAAATAGACTTTAATGTCATCCCCTTAATTCAGCAATAGCTAGTGGTTGTTGCGGCTTCCAGTCACATTTGCATTTTAGTTATTCTGTTGGTTTTTCAATTATTTGGTTTTTACGTGTTTTATCAGTTTCCAACATTAGTATATATTATAACTGTAGGGAGAGCTGGTAAATATGGTTCAAAATTTCCAGTTGGAGAAGTGACTTGTCTGTCTGCAGATGATCTGCCCTTACTTCACTCGTCACTTGAATCCCCTTCACCTATTCTAGAAGTGCTGACGAATTGTCAAACTATTTCGCACTTGGTAATTTTATGCCATGCTACTATGATGTTTCCTGTTTCTTGATCTGAGCAACTTCTACTTTACAGTGTGCTAGATTATTTCCAACCTTTGATCTCTTGTTTATGCATTCAAGGCTGCACCCAAAGTGCGGCATTTACCAAATATTGGTAGGCTACTTTGTAATTTTCTATTCACGATGTCAACTTGTAATGGTAGATAGTGAGCTTTCATATTTGGTTGTTCACCAGTACCTTCCGAGGCATATCTTGAAGCAAAAAGTTCTCTCTTGATTATAGTAGAGCATCCCACCTTGCAAATTTCATAGTGCATATATATGTAATCTATGAAAAACTACAGTTTTTTTCTTCCCTCCTTTTGTACGCTATTTTCACATTTATAGATACTTTGGTTTGTGTATATTTGATGCAGTGTGTTGCTTCCTAAAATAGTGGCTTTAGGTTAGAAATAATCTAGTTGTTGAGAACCCTAAAAAATCCAATATTCAGTTGACCTTTCTGCTCTTTTGCTTTAGGAGCATTTTCTTGAGAATGCGAAATTGTCTCCAAATTATTTCATTGCTGATTGTGAGGAAATAATGGTATGTATCTCTTGCTCACATTTCCTTTACTATGAGTAGAACATAGATGTATGATTTTATCAGCCTTGTGGTAACATAAGATGTCACTTCCTTTATTTCTTTCTATCTTCTGCCTCTTTTCTCTCTTTTCTTTTCTCTCCTCCAATTGTTTTTTGCCTAATTCATTTACGATATTTAACATTTTTGACAGACAAATTCAGGAAAAAAAAACATTGGATATATATATATATATATATATATATATATATATATATATATATATATATATATAGAGAGAGAGAGAGAGAGAGAGAGAGAGAGTTTTCAGGGAGCAAGAGACAAAGGAAAACAGAAGTAAACTTGGAATGGTTTCACTACTCTACCACACATTGCAACAATCACTGATTATATAATGGGTATTCATTTTGGAAGTCCGGGATCAATGAGCTTAACTTGTTTTGTTTTATTATTAGAGTTCAGCTTATGAAAGTTTTGGAGACATGCAAAAGTGTGCTTCAGAAAGAGCAAGGCATGGCTTTTGCATGTGTTGTGGCTGCTGGTTTTGATATTGATCACATGGCACCTTTAATGTCGTTTCTTAAAAGTTTTGGGGCTTCGCGCTTGATGTAAGTAGTATAGGTTTGCATTCATTCATTTATCTTCATGAAATTGGATATTATTTTCTCTATCTACCGACACGTACCAAAATTTGCATGTCGATTAGAATAATGTCTAACTTAGTTTTATTCTTCAATCTCAACAGGGATGCTTGCATGAGGTTCAATAACTTGTGGAAGAGAAAGCATGAAACTAGTCAGTGGGTTGAAATTGAAGCAGCTGAAGAAATGCCTAGCCGATCAGACTTCTCTGCAATGAATGCATCTAGCATTGTTCTTTCTAGTGCAATTAACAAGCAGTGGCCTGGAACTCCAGAGAGTAATGGGAAAGCAGGTGTTGAATCGAGTGTAGGTACAAGCTAATGATAGAAGAAGCTCCCATAAGATTTAATCATATAACTTGAAAATTTAAGGTGGATGTCTATTGGTGTCAACATTATATATAGTGTCCGCACAACATTTAGAAACCTGAATGGTGATCGGGACCGATAACCTGAAAATTCTGTCAAGCAAGCTTATGTTGCTAAATGGGTCATGGAAGTTTGAATGCCTTGTTATGAGCCTTCTAGGGTAATGCTTTTCATCATTAATTTTATAACATCTGAAATCATTTGTGTTCATGTTCTTGCTTCAAAATTCAAATTGAAATGAAAAATTATCTGTTCATGTTCTAGAATTTATGTTTTTTGGGGTCCGTGTTGACTGAATTGTAAGTGCACTTTTATTTCAATTGGCGAATATAGGCTTTTGCATAAATTTTGTGTAAAAAATCAACAATACTTTAGTGACAGAATAGCGACGATAATTCTATCGTATGTTTTTTTATAATACTAGCTCAATTTAGCAACGAAAACTTTAATTCAGTTGCTATAAATAGCAACGAAATTTCTATTCGGTTGCTAAATATAGCAATGGAAGTTGATTTCGGTTGGTAAATATAGCAACGAAAATTCTAATTCCATTGGTAAAAATAGCAACGAAAAATAATTTCCGTTGCAAAAAATACTAACCGTCAAATTTGCAACCGAATGTTCCGTTGCTAATAAAAATTAGCAACGAAAATTCAACAAATTCGGTTGCTAATTTCCGTTGCTATTTGCTAATTTTCTTTTAGTGAATAAAAAACGTCACAACTTTTGTCGGTAAAACTTTGAAAGTCATATGCTGCTTGTATTACTGATGGAAATTCCATCGCTATATAAGTTTAAACATAAATTTGACTACCGACATACATAACCGTCGGTAAATCGGTCGCTAACAATTGGCGCCAATATTTTCCGCCAAATATACCAACAAATTATTAATTCCATCAGTAAAAAATGTCGTCATTTATCAAATTCACTTTTGTTACCTACGCATTATCAATTTGGTTGGTAATATCTTACCGTTTCCTACGGAATGTTATTCCGTCGCTAAAATTGATTTTTTTTGTAGTGTTTCCAATAAAGAAAGGCTAGGAAGGAACAAAAGCTTTCTAATAAACTGATAACAGAAGACTTGAACTACCTCTTATATCATACGTCTATGTAAGCACGGGCGAAGTTCCTTAGGAATGATAGATGATGGCTCTACCGGGGTTTTTTTTAATTATTTTAAGTTTTTTTCTTATCTTTTAGAGACTAAGGTGGAGTGGAGGAACTAGTCATAAATAGTCAGTCAAGCTCCCACTTTTTTATTAGAAATAGAAGCGGCCGTACTCCTTCTTTTCTCTTAGCCATATGTGCATGATTCGTAAAAGAAAAAGTCAGTCTTTGAAGATGTGCTCCAAGGTTCTGTTCCCTCAAAAGGTTTCTCATAAATCCAGTGTAGGCCCTTTAGTTCTAGTTTCCTTACATGGCGGTCTATTCTTTCTCCTTTCGATTCAATAGGGGAGCCCACCCCTTATGCTTACGAGCAAGTATCCATGTATACACACACACACACACACACACACATACATACATACATATATATGTATGTATGTATACATACATACATACATACATACATACATACATACATATGTATATGTATGTACATACATACATACATACATACATACATACATACATACATATATGTGTGCGTGTGTGTATGTATATATGTACACACACACACACACAAACACACACACACACACACACATACATACATACATATGTGTGTGTGTGTGTGGTGTTCTTTGGTGTTCAAAAAAATATCTTTCTGCAAACTTTTTTGGTTTTTGAGAGTCAAGAGATAATATTTTGGGGTTTACCTCTGCTTTTTCTCTCTTGAATTAGTGAAAGGAGTGCATTTAAAGGCTTAAAGTAGACTCAGAAGTGAGTCACGACCTTAACTCACAAGTCAAGACCGCGATATATATATATATATATATATATATATATATATATATATATATATATATATATATATATATATATATATATATATATATATATATATATATATATATATATATATATATATAACGCTCCTTTAAGGGAAGAAAATAATACCATAACATATGTTTCATATCATGTGTGCTTATGTTAACCAAGGGAAGGAAATTTAATGTGAACGATCTCAATTTTTTCTACTATGAAACCCTATTTGAATATCGACCCTTAGAACCCTTAACTTATCTCTAAAGTATGGTTCAATATGGCTAGCTTAGTTAGTCTCTAAGAGACCATGGAATAACTCGGCTTGGCGAATCTAACTAGAAAAATGAGTTGAATCATAATAGATGGCATATTGTAAGAGGAGAAGACAGCCTTTTGATTACATTCAATAGTTTCATGGTCCACCGATATACCTATTATATATAGTTTCTATAAGTAGAGACACAATAGTGAACAAAAAAATTATTTTATGAGATCATGAGTTAAAATAGTGAATGTGAGAAAGCAATTTAGGGTTAGGCATATGTGTATAAGAGGGTCTTGTTGTTTTAGATGTTATATATCCTTAACCGCTGTATAACATTTGTGCTCTCGATATTTGCTGTTCAAACTGTCTATTTACCTATATGATTGGAGATTATGATTGGATATTATTTTGTGATATACAAGTGGAAGATGATAGAATTTGGATATGCCCATGACTCTAAATATGAAAAGTAAATCAAATCTCTCTAAATAAGAAACTAATTTATAATTGATTGTTTTTCTAATTGGGAGAATCTGGATAGATATGGGAAGAGTTCCTAATTGATTGATTTCCTAATTAGGAGAATTTGGATAGATAAGGAAAGAGTTTATAATTGATTTGTTTCCTATTTATAATAGATCTAAAGATTCTATAAATAGAGTATGCGAAATCAGATTGAAGGGTTAGAAATTTTATATTTAGAAAATCAAAGAGAATTAGCAAATTCCTCTTACCCACCTTTATGTCTTCAAAAGATTTTTGAACTGTGGATTATCGCTATTATCCCGGATCATTACTTGTGGATAATAGTCTAGCCAGTAGCGCCAAATGAGTTCTTTCGTTTCTGTTAGTTCATTTTCTACATTACAAGAGCTAAATACGTTTTTCTCTTAATTGATATGTATTATATCTTATTTATTATTTTATTAGATAAAAATTTGTTATATGGTTAGAAAAGATATGTATTTCTTTTTAGTTGAAATTACGTAAAAGAACTCCTTTTTTAAGTTTCGTGATTTATTTAACATTTTATTTTCTGAGGTTTAGACTAAAGTTTTATTTCTATTAGATAATTCTTAGTATCTTGCTAATATTAACCAAAAGACAACGTGGAGGTTTTATTTCTATTAGATAACTTGTACTAATATTAACAAAAAGTCTACATGTTACAAGAAGTCATGTAAGAAGAAATTATTAAGCATTGGAATGAAATAATATAAGACTTCGAATAAAATTGATAATAATATTTTAATAAGAATTTATTAATGATTTACGGTTTAATTTCATCCATGTCATTTCGTTTTCTCTTACGAGGGCTACATTGAGACCGTTAACATACAATTTGTTAATGCCATATTATATAAACTCAAGTCCAATAATAATAGAGCGGATGAATTACGGCATGAAAACAATGAATGCTGTACTTAAAATTGTTTGCTAATCAACTACAGAAAAGGGTAAGGAATTCTTTAAATAAACCAACTATATTTTTTTATGCCCTCGAAAATCCAATTATCACACATGAAATCAATTTAGTTAAAGTTCTAAAATGGAATGAAAACCATATTAGACTAAATTAACTATTTATTACTTTATTATTAGGCAAAGTTAACCTTAGACCACATCGCATTACAAAAGTTGAGTTGTGCATAAATAGTTTGTAAAGGAGAAAATAATAAATTAATATTATGTGGTGACTTACTTTTTATATTATAATTAGTTAATGAAAAAAGGGCATTTTGGGATTTACAAAAAAAACACGATCCATTAATTTTGAATGAGATCAAAGTAAATTAACTGTAGAATCCTCTAGTCTCTTTTAAATAATAATAATTGTAAATGTATTTTTTAAGAGATTCTTTCTTATCAACTATGGTTAAAAATGTTACGCGGGTTAGTTACAAGCGGTGTAAAATTTTTACGTCTCGGTATTCATGTTGTGCTTAATTAATTAACAATTCCACTCATTTTAGAAAAATATTTTCAATCCTTAATAGTTAATAACCACCTAAAAAAAATTAAGTTTTATTGGATTAAGAAGTTAAGTTTTTCATTGATATATTAAATGCCGTTAAGACCGATTTTTAGTATATTTAATTGTTATGTATAAATTATGCGTACACAAAACTAATATATATATATATATATATATATATATATATATATATATATATATATATATATATATATATATATATATATATATATATATATATATATATATATATAAAGATTGAGATATTTGAAACTGATAACTAAACCATATAATCGGGCTCTCTCTAGCAATCCGGTAACTTGGCTATTCGGTTCACCTCGAATCCGAGCTGGTATCCAGGTATAGTCTCTCTCGGCTTTATGTTCGAACAGGGACTCTCAAATACCTAGAATAGGCGAAAGTTCCATTTAGGTATTTTAGCTTAGTTTCCTAATTAGGTAATATGTCTTCCTAAATGAGTTTTCTTTTAACGATAAGAATCCACTCTAACTGGAAAAATAAATTCTATCTAAAGCAGGATTCGTATCTCTATAAATAGGCATGATATCTAAAATATTTTTCTCTCTTAGCCAATTTACTCACAAAGATCGTTCTTTTAGAATTTTACTGACTTGACCGTCAAAACTTCCCCACATTGGAAATTCCACTAGAGATTTTTGTTTTTAGGTACTTGAGTAGCTATAAAAAAATGTTTTTGCCAATGTTTTACCCAACAAACAGTCCGGTAACCCAAACTGTTATTATTTGATACAGTAAGCGTGGACTTTATCCCCCAACACCATGAATTCTCAAGACCAAGACACACCAGACGCTCAGATTGGAAACAACGGGAACACTAAACCATCACCTCCACACTTACCTATTTTTCCACCCTTAAAATCTACTCCACCAAGTACCCCCACTAACCTCCCCATCATCAACCTACCCCCTGTGACTTTCACAATCTCCATACCTGGTCTTACCCCACCGTTAGCCCAAGCTCTTTTAGCAACACTATCAAGCTTAGCAACACCACCTCAAGCAACCACCATAATAAATAGCACCCCAAACACTGACACCCAAAACATAACACCTCCACCACCAGCCCCGACTCCTAAAATCACCATGACAATGGAAGAGTTTGAAAAGCTTTTCGAAGAAAGGTTGTTAAAGCACCAAAATCATAACACTTTGCAATATCAAGAAGGTTTTCGTTCCCCATTGTCTAAAGCAATATTGGCGACGCCTTTTCTGAGCATACGAGTACCCAGTTTGTTGGGTTATGATAGAAGTACAGACCCCTAAGCTCATCCAGATCAATTCCACCACACAATGTTAATCCACACGATAGAGGATGCCGCACTCTGCAAAGCCTTTCCACAAACTTTAACTGAGTCCGTCCAAATCTAGTTCAAAAATTTTCTAGAACACTTAATAAATAACTTCCAGCAATTTAGTGATATGTTCGTCACAAAGTTTGTAGCTGCTTTCTGACCAACGAAAGTTTCAGCCAATCTGCATCAGGTCGTCCAAGAGAAGGGAGAACCTTTGTGTAGCTATGTGAGAAGGTTTAATGTCATGGAAATGGACATACAAAATCTAAACTTGGAGGTAGATAAAAATATAAGATGCTAGGATTTTAGCGAGTCGTTAAACAAGAAGCCCCCTTATGATTTTACTGAGCTCATAACCCGAGCTCAGAACTACATCCGAATAAATAAAGCTCAGCGACTGAGGTACATTACACAAGTAAGAAAAGACAACGAGAATTTTAATGGAGCAAGTTGGGATAGAGGTAATTCCAGGAAAGGTGATTCCCGAGCTATGCGGGGATCAAACAGAGTGTATGTGGTTACAAAGCCATACTAAAACAGCGAAAGTGAAGAACATTTCACCAAATTGAATGCTTTCCCTACATTAATTTTATCTTGGATGAAAAAAAATGATCAATTCACCTAGCCAAAGCCTATGAGGGAGGATCCAAACAGAGCCCAGAGCCTTTACTGCGCTTTTTATAAAGACAAGGGGCACAAAATCAATAATTACAGATAGCATAAGAAGAAGATAAAGTACCAAATTATGAAGGGCAAGCCAAAGTAATTTGTTAAAGAAAGCAAAATTGATAACTAACGATCACCACCTTAGTAATCTGATAGGGGGGAAGGGAGTAATAACAAGAAAGCTCCAGCAGGAGTCATTCATCTAATTACGGGAGGAAAATATTATGACGTGTTCGATGATTCCAAAAAGTGCAAGGCAAAGAAAGTTTTCTCCCTTGGAACTAGCCCACCTGTTTTGATGGGCGTCCTCCAATTTTCATCTCAAAAGGGGAAATATGTTTGGCAACCTCATAATGATGCACCGGTAATTGAAGCAATGGTTGGAGATTACTTGGTACAGTAAATCTTAATTGATACAGGTAGTCGGTCAATTTAATTACCTTGCAGGACTTTAAAGCTCTGAGAATGCTAAGCCCATTGAAGGAAGTAACTGTGTAGCTAATCAATATTTCAAGTCAGCCCATCAAGGTTGAAGGTTCGATTAACTTACATGTACATCTCGGAGATGATTCGATAGTCAGGATTTGCATAACATATTTTATGTTAGTGAATATGCCATTATTGTATAATGTAATTTTTGGGCAACCACTTTTGGCCTTAGTGGATGTTTACATTTCCATGCAGAAGTTGATACTTAAAATTTCGGTCACGTAAGGAACAATAATACTTCAGGGAAATCAAACTATAGCTCACAAAACATATGTTACTATATTAAATGAGGCAAATCAAGTACTACTAGTAGACACAATAGATATCCCGGTCGACTTATCTTAAAGAGCAGAGCTAGTAGACTCATTGCAAGAAGTGGAGTTATCACTTGGGAAGGTAGTGAAGGTAGCCTTTGGAAATACTAGTTTGGACATGAAGTCATTGCTGGTGGTGTTGTCCTCCTATTCAGATGTGTTCACCCGGTAACCTTCTGACATCACCGGTATTTCTCCTAAAGTCATGTCTTACTCATTGAATATACAGCCAGGTTGTAAGCCATTCACGTAGAAGAAACGCAACCATGCACCCAAGTGATAGCTGGTAATAAATAAAGAAACAAATACTTTGTTGAGAAATGGGTTCATCAAAGAGTTGTTTTATCCGGACTGGTTATCCAATATAGTGTTGATGAAGAAGTCTAATGGAAAATGGAGAATGTCCATCGACTTTACCGACCTCAACAAGGTTTTCCCTAAAGATAACTATCCACTACCAAACATCGATCTGCCAATTGATTCCACAACTGGTTTCGAAGAGTATGCCCTTTTAGATGCCTTGGCTAGCTACTATTAAATCTGAAGGAGAAAGAAAAAGTTGCATTATTACTTATAGAGCAACTTACTGTTACAAAGTAATGTCATTTGGGCTTAAAAATGCTGGTGCAACATATCAAAGACTAATGAACAAGTTGTTCACCACTCAAATAGGTCAAAATATGAAGGTCTATATTGATGATATGATCATCAAGAGTAAGATGTCGGTAGATCTATCCAAAGAACTCGAAGAAACATTATCGACCCTCAAGACGTTCGGTCTTAAACTCAATCCGTAGAAGTGTGCTTTTAGAGTTCGGTTTAGCAAATTCCTAGGATTTGTGATCTCTAAGAGGGGAATAGAGGCTAATCCGGCCAAAATTTAAGCCATATTACAAATGAAGCTACCAAAGTCGATTAGAGAAGTATAGATGTTGAATGAAAAAATTACAGCTCTTGAAAGATTTATCTCTTGTTCGGCTAAAAGATGCCTCCCGTTCTACATGTTAGAGAGTATGCCCTAGAGCCCATGTAACAAGGATGTTTTTCATATGTATGAAATTTATATTCTTAATAAAAGGCATCATTCATTTATTAATGCTATGTTTAAATACATGAGTTTGTAAATCTTAAATTAATAAATGAAGTCCGAGATATTATAAACACAGTGCAAAGGCAATCATGAAAGTGTTCATGATGTGAGATGTCTATTGCATGCAAATGTGTTAATATCTAAATATTTCTAGTCATAGAATTAACAAGATAGGACATTGTTAATTCGGACAGACTAGCACGTGTTATGCTTCTTGAATGGTTCAAGCAGTGGTTCTCATAACTGTGATTATGGAAGATAATCAAAGCTAACATGTGGATGCTTGTTAGAAGAACAAGTTCATTAGAGACCTGCATAGAGATTCCTCACATGGATATTAAATCTATGTCAGTGAGGAATCTCTTCATAGCGGTTGTGCAAGTATCCTTAGACTTGATATCACTAAAGTTATCTTAAGTAGCAAGTGGTATACTTTGACTCCATAACTAATTACTTCCAACTGGAAGTGAACATAGTTAGGAGATTGGGTATATCATGACCTACTTGAAGATAGTTGAGTGATTGACAAAGGATTCACCATCCCAGATTTAACAAGGGAAGTTATCTCGCATGATTCTATAATTGCCTTGTTCAGAGAATCTCTGGCCAGAGTAATATGCCGAGATGGATGGAGATCCATGAAGGGCATTTTAGGAACAATGGTTAAATTAATAGAACATACATAATTAAATTTATATGAGTTGACAGAAATCCATACTCAGAATCTAATTGAGATAATAGTGGTGAAAGGAGTAATTGCACGGTAACTGTTTCTATGGAAGGATACAGTCAAACCACATGACTTTCCTGAAATTTGGATAGTCATGATGCCTAGCTAGAGGCCAATCATGACTTGTATAATGATGTATCAAAATATCAATAGAGATCCATTCAAAAAAAATATCAATAGAGATTGATAAAATGATTTAAAGGAGTTTAAATCATGTGAGTTTTGAATAGAACTCACAATTACATATTATACTGCCAACATGGACAGGAACCCAATAGGTCACACACATATAGAGAAAAGGGTAAAATGGTAAAATGATAAGGATAATAATATTTGATATTATTATGAAGGTAGAGAAGAGAATATGATAATAATTAATTAAAGAGTTTAATTAATTATGATCAAATAAAATTGTCCACGAAACTTTTTGAGAAATGTTCTGCAAAATTGGACCTAATTGAAATAATGTATTTCATGATTAATTATTATTGTCTTGTAAGTGTTTTAGGACTACTATAAGTGTTATATGACTGGTATAATAATTAATAAGTCCATTGGAGCAATTATTAAGGGCCAGAGGAATGAAGCAGTTGGCGGAACCCCTTCTGTAAGGGCCACATGCTTACCTCAGAACAGAAGTCCTTAATGGCCTATTTAATGGACCAAATAAATTTATATATGTTACATAAGTGTTATGGAACCCACATATTTAATTTGGTTGGATTTGGAATCCATTTGGGTATTTAAATCCAATTAGTTGCACAAAGGGCCTAATTTGTGGGTTTTGTGCATAGACTTTTATGAAAAGGTTTAAATTGAATTTAATTAAGCCCAAATGATTATAATTAATTCTAGAGGCCCAATTAATAATTCTTCAGCAATTTTAAAGAGCCCAATCTCATTAAGGAGTTGGAATTTTAACCTAACTATAAAAGGCCAACTAATGAGAATTAGGGTTAAGTGATTAAAACAAAAAGAAAGTCTTTTCTCTTAATCTCTCTCTCCCTTTTGTGCCAACTCCTAAGCTAGCTCTTGGGAATTTTGGCCAGCCCTAGTTAAACACCAATTTGTTGGTTTAATTTACCCCTCTCTAGTGTGGATTACTCATTGAAGGTGTTCGATTTTGGACACTGTGGTTTGCAACAACCCGGTGCGAAGTAAAATCAACTGTTCAACAAAAATCAAAGGTGATTTTTCTTATTCTCATATAGTTATATTGTGTATTCATGGCAAGATTAGATTTAATTGTTAAAAAATTTTAAAATTCCGCTCATGTATGTGATGCATGTAACCGTTAAAATCCAACACTACAAGGCACTGAAAAACTTAGATTGGACTCTGGAGTGCTAGTTGGCTTTTGAAGCCCTTAAGCAATTCCTCAATTCCCCTTCCCTTTTAAGCCGACCACAGATAGGCGAGACATTATTTATATACTTGTCAATTTCGGAAGGGCCATTGGCTTGATATTGGTCAGAGAAGAAAACACCCAACACTTCTCGATCTATTGCACTAGTAAGGTGCTCAGAAAAGCCAAGCTTAAATACCTGATTTTAGAGTAGCTGGCCTTAGCCTTGGTTACCTTAGCAATAAAATTACGCCCTTACTTTCAAGCATAAACGGTAATAGTTTAGACTAAAAGTATCCTTAAGAAAGTGATGCAGAGACCAGAGGCATCAGGGATAAAAACTGAATGGGTAACTTGCTCGAGACAATTCAATGTTCGGTATGAGCCTTGCTTGGCAATGAAAGCTCAAGTCCTAGCTAATCGATCTATTGCACTAGTAAGGTGCTTAGAAAATCCAAGCTTAGATACCTGATTTTAGAGTAGCTGGCCTTAGCCTTGGTTACCTTGGCAATAAAATTACGCCCTTACTTTCAAGCACAAATGATAATAGTTCAGACTAAAAGTATCCTTAAGAGAGTGATGCAGAGACCAGAGGCATCAGGGAAAAAAATTTAATGGGTAACTCGCTCAGGAGAATTCAATGTTCGGTACGAGCCTTGCTTGGCAATGAAAGCTCAAGTCCTAGCTAATTTTATGGCCAAACAACATGCTCCTCCCCCTAAGCTTAATAAAGCATCTTGGAACCTGTATATAGATATAGCGGTGTCTTTTAAAGGAGCTAGAGTTAGGATAGTGTTAATAAGTCCTGGCAGAATCTCTATTCAAGGAATGGCTCAGATATCTTTCCCTATATCTAATAATGTCGCAGAATATGAAACACTATGCTTTGGGTTGTAGCTCACCTTGGAAGTAAAGTTGGACTCTCTACTCATTCATTCCAACTCTCAATTGGTTGTTTGTCAAATGCTCGACAAATTCAAAGCTAAAGATCAAACAATGGTTAAGTGCCAAGATCTTGTGGCTACTTTGTTATCTCAACTTAAAAAGAGTAGAAGTTCGCGGGCTCTTAAGTAGATACTTCGCGAAGAGAATAAGGGAGTTGATTTTTTAGCCAAATAAGCATCCCTGGGTAGCACTATATAAATGGCAGACATAGTATGGATTGTCATCTCTCAGCCATCATATGAAACTTATTCAGTTTAGCTCAATGAGCAGGTGGACGGATGGCGATTACCAATTTACTAGTTTTTAGATATAGGTGCTCTTACAAAAGACCAAACCAAAGCTAAGAAGATAGTTCGGTGATCTAGCCTCTATGCCATCCTAGATGGCAAGATGTATAGATAATCTTATTCACACCCTTGGTCATTATGCCTAAGCTCGAAAAAAGGCAATTATTTCCTTAGTGAAATACATAAAGTTATTTGTGGCACACATGAGGGTACTCAAATAATAGCTCGAAAAGCCCTTTTATAGGGATATTACTGGCTAAAAATGGAGGGTCCACAAAGGAGTTGGTGTAGAAATGTGACAAAGGTCAAGAGTTTGGTAAAATTATCCATCAGAGGTCTGTTCAACAAACCCCAATATATAGCCCATAACCTTTTACATAATGGGAAATCGACATATTAGGCCTTTTTTCATTGGCCACAAGACAGAGGAAGTTTTTGATTATCATAGTGGATCATTTCACAAAGTGGGTTGAAGCTGATGGAATATGATATGGTATGAGTGTGCTGATAACGCAGCGGAAAAACAAAAATTTCATCGTACATACCATACAAATCCAAAGCAAGAATCGAAACATGCAATTTTAGGGTTTTGAAACTTACAATAGATATTGCCTTTTTATTCTTTGATTTTGTGATGTCCAGCAACCAAGATACCTTTATCCACCTTAGATCTCGATCACCAATGCCAAGGAATAGCCTTTTTCGCCAATCCCTCTATTTTCACACACACAATTGCACCGTCGGCTTAAAATCGAGATTGCTAGCTCTCTATTTTCTGTATTGAGTAATGGCTATGGATTGAAGCTACAAAATCTGATTTTGTACTTCTTTTAGGTTGCTATTACTACCCAATAACACAAGAGAATGAGGAACTATCCTTTCTCCTTGTGAGAAATTGGGCCAAAAGAATTGAGAGAGAGAGAGATGAAGGTCACGCAATTTTCACAGAAAACCCTAGGTTTTTGCGCCAACTCCTCTATTTTCACACCTAGGGTTTTATTTCTTTTATATCATTATCTCTTAGGCAAGTGTTTTGATCTGAATTTCCTACCTTAAGATAAGCAATTCAAACTCTATCACTTCCTAAAGATAAGTAATACATTTTAAATTAAAATCCTTTGAATTTAAAATTCAAATTTGAAATAAAACATAAGACATTTAATTAAATAAAATCACTTAATATAACTTAATTGCATGTGCCGAAATTCCTTGAATTCCATCTTGGAATTTCGGCCACTTCATTATATATTTAAGTGATTTGATTTAATTTAAATTCCTTTAGGCTTTAATACTCAATTAACTTAATTAACACAAGATAATTAATTAATTGAAATTAAACCTTGTGGGCTGAATTTCTCTCTCTCATGGACCAAAGCCCAATAGCAATATTATAACCCATTACATACATTAATTTGACTTTAATTAAAAGCCCAAATTAATGCTCAATACTTAATTTAAACATTTTAAGCCCAATGCTTTGTGTGCGATCCTATAGGTCCATTTAATGTTGGCAATGAATTAATAAATTAATTCAAAGGCTATATATATTCTCTAGCAAGATATTATAGCATTCCAAATTAAATGAAAATGCATATGGCATTTGGTGACCTAATGCAATTTCGCATAGTCCCTTACCCATAAATATCAGAATTAATATAAGGCATGGAACTAGTCATCCTTATATACATTAATTCATTTCTTGATATTCCAGTGATACTGAATTCTCAGATAAATAATGATTACTCATTATTTCATCTCGGTATGGCCATACACTTCTCAGTTCACTGATCAAGTGGCCGATGATATTTTCTCTCTTATTGAGAGGGGTAATCCCTTCAATTCTCTCATGCTCTCTAACATGAATCAATGTATACCCAATCATACCCGTACTTGTCACTCTGTTACGAGCACATTAGGTGTATGTCAAAGTACACAGTAATTCATAAAGAGTTTCATAGAGATTTCAGGTCTAAGAACTCCGATACAAAACTTGCATATGAGAAACACTTATGACTTGTACCATGTAGTGTTCTTATGAGCGGATCGAATCCAGATACCATGTTCTTTAACATGTATCTATGATCTCTGATTGACACTCTTGTCCTAATGATCCGTAAGACAGAACTCATAAGATCAGAGAGAGCATACTAGTCTTAATTCATTTGTTATTCCCATAACAATGACTGACTAGGGATATTTAGAATGATGTCTCATTTGTTTCAAGGTCTTACAATCCATGTGCCTCACACATGATAACTTAAACCGAAACAACACTCTTGGATAGTTTTATCAATTGATATGCACAGGAATACAAAGGATAAAACAAATGCCTCATTTTATTAATTTCAAGTGTTTCGTTACAATGCATTGGGGCTAGGGCTTACACTAACAGAAGCTTAGCCCTTGGCTACCATCACTCTGGAAAATTTAATCAAGTTTGTTCAGAGGTCTATTATCACTAGGTTTGGCATTCCACATACTTTTATTACTGACAATGGAAAATAGTTCGATTGTCAATTTTTCAGGAACTTTTATAAAGAGTTACAGAACTATTTTGATGGGACTCAAGAAGAGGCTCGATGAAGCTAAAGGCTTATAAGTAGATGAGTTGAACAATTTATTCTGGGCATACCAAACATCCCCTCGGTTAGCGATAGGAGCAACACCTTTCTTTCTTACTTACAAAGTCGAAGTAGTCATCCCATATGAGATTAGAATACCAAATATTATGACATCTCAGTACAGTAAAAAGGCCAATAAAGATCAATTGTTACACCACTTAGACATATTAGAAGAACAAAGAGAGCTCGCCCAACCCCAAGCTACGACATACAAACAATGCATGCCATCTTACCATAACCGCAAGTTAAAGTCTAGAATGCTGTGAGTAGGGGAGCTCATCCTCAAAAAAGCCATTGAGGCACAGACTGCATGTAGAATCAACAAGTTAAGTCCTAAATGGGTAGGATCATATGAAGTGAATGAAGTTGTAAACTTTGGTGCTTATTGCCTCAAGGACATGTCTAGAAAGCTCTTACCGCACTTATGGAACATCTCCAACTTGAAAAAATATCATCATTAACATGTGGCTCAAATCGGCAATTTCACCATGAGCATCATTTATTCAAATTTTTAGGTCAGTTTGACAATATCCCCGCGAGAATTTCTTTTATATTTTTAGCTCAGTTCAGTAATATCCCTGCGAGCATCTCTTTTCTAATTTTATCTTAGCTCGACAATATCACCACGAGCATTATCAATTACTTAAGTTCAAATTTGATAGTCTTGCCATGGGCATTTTATATATTTTAACTCAGTTCGACAATTACACCACAAGCATATTCATTAATATTACAAGTAGCTCGATTCAGCAGTCTCACTATGAGCATATTTATTATTTAGCAATTTATCAATTTGTCACTCAAAATTGATGTTTGACACTCTTTCTTGGTGCCTTTTGATTATTTTGAGCTTTAGCCATTCGTAACATTTGAAGCTCTTTTTGTTTTAATTTAGCAAAATATATCACCTACAATGGATTATCACTTATTAACATAGTTCAATAATGTCATTATAAATTGATTCATCTATATAGAAATGAGATCAAGACACATTAAAGAATACAATTCAATAGTCAAAAATAATGATTTCATTTCAAAATATCTTGTTACAACTATAGGCTTTGAATATTACAATGGAAAGTGAAAGCCTAACTGTTCCTTGTCCGGATAGATGTTGTCCATCTAAGACTAGCCTTTGCTAGGGAACTTTTCCTTTACGGCATTAATCAACTTCATACCAAAAGCAATGCACTTGTTTGTGGCAAACTCCACAGACTGATCTTCGATTTTGGTATACTTCTTCTCGAGATCATACTTGTATGTTTGACTCTTCTCTAGCTTGATCTTTGAGGCTTGAAGTGATGGAATATGACATGGTATGATAATCATGATAGCACAGCGGAAAAACAAAAATTTTTATCATACATACCATACATATCCAAAACTAGGAACGAAAACATTCAATTTTAGGTTGTAGAACTTACAAGTTAAGATGCCTTTTAGATATTGATTTCGGTGATGGCCAGCAACTAAGATGACTTTGTCTGCCTTAGATTTCGATCACCAATGCCAAGGAATAGCCTTTTATGCCACTCCCTCTATTCTCACACACACAATTGCACCGTCGGCTTAAAACCGAGATTGCTAACTCTCTTTTAAGTATTGTGTAATGGCTATAGTTTGAAGCTACAAAATTTAATTTTGTACTTCTTTAGATTGCTATTTCTATCCAATAACACAAGAGAATGAGGAACAATCCTTTCTCCTTGTGAAAAATTGGCTAAAAGAAAACTTGAGAGAGAGAGGAAGAGTTCACGCAAACCTAGAATGAAAGACTAGGGTTTCACATTTTTTTCACTACAATATATATCTCTTTTTCCTTTTAAGTGATGGATCTCAAATATACTATCTTAAGATAATTAATATTTGCATTTATCACTTAATTAAAATTAGTAATATTTATTGATAAAAACTCTTTTAATTTATCCAAGATAAAATCAAAAGTCATTTAATCAAATAATATCACTTATTTTAGGATAAAAGATAAGACATTTAAATCTAATAAATCACTTAAATAATAAACTATACATGTGCCAAAATTCCTTGTGATTTCTCTAGGAATTTCGGCCACATTAAATACAATTTAGATGATTTAATTAGATAAATATGTCTTTAGGCTTTAATACTCAATTAATTAAATTAATTCATGACATTTAATTAATTGAAATTAAACCTTGTGGGCTGAATTTCTCTCTCTCATGGACCAAAGCCCAATAGCAATTTTATAACCCATTACATACATTAATTTGACTTTAATTAAAAGCCCAAATTAATGCCCAATACTTAATTTAAGTATTTTAAGCCCAATGCTTTGTGTGCGATCCTATAGGTCCATTTAATGTTGGCAATGAATTAATAAATTAATTCAAAGGCTATATATATTCTCTAGCAAGATATTATAGCAATCCAAATTAAATGAAAATGCATATGGCATTTGGTGACCTAATGCAATTTTGCATAGTCCCTTACCCTTAAATATCAGAATTAATATAAGGCATGGAACTAGTCATCCTTATATATTTTAATTCCTTTCTTGATATTCCAGTGCCACTGAACTCTCAGATAAATAATGATTACTCATTATTTCATCTCGGTATGGCCATACACTTCTCAGTTCACTGATCAAGTGGCCGGTGATATTTTCTCTCTTATCGAGAGGGGTAATCCCTTTACTTCTCTCATGCTCTCTAACATGAATCAATACATACCCAATCATACCCGTACTTGTCACTCTGTTATGAGCACGTTAGGTGTATGTCAAAGTACACAGTAATTCATAAAGAGTTGCATAAAGATTTCATGTCTAAGAACTCTGATACAAAACTTGCATATGAGAAACACTTATGACTTGTACCATGTAGTGTTCTCATGAGTGGATCGAATCCAGATACCATGTTCTTTAACATATATCTATGATCTCTGATTGACACTCTTGTCCAAATGATCCGTAAGACAGAACTCATAATATCAGAGAGAGCATACTAGTCTTAATTCATTTGTTATTCCCATAACAATGACTGACTAGGGATATTTAGAATGAAGTCCCATTTGTTTCAAGGTCTTACAATCCATGTGCCTCACACATGATAACTTAAACCGAAACGACATTCTTGGATAGTTTTATCAATTGACATGCACAGGAATACAAAAGATAAAACAAATGCCTCATTTTATTAACTAAGTGTTTTATTACAATATATTGGGGCTAGGGCTTACACTAACAATCTCCCACTAGCACTAGTCCCAATTGGGCATAGCCCTAAGACCGAACGCTCTCAAATGAGCCTCGTGCAGATTTGGACGTAACTGTTTTGTCAAAGGATCTGCTACATTGTCTTCACTTGCTATCTTGATAACCTTGACGTCCCCACGATCAATGATTTCTCTGATCAGGTGATACCTCCTGAGTATGTGTTTGGATTTCTGGTGTAACCGGGGCTCCTTGGCCTGTGCGATGGTCCTGTTATTGTCACAGAAAATTTCTAATGGATCTAGGATGCTTGGGACCACTCCTAATCCATTAAT
This sequence comes from Excoecaria agallocha, assembly GCA_037975025.1. Classification (NCBI taxonomy): domain Eukaryota; kingdom Viridiplantae; phylum Streptophyta; class Magnoliopsida; order Malpighiales; family Euphorbiaceae; genus Excoecaria; species Excoecaria agallocha. Next base: position 20,450,199 of record CM075815.1, on the reverse strand, counting down.
GAAATTTTTAATCCAAACAGCCTCTTTTGCAGCCTCACTTGATGTAATATACTCAGATTCTGTAGTTGAGTCGGCAACGGTTTCTTGCTTTGAGCTTATCCAGCTGACAGCACCACTGTTCAAAACAAAAACAAATCCAGATTGCGATCTAGAATCCTGAGTGCTGGTCTGAAAAGCAGCATTGGCATAACCTTGTATGACGAGCTCTTCTTGACCACCATACACCAAGAAGTGATTCTTAGTCCTTCGCAGGTACTTTAGAATCCCTTTTACAGCAGACCAGTGCTTCTCACCAGGGTCTTGCTAAAACCTACTGGTTATACTCAGTGCATGAGCAACATCTAATCTAGTACATAACATAGCGTACATGATAGATCCAATAGCAGATGCATATGTGATTCTACTCATGTTGTCCCTTTTCTCTTTGGTTTTAGGGCACTGTTCTTTAGTCAAAGGAACTCCCAAAGCCAAAGGAATGTACCCTTTCTTTGAGTCTCCCATACTAAAACGCTTTAGTACTTTGTCTATGTACAAATCTTGACTTAGTCCCAAAAGCCGATTCGATCTATCTCTATAGATTCGAATACCAAGTATTGTCTCGGCTTCACCTAAGTCTTTCATTGAGAAACATTTTCCCAACCATTGCTTAACCTTTTGCAATGTTGGAATATCATTCCCAATGAGAAGGATGTCGTCCACATATAGGACCAGAAATACTACTATGCTTCCACTAACCTTCTTGTACACACAAGGCTCATCTTCGTTCTTGATGAAGTCAAATTCTTTGACTGCCTCATCAAAACGAAGATTCCAACTTCGGGATGCTTGCTTTAATCCATAAATGGATTCTTGAAGCTTGCATACCTTCTTAGGATGCTTGGGATTGACAAAACCTTCAGGCTGTGTCATATACACATCCTAAAGTAAATTTCCGTTGAGGAAAGCAGTTTTGACATCCATTTGCCATATCTCATAATCATGATATGCAGCTATGGCAAGCAAGATCCTAATGGACTTGAGCATGACTACAGGCGAAAAGGTCTCGTCATAGTCTATACCATGAGTTTGTCAAAAACCTTTTGCTACTAGTCTACCTTTGTAGGTCTTATCAGCTTTTAGTTTGAATAACCACTTGCATTCAATTACCTTAGCACCTTCTGGTGGATCAACCAAGGTCCAAACCTGGTTATCGTACATTGATTGCATCTCGAATTTCATGGCTTCTAGCCAATTATCCGAGTCTGGGCTTTCAATAGCTTTTCGGTAAGTAGTAGGATCCTCACGATCTACTAACTCAATAGTGTCACTGTCAGTGATTAGAAATCCATATCTCTTAATCTCCTGACGTACCCTACCAGACCTTCTAGGTACTTGTGTAATGGGTTCTTATTCCACAATTGGTTGTGAACTTGATCCCATTTCCAAACCATCCTCTATAGGAGTTTGTGGCACTTGAATTTCTCCAAGTTCTACTTTACTCCCACTGTCTTTCTTGAGAAGGAACTCCTTTTCCAAGAAAACAGCCTTGCGAGCAACAAATACTTTGTTCTCGGCTTGTGAGTAAAAGTAGTATCCCTTTTTTTCTTTAGGATAACCCACAAACAAGCAGACAGTCGATTTGGACTTTAGTTTGTCAGATGTTAAATTCTTAACATGTGCTTCACAGCCCCAAATCTTGAGAAAAGACATATTGGGTTCTTTCCCAATCCATACCTCGTATGGTGTCTTCTCAACTGCTTTAGTTGGAGTACGGTTCAATAGAAACACAGCAGTTTCTAATGCATAACCCCAAAAAGAGATAGAAAGATTAGCTTGACTCATCATAGATCGAACCATGTCCAACAAAGTTCGATTTCTCCTTTCGGACACACCATTCCATTGCGATGTTCCAGGAGGAGTGAGCTGTAAAATAATACCACACTCTTTTAGATGATCATCAAACTCTTGGCTTAAGTATTCGCCACCTCGATCTGATCGAATGGCTTTCATACGTTTGCCAAGTTGGTTTTCTACTTCGTTCTTAAACTTTTTGAATTTCTCAAAAGTTTCGGACTTGTACTTCATTAGATAGACATAGCCATATCTACTGAAGTCATCTGTGAATGTCACGAAGTAGCTAAAACTACCTCTAGCATGTGTACTTAAAGGTCCACATACATCGGTATGTATTAGTTCCAATAAGCCATTAGTCCTTTCACCTTTTTTATTAAAAGGACTCTTTGTCATTTTTCCATGCAAACATGGCTCGCATGTGTCATAAGACTCCAAGTCAAATGACCCAAGCACTCCAGTTTTGTGGAGTCTTGAAATGCATTTTTCGTTTGCATGTCCTAAACGACAATGCCAAAAGTAAGTAGGGTTCAATTCGTTTGATTTAACCCTCTTTGTATTAATGTTGTATATTGACTCTTTGTTTTGTAAATCAAGGATATAAAGGCCATTTTGTAACATGGCATTGCCATAAGAAATGCCTTGGCAACGAATATGAGCATTGCCATTTTTAATAACAAAATCAAATTCATCATTATCCAAACATGACACTGAAATAATGTTTCTGCTCATAGCAGGCACATAATAACAATTATTCAAAACAATACAAAGTCCGGAAGGTAAAGTGAGGTGATAGTCGCCTATCTCCATGGCAGCAACTCGTGCTCCATTCCCCACACGGAGGTCCACTTCATTCTTCCCAAGTAACCGCCTATTTCTTAGCCCCTGCACATTTGAACAAATGTGAGAACCACAACCGGTATCCAATACCCAAGTGGTAGAAATAGAAAGGTTAATTTCAACAACAAAAATACCAGAATTGGACGCCTTAGCTCCATTCTTCTTTTGTTCTTCCTTGAAGAGAGCGCAATTCTTCCTCCAATGCCCTATCTTGTTGCAATGGAAGCAAGTGCTCTCACTCTCTTTGAGTTTTGGTGCCTTGGGCTTGGATTGGGCCTGAGGTGCACTCCCACTTGACTTGGGTTTTGCCTTTCCCTTTCCCTTAGCAGGTCCCTTCTTAATTCCCTTTTGAACCATTAGTACGGGATTGGTCTTTCGAATGTTCTCTTCAGCATTCTTAAACATCCCATGAAGCTCAGTGACTGACTTGTTCATTGCATGCATGTTATAATTCATCACAAATGGATCATAAGCAGCAGGCAATGATCCTAAGATCAAGTCAGTGGCCAATTCCTTTGGCACTAGTACCTCAAGCTTCTCAAGAGTATCAATACCCTTTCATCTTAAGTACATGGGTACTAACAGGAGTACCCTCAGCCATCTTGCAAGAAATTAAGGCCTTTGTTGTCACGAACCTCTCGTGACGAGCTTGCTCTTGGAACATCTCCTTGAGGTGCACCATGATCGCATAAGCCTCTTAGTCCATAAATTGCTTTTGCAAGTCAGGCACCATAGTGGCCAGCATCAGACAGGTCACATCGTTGGAGTTGCTCTTCTTGGTCTCAAAAGTTTCCTTTTGAACCGCAGAGGCGTTCCTTCCTGGTTCTTCAGGCAAGGGTGCATCCAAAACATACGACTTTTTCTCTTGCTTAAGAACTATTCTTAAGTTTCGAGACCAATCTATGAAATTGGTGCAATTTAATTTGTCCTTTTCAAGGACCGATCGCAATGAGAAATTGTTGTTTGAAGATGCCATTTTCAATCTACAATAAAATTTAGTAAGATTAAATGAGGTCTTATTTATGATCCCACAAACTGAATTAAAATCCCTTTAAATAATTCGCGTTAGTGATTTAATGTGGGCCAAGATCCACTTTTCACAACAACTTATTAGTCAAGCTGAGCTTGTACACCTAACAAGTTAAGTTACTTAGGTAGGAAAACTCCAATCATGTCTCGTACATGACTCTTGGATCAAATGGGCTAACATCTTAAGATGTTATAACACAAACCCATTTATTAGTTGCCTAGGTCCGAGCATCCCATTCCATGTTAAGTCCAACCTACATTCACAACCCATGCCTCACAAAGATAATCGGGCGCATCTAGGACTCCTAGTCTACGTGACCGATGATCGATGCCTTGACATGTTTCGAATTAGGAAGGCAACTTTGTGACTTACTATTTTTAGGGATTCATTTTATTACGGCTTACATGGCATACGCTTTGTCATCCATACATAGCATGCATATATATATAATTGCATAAAGTAAAGCGTGACAAACATGGGCCCAAAAACCTACAACTAAGATTCTATACTATTACATAAGAATCTTCGAGTTGGGCTTCTCCACTCCGGTGGGCTTCGTCTTGATTTACAAAGTCTTCAAATAAATTCTATTCTAAGAAATAAATGAAACTTTTTACAATAAAATATAATGGCACGTAGGCCATATTTAATTACAAAAACCCAGGGCCCATGAATGCACCATGCATATCCATTCATCACACCAAACAAGCAAATAAATATACATAGCATTCATGGATCAAACAAAAGTCCAATTTTAATTAATTTAGCCAAGCCCATTAATGGAAATTGTGTACTTGAACCTTTAAGAGATGACCCCGTGATGGGCCTAGGCCGAAGCCCAATGGACTAAATCCTCTTATTGAATAAGTTCTCTTAAAAGCCCAAAACACAAACTAGTTAGATTTGTGCTATAAATCAACTCTAGTATAATTTCCAATTTTGCCATTTTTAATTTTATGTCATACAGCCTATAAACATTAAAAATACATATAATATGTGCTAACATGAATTAAAAATAAAATCATGAAGAACACATATAATAACACACGGCATTCATGGAAAAACAAACAAACAACAAAACTAGCTGTTTAATGCTTATGTAATGCCATGAAATGCACAAACATTTAAATCAATTTTATGAGTCATTTAATAATCTAAATAAGTCCATAAATATTGATTTAATATTCTGTACCATTTTAATCTAAATGTGTTTTTACCATTTTAATCAAAACAAAGCAAACAATGTTGATTAAACATGTAACAAACACAAACTAGTCATTGTTTTAAGTGATTTTAAAATTAATCAATTAAATTGTCATGGACCAGAATTAAAACCAAATTTAAAATATGTCCAGACCTGATATTTAATCTTTAAAAATCACTTACAAACATGCCAAAATCAATTTTACATTTAATTTTGAAAACTAGTTGTTAAACTAGCAATTTACATGCCAACTAGCTCCTAGTTTCATAATTAACATGTACCATCAGGTAAAAATAATTAAATCCGACCATTACCAGCCCTAATAACATCTTAGGACAGTATATTAACATGTCATATTAATTATAATACCTATCTAATCAATTAAAATCGTTTTTACACCAAAACAATGCAAAAAACTCAAAACAGAAAATTTCAGATTTGCATGTTTTCAAAATAACGATTTTTAATTAATTTTTTCATGCATCTAAAGCACTAAAATAAGCATGTTTAGGCTCTGATACCACTGATGGAATATGACATGGTATGATAATCATGATAGCACAGCGGAAAAACAAAAATTTTTATCATACATACCATACATATCCAAAACTAGGAATGAAAACATGCAATTTTAGGTTGTAGAACTTACAAGTTAAGATGCCTTTTAGATATTGATTTCGGTGATGGCCAGCAACTAAGATGACTTTGTCCACCTTAGATTTTGATCACCAATGCCAAAGAATAGCCTTTTACGCCACTCCCTCTATTCTCACACACACAATTGCACCGTCGGCTTAAAACCGAGATTGCGAGCTCTCTTTTAAGTATTGTGTAATGGCTATAGTTTGAAGCTACAAAATTTGATTTTGTACTTCTTTAGATTGCTATTTCTATCCAATAACACAAGAGAATGAGGAACAATCCTTTCTCCTTGTGAAAAATTTGCTAAAAGAAAACTTGAGAGAGAGAGGAAGAGTTCACGCAAACCTAGAATGAAAGACTAGGGTTTCACGTTTTTTTTCACTACAATATATATCTCTTTTTCCTTTTAAGTGATGGATCTCAAATATACTATCTTAAGATAATTAATATTTGCATTTATCACTTAATTAAAATTAGTAATATTTATTGATAAAAACTCTTTTAATTTATCCAAGATAAAATCAAAAGTCATTTAATCAAATAATATCACTTATTTTAGGATAAAAGATAAGACATTTAAATCTAATAAATCACTTAAATAATAAACTATACATGTGCCGAAATTCCTTGTGATTTCTCTAGGAATTTCGGCCACATTAAATACAATTTAGATGATTTAATTAGATAAATACGTCTTTAGGCTTTAATACTCAATTAATTAAATTAATTCATGACATTTAATTAATTGAAATTAAACCTTGTGGGCTGAATTTCTCTCTCTCATGGACCAAAGCCCAATAGCAATTTTATAACCCATTACATACATTAATTTGACTTTAATTAAAAGCCCAAATTAATGCCCAATACTTAATTTAAGTATTTTAAGCCCAATGTTTTGTGTGCGATCCTATAGGTCTATTTAATGTTGGCAATGAATTAATAAATTAATTCAAAGGCTATATATATATTCTCTAGCAAGATATTATAGCAATCCAAATTAAATGAAAATGCATATGGCATTTGGTGACCTAATGCAATTTTTCATAGTCCCTTACCCTTAAATATCAGAATTAATATAAGGCATGGAACTAGTCATCCTTATATATTTTAATTCCTTTCTTGATATTCCAGTGCCACTGAACTCTCAGATAAATAATGATTACTCATTATTTCATCTCGGTATGGCCATACACTTCTCAGTTCACTGATCAAGTAGCCGGTGATATTTTCTCTCTTATCGAGAGGGGTAATCCCTTCACTTCTCTCATGCTCTCTAACATGAATCAATACATACCCAATCATACCCGTACTTGTCACTCTGTTACGAGCACGTTAGGTGTATGTCAAAGTACACAGTAATTCATAAAAAGTTCCATAGAGATTTCAGGTCTAAGAACTCCGATACAAAACTTGCATATGAGAAACACTTATGACTTGTACCATGTAGTGTTCTCATGAGCGGATCGAATCCAGATACCATGTTCTTTAACATGTATCTATGATCTTTGATTGACACTCTTATCCTAATGATCCGTAAGACAGAACTCATAATATCAGAGAGAGCATACTAGTCTTAATTCATTTGTTATTCCCATAACAATGACTGACTAGGGATATTTAGAATGAAGTCCCATTTGTTTCAAGGTCTTACAATCCATGTGCCTCACACATGATAACTTAAACCGAAACGACATTCTTGGATAGTTTTATCAATTGACATGCACAGGAATACAAAAGATAAAACAAATGCCTCATTTTATTAACTAAGTATTTTATTACAATGTATTGGGGCTAGGGCTTAGACTAACATGAAGTGCCTCCCTCTCCTTGGCCAATAGAGCATTTGCCTCAGTAGATTTTTGAGTAACGTCTTTAGCTACCTTCTGGGCCTCAGTAGCCTTGCAGAGGGACTCTACAGCTTCTTTCACCTTAGCTTCAGCCTCGATAACTTTTTTTTTGCACTACTGGCTTTCTACTCAGCCTTCTCGAGTTTTGCCTTCAGCCCAAAAGTAGTCTGTTTCTCTACCTTCAATAGCTTGTTCCTTTTTTCAGTCATAGCATTCCCAATAATGGCTCTTTGAATGAAAATTAAGTTAGACACACCTTAAACAGAAAGAATAATCGACAATGAGTTCAAAAAACTTACCTATACTTGGTATCTTCGTATCACTCCACAAAGGCATTCGGTATACAGGTTCATTAAGGGAAACATTTCATTTGGTATAGAAGAGATCAAGTGGCAGAAGCTGGTGAAGTTAGGGTTAGACAAGCAGTAAAATCGTCTATGTTGTTGCTAAAATCCCTGAACCTCATCAACCAACGTGGGGTTGAAGGACTAGGCAAGAGGGTTGGTGGCCTGTTGTAATCGACAGGTGGAGAAGCATCTGAGATAGTGATAGCATTGGGTTGAGGGCTATTATTGAAAGGGCTTACAATAGAGAGGCTCATAGTTGGACTCCTAGAGAAAGCGATGATGGGCTGGCCTTGGTTCGCTCCTGCCTGAGCTAGGCTCACCTCGATTTGAGCTTACCTTATTGTGGAAATTACCCCAATTGCCAACTTTTTCCCTCTTTTTTCAAAAAATACAACCCCATCTCCTTCTTTTTCATAAATCCCACTTTTTAAATTCTTGTTTTCATAAATACAATTTTTTTTGTTACATTGGGCTCTGGACTGGCCAGAATTTTACTACCTTGAATCCTAATTTTCTGCAGTAGGTGGAGTCCTCTGTTCCTGACAAGGACGCCAAGCTGCTTGTGGCTTGTGGTGAAGGGCTGAGGTGAAAAATCTAATTTTGAAATTATTTCCAGTCTAGCTTTCCAATATTAACTAATTTTATTTCTTTCCAAAACAATTGCTCAGATCTCTCATGGCTGCGTCAAAGTTGTATGAGGGAGGATACAAGAACCTCGGATGGCTGGCCGGAGGATTCAATCGATCTGCAGATGACGATTTCTCGGCAACCGAAGGACTCAAAAAATTGATTCAGCGCCAATTATTTATCTGAGATTGATATTGAATTTATATTAAAATTTACCTCTTTTCTTCTGATCTTCAAATTTCCTACATTTTCAACAACTTGATGTGATGATGATGAAATTTTTCTTGCTTATCACAGCTGAGCATGGAAGAAAGAAAAGAAATGTTGTAAAAAAGAAATAGATATTAGTTTTTCCAGTATTATCCAGTGGTCTTACAATAGTATTTCTCATTTTCATACTTACCCATGTGAGGCTAAAAAAGAAGAAAACACAAGGTAAACAATTGTACTTGAGCTCATTGATTATGCATAAAGTCTAAGCAAGCCACTAAAGTGTGCATTTTGTTCTGTGCGTTGAAGTCCAGCGAAGAAAGGTAGCAAAGAAATATTTTCTAAATTGTTAGCAAACAAGCGTGTGGAAAGTGAGAGGATCTATATAAATAAACAATATTATAAGATTGAATGACTAAATTCCATTTCACTATATACACAATGTGTATTTGCTCAATACACCTTGTGTACATGATGTATACACACACAGTGTGTACTAGTTGTATACACCGTGTGTATTAGCTGTATACACAATGTGTACTAGCTGTATACACCATGTTTGTATGCTATATATATCATTTGTACATTGTATATACAGTGTATTCTAGCTATATACATCATATGCACTAGCTGTATACATCATGTATACATCGTGTGTACTAGCTATATATACCTTGTATACATGTTGTATACACCATGTGTACATGCTGTATACATTATGTGTACTAACTGTATATACGGTGTGTATATCATGTATACACAATGTGTACTAACTATATATACCGTGTGTACTAGTTGTATATGCCGTGTGTATTTGATGTATACAATGTGTACTAGCTGTATACACTGTGTGTACTAGTTGTATACACAGTGTATACATGCTATATACACCGTGTGTATATGCTGTATACGCCTTGTGTATTTGATGTATACATTGTGTTTAATTTGTGTATACAAAGTGTAATTTCTAGACCAAAATTTTTTCTCCGGGAGTAAGCCTACTTGAAGAGGATGTTAACCACGTAATCATAATGTCTTTGATTTTCTTTCTATTCCGTAACTATATTTATAAACAATAATAATAATAATTCAAAATCTGTATTTGAATCAAGTGGTGATTTACAATGGTATTGTGGAAGTTACTTTGAGCGGTTTTGTTGCTGGGATTAAATATAATGGGGTTGAGAATGTACTCGGCACCGAAATGTAAAAATTAGGAAAGTGAGACTAGGAAAATTAATAAGAATGTAAAAAGTTGTATTTTTTGAAAATAAAAGTTGTATAATTGATATTGAAAATTTAAAGTGTTGTATTAATGAAGAAATTAGAAAAGAGTTGTTTTTTTGTTATTTTTATTTTATTTTTTTGTATATTTTTGTAAAAACCCCAAAAATTAAAGTATTAAATTTAATTCATTGGTTTCTTTTTGGTTCAAAGGAATAAAATTACCATGTGCTCTAATAAAAACAATTTGATTTATCAGTGTGCCAATCACAAAACTTATGTCAGAAGGCACTTTCAAAGCTAATGTTTGATTTTATAAAACACATACCGTAATAATTTACTTCCAAGTAAAATATCAAGAAAAAATATATATTTATTCAGTAATCTTCATCATTTTCTAACATTAGTCCAAGTATTTTCCCAAGAACATTCATAAGCAGAAAAGTCCATGGTATTCAAAGATCAAAAAACTTACCTATCCAGGAACGTGTAAAACTGAAAAAGTCTATTTATGCTAAAAGGAAGAAGAAACAGGCTAAAAAATTGTAAAAAGAGGGAGAAATTTGATTCTTTCCATTTGTTGAGTATTACAATACCAATATACAGCAGTTAGTTTTATAAAAAACATATGGTTTTCTCCATCAGAACATATCCTAACATACAATGTTAATTTGAGACAGCCTAAACTACTCCCGAGTTTCAAAATGTTAATATAAGAACAACAACATTGTACAACATAATCACGTAGCCCGAGTTCTCTTCAGTCCTTTTGTTGTATTTTCGGGTCGTTGGGCAGCAAAGCTGTGTCCAGTTTTTTTAGGTCTGCCAGATACTTTCTTTGTCATAGTTAAGGATTCTGCTGAAGGAGATGAATTAACATTACTTAAATTTTTTGCTGCATTTGGAGCTTTCACAGCAGCATTCTCAGGTTTGGACACCTTTACTAGTACTTTTTGATTAACAAGGCAACTAAATTGTGGATTTGTTTCACACATTAGGACGATCCTCACACATAAATGAGCAGTGAAAAGAAAGAGTAGATTGTTACTCTTTCGATGTTGAAATGATCGGGAAAGCATATGATTTCTGGTTTGTCAAGCTACAGAATTTGGTGAAAAGACAAGTGCACCATTAACAAGTATGGTTTGCATGGTTAAAGAGACGGGTCATTGGAAACCAACTACAAGAATCAAGAGGAACAATCATGAACAAATTCTTCAAGGTAAGGTTGGATAATGGATTCTAGTTAGCCCGTACCCCGCCCAATCAAAAACTTCTGATAAGAAAAATTTCTTTGCAGGAACCATATCTTTTCCGAGGCATCTTTAGTTTCGCGATTACTATGTAATGATTCTGTGTTGATTGCTCCCATCCCGTAGTGATTAGAGGAATATTTAAAAGTTATAATTATTAGAAATGAGGAATATATGGCTGAACTGCTTGCATTTTCATGGAATGGAATTAACAAAAACTCAATGATACTTGAATGAAAACCCAAATATGACGGCCATAAATGAGGAATATCCTGTTTTTAAGAAGAATATAAAAAAGTTGTATTTTTTGAAAACTATAAGTTGTATTTTTGTTATTGAAAATTTAAAAAGTTGTATTTTTGAAAAAATTATAAAGTGTTGTGTTTTTTGTTATTTTTATTTTTTTTCTGTATATTTTTGTAAAAACCCCTACCTTATTCTAGTCTTGGCCCTCTTTTGGCATATCTTCTCAATCAAGCTGGGTTTTTTTTTTTGTCTTCTTCATTGCTGCAAAATAAATGCACAATGAGAATATATTAGATTTTAACACTATGAGTGCAAAATCATATTAATTACCTCGTTTCTTTCGATCTTCTCTTATTTTTGGCAAGCTCCTTCAATCAAGCAAGAGTCCTCTCTTCCTTCTTAATCAACAACAGGATGTTATCATTCCTATTGACAAATCTTCCCCAGGAAATTCAAATAGGATAATCATGCTTGCTTTCTAAAATAAAGAAGCGGTTCTTCCAGTTTTTCAGAAAGTCCGACTTCCTAGTGAATATGCCATACCCAACTCGGGCTTGGACGTAGTGGTGATCTTCAGTCATTATTCATAAGTCGACCATATGGGTTACCCTGAACATTCTGACGATGAGGTCTACATCATGTTCGACCGTCCAAATTTGTAGGGCTGATATGGTCATCCAAGCATTAGGATGAAGCTATCGAATGGTGATGTCATAGTAGTTTAGGAAAGTCACATCGAGCTAAGTCAACGAAATATTGACTCGAGCCTCTATGTCAGCCTCATATAGGACTATTTTTTCTTGTCCTTGAAGTTTGCATTAGCTCAAAGAGAAATGCTTAGTGTCTAGAGATCGTATTGTTGTGAAATCCCTAGCCTTTCCCTCAAATTGATAAGATTAGAGATTTTGATAATTGAGCCAATGCTTCCCACCTTTGGGTTGGCACACAGTTCTCTTCTTTTTTACTTAGGCTTGATTTGAACAGGGCTTTCGAAAGGCGGACTGCTAGCAGACGTGCTCGAAGCACTGTCATCTATTAAACCCTTGTATTCTAATCCTATCACTCGATCCCTCTAACCCGCTCATTTTTCAAGAAAAAATAAATAGAAGAACGAAAATATAGAACTACAAAGGAGGATTTAAATTACTAACCTACAAAAATTGAAAATAGAGCTGAGAAAGGGAGGAAAGGGAATGCAAGAACATAGCAAATGCCAGAAATGGAAGAAGAGCAAAATGCAAAGGAGGCTGCAAGGATAATAAAAATGGGAATGGTGAAAATGAGGAAGGTTTTTATAAGAGGAGTAGAGTTGCTGGATGAATGACGCGCGGGCGGTCTGGATGAGTTAAGAAGTTACAGCCTGCTAGCATTAACGGTATTGTATGGGAATCGAAGCATTCTCAGATATCGTTGTTAATATTGCAAAGATCGAAGGGATGCTTCGTTTTGAGCAAATGCCAGATTTGTTGGCACCCCAGTAGCTTTAACGTTTCTCGACATAAATGTCTTATACCTTGGGGGAACTTATGATAACTAAACTATATAACTAGGCTCCCTCGAGCAGCTCGGTAAATTGGCTATTCAGTTCACCTCGGATCTGAACTAGTACCTAGGTATAGTCTTTCTTGGCTTTATACTCGGATAGAGACTCTTAGTTACCTAGAATAGGCAAAAGTTCTATTTATATATTTCAGCTTAGTTTCTTGATTAGATAATATGTCTTCCTAAATGAGTTTTCTGTTAACAATAGGAATCCACTCTAACTGGAAAATTGAATTCTATCTAAAGCAGGATTCGTATCTCTATAAATAGGCATGATATCTCATGTATTTCTCTCTCTCAATCAATTTACTCACAAAGATCGTTTTTTTTAGCATTTTACTAACTTGACCGTCGAAACTTTTACTCATTAGAATTTTGCCGGAATTTTTTATTTTCATGTACTTGAGTAGCTGTAAAAATATTTTTACTAAGGTTTGACCCAACAAACAATCTGGTAATCCGAGCTATTATCATAAACCAACTCTATATTTCTTTTAAAATACAATTCAGCATTTTACTTGAACGTAGCTTTCCAGACAAGTCTTGTACGAGTTACTATTATAAAAGATTTCTAATCAATAAACCAACTAGCACAATTCATTAGCATAACATTAATTTGTCAAAATTTAATATTTATCAATCATTTTTTGTTTATAAGGAACAATATTATTATTAAGTCATTTTTTATTTTGTAGCTTTGATTAACGGCAAATCCCCTTAGGACACGGTCTTATTATTTTAATTTGTTTAAACTTTTAGTATTAAGTATTTAATTAGTTGGCTACTCGTCATTAAAATCAATGAATTTTATTATCGCTCTATGTTTACATGTTGGTTATCATGTTCACGTGGGGTTTGATGGACGAAAGGGCAGTGTAACCTTCCTTAATATTTCCAACGACAAAATTGCCCTTTCAAATTTCCTGAACTATTTATCAAATAAGGTTATTCAGGTAAAGGAACAAGTAAAGGGAACACTGGGAAACGTGGCGGTACCCGGCGAGATAAGCGGAGGGGTAGATGAGTGAGGAAGTTTAACAGTGGCACATGCAACGTGCGTGCATGGAAGAGCCCCTCCATGTTCATGTGGGACCCAATTTTGCTTGCAGTATGAAAAAAAAGTATTATACCTGTGATGGGATCGAACGTGTGGTAACGAATCAGATGAACATTATTTCCTTAATTGTACCTTGTTTAACCGTGGAGCCCGCAACAGCGACTCATAACCTGCTCTACTCCAGCTGGTTTGTTGTTGTGTTAGATGCTCTCCGTCACGTGACATGGTCTTAGGATTTGTGCCAGATCGAATGTTGCTTTTTGCCATTTGTTTCTACTCGGACTAATCATTGAGTGCCACGTTGTCAATTCTGACTTCTATGCGACGTAAGTACCCCCTAATGATATGTGGGACCAGTAAGAGTTTTGAGCGGAGACCACAAAGGTAAAGCCGTACAAAAGAGAGTAGAAAGACAACTGAGATCTGAAGGGTGGAAGCGGGACCCATGTAGAGACAAAGATTAGTAAGCAAAAGCAATATAATACTAAATTATAAGTTAGTACGGCAGAGAATAGCCGTAAAAAGGTTAAAAAAGGGTGGTGGAGGAGAGGTTTTGGCATACTTTTTGCTAAAGTCCGGCGGTGGCCGCAACCGTGTGTGATGGTCACGTTTGGCGGTTTCAAATTATAAGCGTAATTGTATGTAAAATTAGAATGTCTTTTTGGTATATTGGGAGTTGTTTTCTGCAATAAGCAACTTCAAAAAAGATTGATGAGCGTTGCTTAGCATGGATGAGATGAGATCATGTGATTTTCACTTCTATCGCTTTTAAGTAAATTATATAATTGTCAAAAAATGAAGCAACATTAATTCTCAAAAAAAAAAATATTACTAATTGGGTAGCTCTTTGCAAATCATTCTATTGAGTATTGATTACATGCAAAATTAGAAAAAAACATTAGGAATAAAGTTGAGAGCGTAGTTTTTCCGAGTGATGCATATGTGCTTTGTTCGTTTTGTCGCCATTGATGACTATTTGGTGATGCAAAAAAGTTTAAAATTTAAACTTTCCTAACTCATTTTTTCTTTTAATATTTCCCAATATAAAAGATTGAGTATTAATCCAGTGTGTTAGGCAAATTAGACGAAAACAAAGTATCGTTTAACCAAATGATGCGCACGTATATACGAATTGCGTACTAATACACTGAATTATGTATTAAAAATAAAATGAATTTGCAGTAAAATCAAAATATTTATTTGGATGAAATGGATGTGACAAACAAAATATACATAAGAGATTGAACATGCCCCACGTACTCCTCCTATGATCTTCTTGTGGAACGCAGTTTATATGGGAAAATTCTTATTAATTATGAATACATGTTTACACAAAATTTAACTATCACTTCTATATCAAACATGCAAACAAATTATTATTCTTCATGATTGGATTAATTTATAAATTTATTTGTAAAATTGGTCTAAAAAATATATATATTTGTGATATCTGTACGTTCCATTTTTATTCTACTTTAGACACATTAGTATTTCTTCTCTATATATATATTTTTAGACCAATTTTACAAATAAATTTATAAATTAATCCAATCATGCATCGTTACGTATGAAGAATAATAAAAATGGAACGTACAGATATCACAAATATATATATTTTTAGACCAATTTTACAAATAAATTTATAAATTAATCCAATCGTACATCGTTACGTATGAAGAATAATAAAAATGGAACGTACAGATATCACAAATATATATATTTTTAGACCAATTTTACAAATAAATTTATAAATTAATCCAATCTTACGTATAAAGCCTAATAGTTTCTTCAAGTTTATTCGAGTAGTTAAATTAGTCTTGCATATTCTGATTGGACTAATTTCAATTGTAAATGGTTAAATTTAAATAAAATAAACTTTAATAAAACTGTCCATTTAACGTAACTAACAGAATAATCAATGTCTGAAACTGTAATATAATGAAATTGCTAACTGGTAGAAAGAAAATTAATGTGACATAAAATGTCAATGTAGAGAAAACATATACTACATTTTATCCAATTAAAATTTGCTTAATTTTGTTATTTTTAAGAATCTAAGTTTAATTATTTACTAACCTTATCAAAATAGGAAATAATTAATTAATCATTTAGATAACATTAATCGGCTATTTAGCTGTTAAGCCATAAACCATTGTCTATCGAGGAATCCAGTGCAAGAAGCAAGCAAGTCACGTGCGGAGGTTTGGGTGAAGTACTTCTCACCTACGGAATGGAAAGCAGCGAAATGGCCCCACAAACCAGCCAATCAAGAAATCATTAAAATCAATCAGCCACACCTCATTACATTATTCTACGATCAATGCACACACACACACACAAAATTCCTTTCCTTTTCCTTATTGACACACAAATCCCGAGTCACCGTTAGATTTAGATTTGTTGTGGCTCATTATAAAAAAGTTAAAAAAAAAAGTGAAAAGAAATAAAAAAAATTACAATTACCGGAAAGAATTTGGCCTGTCGGTGCCGACACATATGGACACCGACAGAGTTACCGGGTGTAACAGGTGACAGAGCCTGACAAATGAAAGAGTTACCGGTTACGAAAGATTTCTAATAGACAGAAAATAAAATAATCATTTACAAATAAATGATTGAATTTAACGGGTCGGTGGCGTGCATTATTGACTCTTGTGAAGTTCCGTTCCTTTAACGGTTTTCCGTTTCATTCCCCGGGAATTCCACCGTTCACATTTACTCTATTTTTATAAAATATATTCGGATACTTAAAATTTACTTTTTTTTTTTCTATTCTCGGATAGATATTCGTTTTCTATTTTGGTCTACCTAAATATAAATATTCACTTTTCAAATATGTAACATATTCAGTTTTTTAAAATAAATATTGTATACAGTAAATATTAATTTAATTTTTAAAATATAATTAATAATTTATTCTTAAAAATGACAAATTAGTAAAAATATAGGATGATAAATAAATTTTTTAATCTGTGTGCAAAAAGAATGTACACTTATTTTGTGAATGAATGAAGTATTTGATAACATAAATTTCAATGATGTATGCTTTTAGTTTTGGGAAGTTAACTGCAATTTTTTTTTTTTTCCCGAGAACAGAAAGCATAGTTACTTAAAACTTATATACATGTTCATCTCGTAAATATTAATATTTTTTGGTGTTGTATGGGTGACATGTTGATCAATTGCACTCAACATCTTTTTTTTTTATAAAAAATGTATAAAATCTAATTAAACATATATCAACATAAAAAATTAAATTCGAAATTTTTTCATTTTTTTTACCTTATCGGTTATCAAGTATTACCTGGAGCCAATCCTAGTAATTACACACAACATTTTTCCTTTCAATACAGAACACAGGAAATTCTTTTACAAAAGTTCAAATAAAAAAATTGCAATGCTTTAGCTCAATAATATAAATAAATATGTATTTTTTTATTATATATTTATATTATATTACTAACAAATCCATCTCCCTTAGGTCATATATGCTGTTATGCAACCCATGCGCTGGACTTGCAGAGAAGATTATAAAGCAGCATGTGATGCTGTCACGGGCTCATCTCTCTTTTTATTATTCGGATAAATAATAATCAACAATAATAATAACACCAACTGTAATAACCTACCACTATTTTTTTTTCAACTAATAATAATTCCCACTATTTGGAAAATATTATGAATTAAACTAATAAAAGAATTAGTACTTAAAAGAAGTTGGTCAAAAAAGATGATGAGAAGAATTTATTTTCTACAAGATAGATTAAAGATATAATTGGTCCATAATATCTGAACAATTTAGGCCGCATTCAGAAATAATTTTATTTTTGGTTTTTGATTATGTTCAGTATATTTATTTTTTGTTTTGATTTTTGTAAAAATTTTAAAAAATAATTTTCACAAAAAAATATATATTAAAAATCTTCAAAATGTAGTTTTTAGAATTTTATTTTTATCAATAATTTAATTATTTTATCCTTATTATTATCACCTCTACCACCACCACATCACCACTACCACCGCCATTGCCACCAGCCACCACCACTACCACAACCTCCACACCATCGCCATTGCTGCTACCACCAGACTACAACCACCACCATCGTCGCTGCTGCTGCTGCCACGCTGCTGCCATTGTCGTTGTTGCTGTTGCCTCTACATTGCTGCTACCAGATTGCTATCGCCACCGTTGCTACCACCACCACTAGATTATCGCCGCAACAACCACCATACCACTGCCACTGCCGCATTACTGCTACTACCACCACACCACTGTCACTGCCGCCTCCACCATCACCTCTCATGCCGTTGTTACCACCACCACCACATCACCGCCATTATCGCCACCACTAGACTATCGTCGCCACACCGCCACCACACCATTGCCACTACCGCCTCCACCACCACTGCTACAACCACCGTCACCATCGCTACTGTCGCCGTTGCCACCATCACCGCAACCACTAGCACTAGTTATTGCTGCCACCACTACCACACCACCGCCGCCGTGACCATTATCTCTACTATCACTGCCACTACCACTACCACCATATCGCCACTTTTGCCACCACTGCTTCCATCGCGGCCACCGCTGAAATTATTATCATAATATATGTGAATAATTTAAAAATATACATAAATAATTAAAAATGTATGGTATAGTTTTTAAATATATAAAATAGTTTTTAAAGAAATAGATAACAAAAATTGAAAATAGTTTTCCGATTTTAGAAAACAAAAAACAAAAAACCTATAACTTTATCAAATGCACACTTAATTTACCTGGAACTTGATTTTATAGCCAAATTATTTGATATTTTCAGTCTATGTTCCATTTTATACAATTTAAAATTATAAATAAAATTTGTTCATTTAATTAAAATTAATAAATCCCTAATATAGTCATTGACTAATATGAATATAATTTTTTTTAATTGCGCTATATTATAATTTCTCAATATTCCTAAAAGTTCATCAAAATTGGAATAAATGGGACACTTGGAGTAAATTTTGTTAATAAGTTCAATGTCCAAATTGATTATAAAATGCTGAAATATGTTAAGGAGGTAATTTCACTTTCATTTTCTGATTAAATACCTTTTTTTTAATCATCTAAAACCTAAAACTTGACTCAATACATTTACGGTTAATAGTTTAAATACTTAAAATTTATCTCCACAAGACAAAGGTGAGCACGATTTGATTTTTGATTATAAATTAAACTAAAATGACTAAAAATTGAATCTTAATAAAAAATTATATACCAAAATAAACTAAATTTTAATTAATTGAATCAAATTGATAATTGAACTTATCTTATTTCACCAATTGAATCGATTTTAGATTTAAAAAATTTTCTTAAATAAAATGATATCGTATAAAAAAATTTTCGTCTTTTAAATATTTCAATTATTAATTGAATTGAACTTTATATATTTTAGTAATTAAAATTAAATTAATTAACCGAATAACTGATTAAAAGAATAAATTAAATTTGGTTTGATTTTCAATTATAGTCAAACCATGCTCACCCCTAAACAATGACTTTCTTTTAAATTTATCATTGGGAAATAGGGTGCATTTTGTAATGAACTTGACTAAACGTAAAAAAAAAAAAAAAAAAAAAACTTTTCCAAAAATGGTACAAATAAAATAAAATATCTATCCATCCATCCATATATATATATATATATATATATATATATATATATATATATATATATATATATATATATATATATATATATATATATATATATATATATATATATATATATATATATATATATATATATATATATATATATATATATATTATATTATATAATAGAGTTTGGGTGCCTATGACTATCAATATTTGTTCTATTTAGTTTAGCATAATCAATTCTAAATTCAAAAGAAATTAGAATTCAACTAGAGTTATGACTTTGGAATTCCTCTATAAAAAGAGATTTAGAAAACCTAATTGGGGTTACTAAATCTATCAAAAAATTTCTTCTCCCATTCCGTCTTTCGCGATTTTCTCCAAAGGGCTTTTAGACTGTAGAATCATTGTCTTTTTTTCGGCACAACTGCTTGTGGTTAAAGACCTTTTCCGGTAACATAAGAACAAGAGATCTAGTGCTTCCACTTTTCTCAACAGTATCTGCTTTACGAGAGGTAAATACGTTTACTTTCGATTATTGTATTTATACTATTTTGGGTGTATGAATCCTAACATTAGTATTGGAGCCTATATTTTTGCATTTTGGCATGCTTTTATTTTAGATCTATAATTAATATGAAATTGTTAGATCTAAATAGGTAGCATGAACACCTATTTGGTTGTTATTTGTGTGTTCTTGATGCTATTTTCAGAAATTTTTGTGTGTGTGTATGTGTATACCAAAAATTGGGTAAAGAGTCTGTAACAATAAATTAAAAGTTTGTATTTTGAATTTTAACCTCACCATCGAATTCCTAGACCTCAAAAATGCCTCACTGGTCGGAACTCAATCACAAAAAAATGCCTCTAGGGTGGCACGTGGACTGCACATGCCACTTATGTTAGGAGTGTGTCCCTCACGTGCATGGCCAGATGTTATAATGAAAGATTACTTTGACATGTGGGCCAATAGAGGCATGACATGTAGACCACTGCAGTGGTGTCATGAGTCACCACGTGTTAGGGTGATGTGTTACTCTGACATGTGGACCAATGGGCTAATGACATGTGGATCATTTTTGTGTGCCACATATCACCACATGTCGAGGTAATGTGTCACTCTGACACGTAGACCATTGAGGGGTTAACATGTGGCACATTGTGGTGATTCCACGTGTTATATGCTGACACGTGTCCCAATCTAGGCCTGCTACGTGGCTGACTGTGCTCATACCATATGGCATTTGTGGGTCCACCTAGATGCCACATGGACTAATGGTTGACTGCCACATGGTTGACTGTGGGCATGCCACGTGGCACTTATCGATCCACCTAGATGCCATATTGGCACCACATAGATCTATAGTTAACTGTTATGTGTCAGACCGAGGTTTGACATTATGACATATGGCCTTAAGGGGTCGCGCCATATGGCAGTAGTCCTCAGTTGGCGTATGGATATGCCTGTTGCATGTGGGCACGTGAGGCCCACCCTCGTCGGTGCATAAGGGCGCATGAGCCTCCTCTGGCCATCAAATCAACTCAAAATTTTTTTAATTTGATTTTTTCCATTTTTTTTATCTTTTTTTAAAAGTTTTTTGAGGACCATAAAAATATTTTTGGATTTTTTTCTAAATAAAATTATTTTGAAAAATTAAAGAAAATGTGTTTTTTTTCCTTCTTAAATTTTCAAATTTATTTGAAAATTATTTATGAGAATATGTCCTTATTTTTATTGAAATGAGTTTCAATCATATGTATTTGTACATGAGTGTACTAACTGTTTATTTTCTGTTGTGTGTAACATAAATGGTGATGATAAGGACTCCCAGATGTCCACAGACTCTTTAAGGCATTGCAGAAACTAATACAAAAGTGCAAGGTTTGCAAAATACGGATGGATAAGAAGGCTCGAGCTATTGACATTGATGCAATAGTGCATCATATGGTGTTTATGCATGAACAAATGCAAGAGTGCATTTGGGCTGGTGTCCTAGACCGAGGAATTAATAATAGGACTTTGATTAAGGTTTGGTCACCATCTAGATCTAAAAAACTTGATGGTTGAAGCCTGGACTATAGAAAATGGAAATTATAGAAAGTTTATTACCCATTTTTTGTTCAAGATAACCAAAAGAGTAGTGTTGAGGAGTAACACTAAATTAGAGATGGTGCTTAGGAGTGGACATAGTGTGTATCATCTATGGCTTCATGATCGAGTTCATGAGGTTCCTTATCATTTATTAAAGATGGTTAAAGATTCATTTCCTGTGATGAGGCTAGTTCTGCGACACACTAGACTTTCTGAGTAGTTGATATGAGTGTCAATTTTTTTGGTTAGCAGACTTTTGGATAGGATTTGTGTTTTTTTATTGTTATTCAAAGACAAGTGCGTCTTATTTTTGGGAATTATTGGTTTTTTTATTATCAATTAAGTAAATACATTTATTTTTGGATATTATATTGGTATTTAACATTTATTATGAATGTATTTATTTTATTGTTAATTGCCTTGTAATATTTTATGAGTGAAATGATTGCATGATAATTGCGTTAAGACTTAGATTATCAAACATATAATATCTTTCGTTAAGTTTAAGAAATTAATATCCAACTAGTAAGATTTACGATGTATGAAATTTTAACATGTAAGGTTAGACATTAGGACTTAAAGGGTAATTTGATGCTATTAGTAACCTTTTCAAATTTGGGCCTAATAGATATCTTTATTAGGTTATTTTTTAGATGCATGGTAAATTATTTTTTAGATGCATAGTAAATTATATGTATTGCCTTGTCTCCTTTAATAATATGCAACAATTGTTCCATTAGTGATCAAAGGATCCAAATGGCTACTACTTTTAAATCTAGAGTATGAAAATCTAGTTAGTGCTTGAAGAGCAAGAGGCTCTATAAACTTTAAGTTCGATTATGGCTGAACTTGAGAATCGCACCACACCCTAGCATAGGTGGGATCGAGATGCCCATGTGGCATGAAAAAAGAGATATTCCACTGCTTGCATCATATTGCTAAGTGCAAATGAATGATGATATCATTAAGAAATTTTACAACTGTCAAAATGCAATGGATCTATGGATCACTTTGCGAGAGAAATTTAGAGATATGTCTCTAAGTAAGTTTCGATCATTAGTGATCAAGTTTGGTACTTATAAAAAAAATCTAATCATACAATGAAAAAACATCTAAAGGGGAGATAGAAAACATGATATGTGAGCTTAGTGAAACTGGTCATAAGTTGATTAATGAGCAATAGGTCTAAGCTGTTATCCGTTCCTTTCCTAAGAGTTAGGAGTATATAAAGATGTAAACAACTAATAAGGATTGTATAAAGACATTTAAAGATGTTGCTCGATATTTAAAGCTTAAAGAGGACCGTCTGGCATCAATTAATGTCAATGCCAAAGTGCATGTGGCACAGTCACGTTCTGGTAGAATGAGTTCTAACCAGAACAAGAAAAAAAGCTTTAATAGGAAGGGTAAGGTAAAGGCTCAAGATCCTAAAAAGGAAAAGATAAAATAAAATTACAAAAGATATAAAGGTAAGAAAAAGATAAACATTTAAAGAGTAAAATGTTTCTTCAACTGCCAACAGAAATGACATAATGCAAAAGTTTGCACTGTGCCCAGGCAAGTACACTATTTTGACTCAAGAGTGAGTAAAAATTTGTGTATCTAGTGTAGACACTGTGACCTGAGACAACCTAGATCAGGATTACTCGATGATGAGGAAATAATATATTTCTAATAGATAATGTGAATCTCGAAGCTTTGACATCAATTTATCATATTTTTCTATAAACTTTGTGTTTGTAATAAAAGAGCATAAAAAACCTTGAATTTGGCATTTGGCCATGATAGAAGATCATCTGTCATGTGAGGGATAGTTTTTTATGGCCACTTCCCTCTTATTCAAGTCAAATTAGGGGTATTTTTATAATTTTAGGGAATCATGTAAGGGAAGGCCATCTGTCCTTGAGGGATGCCCAGTTGTGGGGTTATTTTTAGATTTCCCACAATTTCCAGTTTTTAAATCCAAGATAGGAAGAGATTTTATCTAATTTTTTTATTTAAGGGGATTTGATCTCGCTTACCTGAAGAGTGGGAGTTGGAGTGAATCTCTAACTCTCCTCCAAGTATGAAAGGCTAAAATTAGGGTTTTTAGGGGATTTTTTTTTTGAAAAAGGAACGTAGAGTTTTAGAGAGAAAGAAAATTGATTCTTTTCTCTTTGAAACCAAAAAGTTCAAAACAAACCTTTTCATCAAAATAAATACATCAAAATTTCTTTGTTTTCTGGAACACAAAAATCGAGGGTCGAAGCAAAGATCAAACATTACTAAAACTTATAGAATCAAAAAATATAATGAGGGTAATATTTTAGGTTTTCTCCTTCTCTCTAGTTCATTGTCATGACCATATGAATATACATGCCGTTTAATGATGTTATAATACATGCTTTTGTGTTATTTATTTAAATCTGCATATTTTTTAAAGATGCCATGATCATCCAAATCTGCTAATGTGCTAGAATAGTATATTAGGACTTAATTTCCTCCATGGATGCATGTAATGTTTCTTACATTAAAATTTTGTTTTGAATGTTATTTATTGTTGTTATGAAAGAATGATTTAGGGATAATATTTTAGATTTGGGATGCTTTAGGACCACAAAATCACATATTTAGGATTTATTTAAGATTTTTGTGTATTTTGCATGAAAACTTGCTTTCTGTATCTATCTTTCGAGTGATATGGGAAGAAAGCATCATAGATGCCCTTTTGTCAATGCGACAAATAGGGCATTATGGTGCTTTCTTCTTGTCCTGTCCTTCCTTTGGCTAGGGGCGTCTGTTAGTAGATTTATGCTTATTTTAATATTTTTTTAATCCCTTTTTATCTTTATTCATGTCATTTTCTTAATATATGTTTTCCAATTCATGTTTGCATTTTTTATGTGAGGATTTTTGCTTCTATATGCATGTTTATATTTTGGTACGATCATTTTGTGTATTATTTTAATTCGTAGTTTCTTTAATGATTATTTTTTCTTTAAATACTAATTACTTGGTTTCTTGTGTTTTTGTGTGACTAATTGATTTAATGTGCTTTTGGAGTTTTTTGAGGGGTGATCATGCTTCAAGAGTCATGCCCTTAATTAGTTCACTCTCTCTTTTCATTTATTTTATTTTATTTTATTTTGCATTTAGGATTACTTTATTTAATAAAGCTTTATTTATTTTAATTTTGGTATTTTGCTAGTTTTGATTATATTTATTTTTAGGAATGTAATAGGTAGTAATAAAATTATTTTTCTGCACGTTAAATGGAAAAATCACTTAAAGCCATTTTTATTAATCAATTGGATTTTTTTGAATAAAATGGACCAATGTCCAATTTTAACCCAAAACCACACCATAAAAATAGAGCCTTATTTTCTCCAAAATGGGATCACTTATGTCGCACTTTTCATCAAAATCAAGCAAAGGTTCTTTATCCTTCTTGTAAAATCATATATGAGGAAGCAGTGTTCCCAAAATTCATTTAACTCCCTGTTTTATGTATGATATTTTACTTTATATGTTATTTTCCTTGTTGAGGACGATTTGCCTATGTAATAATTTAAGTAGGACCTTTTGTTTATTTACTGCTTTTTATGTGATTGGAGTGCTTACTTATCATAATGCATTGTGTGAGAAGTGAGGTAGTGGATTAATATTTAAAACTCAATTATAAAACAACACTTAACCATAGTGCCAAGTAAGAGTGATGTCCTGAACACCATTCTCTATTTGGACATCAAAAGGTTGAGATTCATTTTCCAACGTTTTGTTGGGTTGTAACTCCATGACACCTACCTTTTTGAGCCCACATTAGACACCTTTATAGGTTGACTATCAATAATAATTTGGGCCTAAGCCCTTTTTATTATGAAGTGGCCAATTTATAAGCTATAGTGAGCCTCATCTCATCTGGTCTTAGACCCTAAAAGCGAGCCTCCGAGAACCCAACCCGATATCAAAATGGCTTCGATGCACATCACAGTGGTGACTCCACTGGGGACTAAAGAGATTTTGGTCCTAAAAATATCTCGGTTAAGTTGTTTATAATTGGGTTTTTATTATTAATCCCATCTCCTTTCGAAATTGTATTTTTTGCATACATCTTAGAGCCTTAGAATTAAGTTAGCATCTTTTATAGCCCCGGTGCTATCTTGAAACACGCCCTACATTCACTTAATGTAAGGAGGTGTCAAGAAGAACCACCAGCCCAAGTCTTATACTAATTAGTATATAAAATGGTGACCTATCGGTCACTGTACTCATGATGAGCTAGATCTATTGATAGGGACCATGCTTGGATAGCCCTAAAGTTTATCACCCTAACTCAATCCCATATAATGACAATAAGTTGTATAACCATAATAACTTTTGCTTACTATGTGGATCTTTGTGTATTGACCGAACTTAAACAAATTAAGAGGGTAATAGTCAAAGGCTATCCTGTCTCAGTAGGCCCAACCCGATATGTGTGAGTTGGTCACAATACATACCAATTAAAATCTATATGTTTGTGCTTTCAATTAAGAGAAGTTATGCTGTCGATTTCCCACCATACACCATATGCATCTATTGGGTACTCTGTTGACCCATGGGCTAAGCCCACCTAAGAAAGAGACTGTATGACCTCCTGTGTAGGAGTAATAAGGTTGTAAGGTTTTGTTTATGCTTGTATGTGATTGTGGTTGACGTATAACAAAAGCATTCATTGCATGCATGCATTATGTATATACCATGCTTATGCATTAATCCTAATGTTTGATTCTTGTAGCCATCATAGATTCACTTAGGTGGTCTGGAGGGTTAGATGGTTGCCTTATTTAAAGATCGATATCTAAGTTACAAGGGTCAAGGTCAAGTTCAGGGTTGGAATCAGAAGTCAGTTCTGGGTTAAGTTTAAGCCAGTTGCTAGAAAGTAGTCAGGAAACAGAATAAAAAATGGATGATGAGCAATTGAATGAGACTGGGAGAGTTATGGATGAGACAACAGGGTTTCCATCTTTAAGGGAAAGGTTAAATGCTTCGGCTTCAGGGCCTTTGGTAATATGAGATAAACTGGATTAGAGGCTAGATAGGAGGTTTTAGGATTTTAAAGAGAGGTTGATGGCCATGATTGATGGTTTGGTGGCTTCTTTAACACCAATTGCTAGAGCTCGACCTGCAACACCTATTTGCGAGATAGTAAAGCCAACGATGTTGGGGACACTGCCATAACAGATGCTATTGTGCTTTGAGACCCATCAAGGAGGGAAATGAGGCATAGGCCACAGAATGATTACATTGAGGAAGAGGATAAAGAATATGTTCCTTCTATAATGAATATGAGAATTAGGGGTCTTAGTGTCAAGGATGAAACCTTTAAGAAAATGGAAGAGAAGGTTAAAGCAATGTCCAGGTTATTATTTGCTGGAAGGGAATGAACCTTGAGGATCGAGATTTAGATAGAGATATGCCATTACCCTAGAGGTTTAAGATGCCTGACGTATCAAGATTTAATGGCACATCAGATCCTTCTTTTCATGTTAAGTAGTACACACTAATCATAAAAGACACATTGATTATGAAGCAAAAGGTGGAATATTTTTATCTAAATGACTAGTATCACAGATTGGATAGGTGCACTAAGGAGGACTGGGACTTGTTGACTGAAGAATTCCTCAAGCAATATGACTATAGTACTAGGATGGAGGTTACTTTAAAAGATCTTGAATTGCTCCAACAAAAGCATGAAGAGTCCTTCCACAAGTACCTCACAAGGTGGAGGAACCGAATAATGGAGATGAAGAGAAAGCCTGATACAATTGACTAGATTATGCTCTTCATTTGAAATGTAAGTCCCTACTTAAGGAATGGCCTAAAGATGAAAAGGTTTGAAGGATTGGAAGTCTCTGAAGGATATAGTCGTAAAGGCTAAAGGTGAGCATTTGGTTAGAGGAGCCAATAATAAGGGTGTAAGGAGGAATTTTGGCAATAACAAAGCAGTCAAAAGTAGTAATAGAGCAAATAGAACTAGAAAGACAACTAAAGTGTCTACTACAGAGGTTAATTAGAGGCACTACTCTAACCTCGGTAAGTCACTGTCTTGAGTGTTGGACTAGTTGAGTAAAGAAGAGAAGCTTTAGCCATTGCCAACCAAGCCTGCGAAGAGTCAAGGGTTGCCTCATCGTAGGGAAGATCAGTACTGTGCTTACCACCAACATACTGGTTACCTCACTGATTATTGCCGCACCCTAAGGAATAAGATTCAGGATCTGATAGACAACAAACATATTTTAGATCCTAAAAAAAGAGAGAAGAAGAAGAAGAAAGAAGGATACAATGCTTTACCACCTTTGGTATTTATGATTGGGTCTAATCTACCTGAGTGGTATGTGATGAGAGAATTGTATGGGAATGAGTATGTGGCCATTACTTATTCCATCCTTAAAGTAACAAAGCCAAGTGATGAAAATTGACCAGTTCTAATGATTAGTTATTGGGATTTCATCATTAAAAGTGAGGACAAAGGGATTATGCTACCCATTGATATCTAGAGTTCAACCAATGAAAGCGAGGAGGAAGTAAGGGAAGAAAAGGAAGTGAAGGCGGTCACTAAAAGTAGAAGGGTGGCCTTAAAAATTAAGAAGAAATTAGCTCCTGTGCAGAGCCCATGGAGAAAAATGTTGAGGAAAATTAGATAATAAAACAGCTGAAGAAGACACAAACCCAAATTTCTATTTGGAATTTATTGAAGTAGTCTCCATCACATAGGCTAAAATTGGTGGAAGCTTTGAATAAGTCTACTATTGCCACTACCATTTCACCTTCTAAGTTGTTGGATCTAGTCAAGGGAGAAACGGGAGAGAATGTTGTATATTCTGATGTTGATTTACCTGCTGAAGGTAGTAATCACAATAGCCCTCTCTACATCAAAGTTTAAGTGAATGGTAAACATATAGCATGTGTGATGGTGGATGACAGATCTTCAATTAATATATGTCAGTTGGTTGTAATTCCTATTTTTGGGCTAAATGAAAGTATGTTGAACAAGTCTGACTTGGACATGTTTGCCTATGACAACTCAAAGAGACTAGCTACAGGGACCTTCAAAGCTATAGTGAAGATATGACCAATTGAAATCAAAGATGAGATTGTGGTATTACCTATTCCTGTTAAAACACCCCCTATACTATTACCTCATTAATAACATCCATTTAATCATATTAATCATGCATTTCATTTCTATCATGCCTATATATTAATAATCATATAGTCATCATGTTAGCACTACTCATGTCATGCTATATTATATAAGCATATGGGTGCTACTATGATAGATCACATACTTCATCTCATGTTTAGCATCATGTATACCATGTTATGTATATATATTACTTTAGGTACTATGTGCACACATGTTCATGCTTAGTCATATTGTGAGTTGGTTACAATTCATTATACACATATTAAATAAATCCTTGTATGCCGAATAGCCATAATACAAAACATTTCAAAATATTAGTACAAAATCTCCCTACATCATAACCTATCAGTCTTGAGTTGGCCCTTCCTAATGCAGAGAACGGGCCTGAACAAAAGTCTTATCTACAGAAACTACATGGATAAAATAACCTATGCTAAGCTATAAAGCTTAGTGGAAAAATAACTCATGATGGATGACAACTCACAGTGGTCGTCAACATACACAATAAATAAATAAATAAATAAATATATATATATATATATATATATATATATATATATATATATATATATATATATATATATATATATATATATCACATGCAATATAATGTATAAATAATAACAAGTTTGTAGCTTTAACAATATCTCATGTATATAAGCATTAAAGCAACGAGGACAATAAATATCCCAATATATAATTCATATAGATGGCAATTACTCGTCTAAACATTTACATTGAGCAATAATTTCTATAATCAAACCAATAATATGGTCCAATAAAAATATTTAAGCAACTAATACTTTGGTTTGAAAACTGTAATCAGTGCTATAAATAGAATTTAGCCTGCCTTAGTTTTAATAGTGGATAACTGGAACTGTCGATACACTTGGGTATCAAAATGGTGGATATTCGAAGATATCAAATCGGTAGACCTAAATGGGGCCACACTGTATTCTAGACCGGTCAAGCGGACCCAAATAGGGTCGACTAACAACCTAAACGTGGCTGTTTATGATCCCAATGGGATCAACTATACTCTAGACCCAATTGGACCAAACTGTGGCAGCTGTAATTTTCCCTATAGGCGCCTATCTATCCACATTTGAACTCTATTTGCAGGCAATACTATGTTCATGTTCATTTCATACATCATGACTGCCCTTATGGTATACCATTTGCACATAAACATATTCATGTAAAAATATATCTTATTTAGTGCATAAACGTATATGCACAGTTCATAAAACAAGTTATACACTTTGCTCATATTATCCTTGTGACTATACATTTAGCATAACAACATATAGGCATGACATATAATCATCACATCATATCATATTCATGTTATCATATATATATGGTAAATAATAATTTACCTTAGCTTACAATTTCTACATACTTATTTCAACTTTTGATCATGCCAATTACTTTAAACTATGATATCATCAAATGTTTAAAATATGTGTCCCTCATTTTGTGTTGTTTCTATGTCAAGATATACTCTATAATTATTTAACAAGGTTTAAATAGACTTTATAACATTTTTGGGACATGGATATCACATATTATTCTTATTTAAAACCTTTATCTTTATGCTTCCAATGCACTAAATGTGTTTAAGAAGGTATAAAAATGCTTTAGTATCAATTTATAGGCTTAAGAGGGATGAATCGGGTAGATGGGAGTCACGACTCATGACAAATGGCTGAGTCGTTACAGAGAGCACATTGTCCAGAGTTGTGACATTTGTTCTAGTCGTGATAGGGCAGCATTGTTTTCCAAGTTCATCTTGTGAGCGATTTTGACCTTTAAAACGGCATTTTAAGCAAATATTGTCCTCTACAAATTTATTCCCCTATGTTTTTAGTTTCTTAAACATCAAGAATCATTGCAATATCATTTCTATAACTCAAGATGAATGGAAATTACTAATGACTGTTCATTATAGGAGGCAACACAGGATTCCGGTATTCAAATTAAGTTTAGGCAGGTTTAAAGGCATATTTAGACTTTTCTTTCTTCGTTGGGAGTCTATTTTATAACCCAACTAGAATTATCTAATTCTCATATCTAAATCTCAAGATATTGCAAAAATACTAAGAACTGATTCTGGAAATAGTGCTATCAACTATTCCGAATTCAAGTTAACTTTTGATATTCTTAGAAATAGAATCATTTTATGATTTCTTCATATAAATGGTAGAAATATAAGTCTAGTTTAACCAAAAAGTGGCCTCATATCATTTCAACAACTATACAAACAATTATACTAAAATTACTACAAATTGTCCATTAAAATTTACTGCAATTCACTTTTAGCTTCTATAAAAGATTAAAGCTACAAAGAGGCAAAACCAACCTTAGGTTTCTTCTACAAAAATGTAGGTACAAGTCTTATGTAAAATTTCCAATTAGAGCAAACTCAATTAGAGTTTTGTATACCAAGTTATACAAAAATTACAGTAAGTCATTCAACTCTTTTCTATAATTGTCATTGTTTAAAGCCATTGAAAGATAATTTTGGGTTCTTTTGTTCTTGATCTCTTACTGTATTCCATGTCTCTCCTCATTGCTCACATGCATGCAAAGAAAACACATAATTTCCCATTCCTTGGCTGAAATCCACTTTGAAGTTTAAAGCTTTAACAATTTCCTTTCCTTTATCCTTCTTTGTTACTTTTTTTTCTTCTATATATATTCATGCACTCATGTATTAAATCCAAATTCCCTTTTTCCATTGACATGAATTTTGTCTTTAAAAAAGAAGAAGAAGAAGAAATGAGATGAAAATCGAATTCCTTACCTTAACAAACTCTCTTTAAAAGCCTCTAATTCAATACTCATTCAATAGATTTTCCTTGAAAATTTTAGAGATGAAAAGATGAATTTTTCTTAGGAGAGAAATGGGAGAAGAGAGATGGAAGAGAGGAGATGCTATCTTACTTAAAGAACACACCCAATGGATAGATTTCTCTTGCCTCATACAAAAATTTAGCCTTTTTAACAGGGGAGGAAAAGTCCCCTTTTGGTCTTCCACCTTTTTGCATGTAATGAAACTACCCCTTTCTTTTAATTATAACCTTAACCCCAACTTGTTTCTACCTTTTTAAAATTTACCTAACTTGTGCCACCTTTACTAATTGATCCCATATTTTTATTCTATACTTTAATTGTACCCTTAATTATTTTTATGCTAAATAATTTACACTCAATTCATATAATACCCTTAAATTATCTCATGCCCCACAACTTAAATATCCAAATCACATATTTAATTTGATCTTAATCAATATAACATTATTTAATCATGTATTTTTAACTAGGGTCATAATTGGGGCCTTACACTTGCCAACTTTCTCATGCTACTTGAAAGGCCATGGTTCCATAAGTTAGGGAGAGTGCCCTCTACACTACATCAAATGATAGAGATACCTCACGATTGTCAGGTGGTCACCATCAATGCTATAAGAGAACCAAGTATCTATGCTGGAAATAGCTAAGTAGCCTTTCAATGGGTTCTATGTATCTATGATCAGCGATGAAGAGGGTGAAGTTAGCTTTGTTGATAGCCCACAAGTAATTAATATGTTGAAAAAGATGCATTTCTTGCATGGAGCTGGTTTGGGTAAGAATTCTAAGGAGTCACAAATTGCTATCACTGCTAAGGGATAGAAGGATAGAAAGGGGTTAGGTTTCACTGGTTCTAGTGAGAAGAGCAAAGAAAAGGAAGCAACAAAGGAAATTTCTCATATTTCTTAGAGCTTTGGGCAAGCTTCGGGAGTCTACCTTTATTATAGAGAGAATGAGCCCTAGCTAATAAGAGGTTAAGTAGTGCTAGGATTTGAGCTGTTTAATGATATTTTTGACTGGGAACAAGGGATTATCAAGCTTGTTAAGGGATTTTGGGATGAAAGGATCCTTCTGCATCATTCAGCTAGGGATAAGGAAGTGCCTGAGGAGATTATAACAGAAAAATTGCTTGCTATTCATGTGAAGGCCAAAGAAAAAATTGAGGCTGAAGATTTATCCAAGTCAAACTTAGAAGCTGGAGGGAAATTTGATTCCACCAAGATTGAAAAAGATACTTTCATTGATATTGTTTATGTTCCAAAACTTTTTAATGAGAACAATGATTCCTATTTTTGATTATATTAATAAGATGAATAATTTTGTTTAATTGTGTGATATTTTTATTGATTTTGATATGCATAATCATGATAACGAATCATTCATATTTGACATTAACTTAACAAACACATGTTTATTTAATCTCGAAATGAAAAAAATCTAAAAGAAATTTTATTAGCATAAGATATAACTCTTGAATAGAGTGAAAAATTTGAGAGAATATTAAAAAAATGAAAAAGTTTTTACCTAGACCTATAAGGACATATCGATAATAGATTGAGAGATCACTAAACATGCCATCCCAACCCATCCAGGGTACAAGCCAGTTAAGTAGAAACTTAGGAGACTTAGGCTGAAGTGGGCTGAAAAGGTTCAAGATGAGGTTATAAAGCAAATTGAGGCCAAGTTCCTAGTGAAGGTTCAATACCCTACATGTTTAGCAAATGTAGTCCCTATAAAAAAAAAGGATAGAAGAGTTAGGATTTGTGTGGACTATAGGGATTTAAATAAAGCCTACCCAAAAGATGACTTTCCCTTACCTCACATATATGTCTTGATAGATAGTGCAGCTGCCTGTGCCATGTATAGCTTTGTAGATGGATATGTTGGGTATAATCGGATTCTAAACAAGATTATGGGTGGATTAAAATGGCCTTTATTAATGAATAGGGTACTTACACCTATCGGGGCATGCCTTTTCGACTTAAGAATACAGGTGCCACCTATCAAAGGATAGAAACTAGGAAATTAGATGACTTGATCCATAAAGAAGTGTAGGTTTACGTAGATGATATAATGATCAAGTTGGCAACCCGAGAAGGTTACTTTAAGGTATTAGGGAAGTTCTTTCAAAGTATTAATAAGTATAATCTTTGCCTTAATCCAAAGAAGTGTATATTTGGGGTTACTTTTGGCAAACTCTTAGGGTATGTAGTGAGCCAAAAAGGCATAAAGATAAATCCTGACAAAGTAAAGGCTATTAGGGAGATACTTGTGCCTCAGAAGGAAAATGAGGTTAGAGGAATTTTAGGTAGGATATAATACATAAGTAGGTTCATAGCAATGTTGACTTTGATATGCAAACCAATATTCAAACTGTTCAAAAAGGATTAGCCAGTGATTTAGAATGAAGACTATCAAAAGGCATTCGATACCATCAGGAAATACCTTTTACATCCACCAGTGCTGAAACCACCTCAGTCGGGCAAACCTTTAATCTTGTATCTGGCCATAAAAGATAATTTAGTGGGGGCTATGATGGCTCAAGAGGATGACTTTTGAATTGAGTATGTAATTTATTACCTTAGCAAGAATTTTCTTCCATATAGGGCTAAGTATTTAGAAGTTGCGAAGATTTGTCTAGCAACCATCTGGGCTTCGAAGAAACTGAGGCATTATTTTCATTCCTATAAAGAATAAGCTGTGGCTAAGCAGAACCCTCCTAGGTATTTACAGGAAGCACCCTCACTCCTAGGAAAGATGGGTAGGTGGTTAATCCTTCTATAAGAGTTCGATATAGAATATATTACTAGGAAAACCATCAAGGGAAAAGTTGTAGTGGAATTCCTAGCTAATCGGTCGTTAGAAAGAGAAGAGATAACCTATGAGTTTCCTGATGAGGATATCACAGCTATAACGGTTTAGGGTTGGAAAATGTACTTTGATGGAGTTATAAATAACAAAGAAGCTGGAGTGGGAGTAATTCTAGTAACCCTAGAAGGAGAAAAATGCCTTTAGCTAAGAAACTGAGGTACAAAGCAATGAATAATAAAGTAAAGTATAAAGCCTACATCTTCAGGTTGGAAGCCTTACTAGCCATGGGGGTAAAATTTGCAGAAGTATTTGGAAATTCATCTTTGCTAGTTTATCAAGTGAGGGGAAAATGGTCAGTGAAGGAAGAATGGTTGTTACCTTACCTTAAGTGTCTAAAAATCTTAAATAGCCGGTTTGAGGTTTTTAATTTTGGATATGTGCCTAGAGACGAGAACCAATTAGAAGATGCCTTGGCCACTTTGGTATCAATATGGGATAACCCAAAGGGAGTAAATATGAAGCCGGTATTGATCTTGTGTTCTGATAAGCCATACTTTGAAACTGAATAGATAATGGATATCAAGGTGGATGATAGGAAACCTTAGTGCTATGACATTCAAAATTACTTAGAAAGATAGATATTTTCAGAGGAAGCAATTGACAAGGACTAAAGAATGATCTGTAAGCTGTCAACTTAGTTCATTACTGTCAGAGGAGTGCTTTATAAAGGACAGCCTAATGGCATTCAACTGAGGTATTTAAATAAGAAGGAGGCTAAGAAGGTCATAGAAGAGGTACATACGAGGGTATGTAGAGCTCATATGAATGGATTAGCCTTAGCCAAGAAGATCATGCACCAAAGACTCTTCTGGCTTACAATGGACATTAACTGTTCTAAGTATGTTAAAAAATACAGTTGTGCCAATAGTACGCAAATTTAAGACACTTGTCGATTTTTGAGTTATGAAATCTTACATTGCCCTGGTCGTTCGTTGCATCGGGCATAGACATTATGGGTATGATTCATCTGCCAGCCTTGAATGGACATATATACACTATAGTTGCCATAGATTACTTTACCAAATGGATAAAGGTTGAATTCTTCAAGAAGGTGGACATTAAGGACATAGACAAGTTTGTTGAAAAGAACCTGATATGTAGGTATGGTTTGCCTCACCACATAGTTTTGAACCTCAAGCAAATGAGGCAGTCGAGGCAGAGGCAGCCAACGAGAATTTCAAAAGGATTTTGGCTAAAATGGTGTGAACTTACGAAGGTTGGGCCGATAAGCTACCTTTCAAATTGTGGGGTTATAAGATTATGGCTAGAACTTTAACAGGCACTACCCCATTCTCTCCAATATTCATGGTAAAAGCTATATTGCCAGTGGGAATTGAGCATCAGTCTTTGAGGGTGGTTTTAGAAGCTAAATTGCAAAAAATAAAATGGAATAAACAAAGGTTATTACATCTTAACCTGTTAGATGGAGATAGGATGCGAGCATATTATTACGACCAAATTTACCAAAAAAGACTAGCTCATTTATTTAAAAAAAAGGTTAGAAAGCATCCCTTGAAGGAAGGGGATCTAGTATTTAAACAGATGAGGCCCAAGATTCCAAAAATTTAAGGCAAGTTCAGGTTTACTTAGGAAGGATTTTTTGTACTGAAAAAGTTATTATCCAAAGGAGCTGCTATTTTGATTGACAGTGATAGCAATGAGTTTAGAGAGCCAATATATGTTGACAAATTGAAGAGGTTCCACGACTAAGACTAAAAAGAGAAAAAGAGAACAAAATCCCTGTAAGTAAAAAATAAAAAAGAATGGTGGCCTTGCTAAAACTAGGGGCCTCATCGAGGTGAAAATAAAAAAATGGCATTTTGGGAAAAAATTTGAGGTTAAGAGATAATAATCTATCAAGAAAACCCAAGAGGATTGATTGATAATAGGAGTTATGATACTTTAAAAATTTCATTTTCGAGATTAAGTAATATGTGTCATTGAGATAATATTGAAGAATGATCATGTATACTGACATCAGAAAGAAATATCACATATGCATCCAAAACATTATTAATGTATCCAAAAGCAATTCTTTTCCTTTTATATGCTTAAAATTGAAAAAGTTTTAATGAAGAAAAAAAACATACTCCATAATGACATCTAATCTAGTCTATTTGTATCACATTGCTCTCTCCTTCTAGGTGCCTAAGGTGAAATGTTCTGTAGTCAACTGTTGGACTCATGGCACACTGCTTGTATGAGGTAAAGGTGGTGAAGTTATAAGCACTAATCTCAGGAATAACAATATGTTAGAGAGTATGCCCTAGAGCCCATGTAATAGGGATGTTTTTCATATGTATGAAATTTATATTCTTAATAAAAGGCATCATTCATTTATCAATGCTATGTTTGAATACATGAGTTTGTAAATCTTAAATTAATAAATGAAGTCCTAGATATTATAAACACAGTGCAAAGGCAATCATGAAGGTGTTCATGATGTGAGATGTCTATTGCATGCAAATGTGTTAATATCTAAATATCCCTAGTCATAGAATTAACAAAATAGGACATTGTTAATTCGGACAGACTAGCACATGTTATGCTTCTTAAATGGTTCAAGCAGTGGTTCTCATAACTGTGATTATTGAAGATAATTAAAGCTAACATGTGGATGCTTGTTAGAAGAACAAGTTCAATGGAGACCTGCAAAGAGAATCCTCACATGGATATTAAATCTATGTCAATGAGGAATCTCTTCATAGCGGTTGTGCAAGTATCCTTAGACTTCAGATCACCAAAGTTATCTTAAGTAGCAAGTGGTATACTTTGACTCCATAACTAATTACTTCCAACTGGGAGTGAACATAGTTAGGAGATTGGGTATATCATGACCTACTTGAAGATAGTTGAGTGATTGACAAAGGATTCACCATCCCAGATTTAACAAGGGAAGTTATCTCGCATGATTCTATAATTGCCTTGTTCAGAGAATCTCTGGCCAGAGTAATATGCCGAGATGGATGGAGATCCATAAAGGGCATTTTAGGAACAATGGTTAAATTAATAGAACATACATAATTAGATTTATATGAGTTGACAGAAATCCATACTCAGAATCTAATTGAGATAAGAGTGGTGAAAGGAGTAATTGCACGGTAACTGTTTCTATGAAAGGGTACAGTCAAACCACATGACTTTCCTGACATTTGGGTAGTCATGATGCCTAGCTAGAGGCCAATCATGACTTGTATAATGATGTATCAAAAGTATCAATAGGGATTGATAAGATGATTTAAAGGAGTTTAAATCATGTGAGTTTTGAATAGAACTCACAATTACTTATTATACTGCCAACATGAACAGGAACCCAATAGGTCACACACATATAAAGGAAAAGGTAAAATGGTAAAATGACGAGGATAATAATATTTGATATTATTATGAAGGAAGAGAAGTGAATATGATAATAATTAATTAAAGAGTTTAATTAATTATGATCAAGTAAAATTGTCCGCGAAACTTTTGAGAAATGTTCTGTAAATTGGACCTAAATAAAATAATGTATTTCATGATTAATTATTATTGTCTTATAAGTGTTGTAGGACTACTATAAGTGTTATATGACTTGTATAAAATTAATAAGTCCATTGGAGCAATTATTAAGGGCTAGAGGAATGAAGCAGTTGGCGGAAGCCCTTTTGTAAGGGCCACACGCCTACCTCAGAACAGAAGGCCTTAATGGCCTATTTAATGGAAAAAATTAATTTATATATGTTAAATAAGTGTTATGGAACCCATATATTTAATTTGGTTGGATTTGGAATCCATTTGGGTATTTAAATCCAATTAGTTGCACAAATGGCCTAGTTTATGGGTTTTGTGCATAGAATTTATTGAAAAGATTTAAATTGGATTTAATTAAGCCCAAATGATTATAATTAATTCTAGAGGCCCAATTAATAATTCTCCAGCAATTTTAAAGAGCCCAATCTCATTAAGGAGTTAGAATTTTAACCTAACTATAAAAGGCCAACTAATGAGAATTAGGGTTAAGTGATTAAAACAAAAAGAAAGTCTTTTCTCTTAATCTCTCTTTCCCTTTTGCGCCAACTCCTAAGCTAGCTCTTGGGAATTTCGGCCAGCCCTAGTTAAACACCAATTTTTTGGTTCAATTTACCCCTCTCTAGTGTGGATTACTTATTGGAGGTGTTCGATTTTGGACACTGTGGTTTGCGACAACCCGGTGCGAAGTAAAATCAACTGTTCAACAAAAATCAAAGGTGATTTTTCTTATTCTCATATAGTTATATTGTGTATTCATGGCAAGATCAGATCTAATGGTTAAAAAATTTTAAAATTCCACTCATGTATGTGATGCATGTAACCGTTAAAATCCAACATGGTATCAGAGCCACGGTTTTGCCATGGATATACAATTCTATGTTTTTTCTGAGCAACAAGTTTTGTTTTGAGTTATTTATTTCATGAACTTTAAAATATTAGATTTGATTGTTCATGAATGAGAAATATTTATTTCTGGTTGTATGTGTGATCAAATAAATTTGGTGGAAACAAAAACGAAACTTTTGAATGATTGTGATTAGGGTTTGGAGTGAAACCCATTAGGGTTTGGCGTGAAACCCTAGGTGATTTAAGGGGCTGTTCTAATTTAATTTCTTATGGATCCATTAAAACATCATTTAGATGATATTTTATGTGTTTAATATGGGATATTAAGCCGTAGGATCGAACAGAATTAAAATCAAACAAGTTTTGCATGAAAACTAGTTTAGTCGAAAAGTTCGATAAATTGGTGTTTTTCGTGTGTTCTTGATGTGTTCTTGGTTAGAACGACTTTTGATCTTCTAAATCTGATATATATGATATATTAAAGTGTTTTTAATTAATTTGATTAATTAAAATGGGCCTTAAATTAATTTGATTAATTTTAATTTATTAAAACCACTTAATGGGCTTAATTATGTTTACGGACTTGGTTTAAATTAGTGAATGATTTGGTGAGCCCAAGAAGCTGATTTAAATTAAACATTATAAACATTAATTAAGTTTATTAATGGGTTTTAAGGGCTGGAGTGGGCTTGGCTCATTCCAAAAGGCCCAAATGGTCCAAAAGACATAAAACCAGTTTGTGTGTGAACACATTTAGGGTTTACTTTTGTGGGTTTCGGCCCACCCTTGGTTTTAAGCCCAAAATTGATTCTTTTAATTATTTAATATGATTAATTAATTAAATAATCAATTTATATTTAATTAATAATCAATTGGATTGATTATTAAGGCAAGAACACATGCATGCAAAAAGGTTTCCTAAAATGAAAGTCTCCAAAATGAAAAAAGTTTCCTAATTTGATCATATCATTAAAATAACTCAAAATATAGTTTCAAAGGTTGAAACAAAGTTATTAATCCATTTATTTATGCATTAGAGAGGCATATAAGGGTGTATGATTGGCATGATGGTTAGTTATGGACAAAGCCCAATGTGATTGAGCATAATGCATGTTTTGGCCCAATGAGGACTTTCATGTCCTGGCCACTTGTTTTTTGGTTTGTATTTCATTTCAAATTGTAATATGTAATTAGATTACTTAGATTTGAATTATAAATAGAGATGGAGACCAATATCAAGGAGCAAGATGGGCCGGATGGAGATCCAACAAGCTTGAAGATAATGTAATTATTTTCTTGTTTGAATCATGCATACTACCTAGGTGTGACCTTTTGATTTCCCTCTTGGCTCGGGAAAATCAATGTAATGAAGTCCATAACTATACCATATTTGTATGCTTATATTTATGTGATAGATATAGGATGCATACCAATGTATGCCAACCATGTATGATGAGACTTAATTAACTAAAACCCTCAAACAAATACTAAGGTATATAAGCCTTCCATTAATTTGAGGAGAACCAGAGTTCTTTATAGTGTGGGTTGTTGATCACAGTCAAGCTCACATTATATCAAATATGTTCAAATCTAAATAAATGGGTCATCTTAGCTAGCCCATTAGTTTGTTGACCACAGTCAAGGCTAACGGTTCTAGAGGCAAGATTAGGGAATGCATATATGATATGCATGCATCAAGAGTTGATAACCTAATGATCCAATAGTTGTGTAGAGACACAATTGGTATAGAGATACCTACCTTTCAAGGGTATGGAATTTGTCTTGTTGACCACAGTTAAGGTCAAATTACATATCAAGGATTGGATATTGGCCCACTAAGAAAACCATCGGGTTTTCTCGGATTATATAGTGAGGGCTATTAATTCGCAATAAAATAGTGGGAGTAAATGGATTAATTAAAGACCTTATTAATGCATACATATATATGAACATACTCTCATATCTTTTCTTTTTCACGATCTATGTCATCATCATGAGCATATCAAATATACGATCAATCTTGAATAACAAACTGGTTGGTAGCAACTATTCTGATTGGATCAAGCAAGTGAGAATTGTTCTCAGAGCTGAAAAGATCCATTATTTCTTGGATAAAGATCCACCACCACTTCCATCAGATGATGCCATTGATGAGATCAAAGGCACTTATCGAAAATACATGGAGGATAGTGAAGCAGCAGCATGTCTGATGCTGGGTGCTATGTCCTCAGAGCTTCAGAAGCAACATGAGATAATGGATGGTGGGATTTCCAAGAAAAAGGTTGCCAAGAAAGAGAATCCCAAAGGATGGTCATTAGAAGCATAACTGCAAGGCCTATCTAGATTCTCTCAAGGAGAAGAAGCAAGCTGATGCTTTTACTTTAGGTATTCATATGATTGAAATTAATACTTATTCTATTGCTTCAAAACTATCTTAGGTATTAGATACCGGATGTGGATCTCATTTGTGTAATGATCCATATGGGCTTAAAAGCTTTAGAAGAGTTGGAAAGGCAGAGATATGTTTGCAGTCAGCTACTGGACAAAACATCTCTATAACAGTTGTGGGGACTTATCATTTGCCTCTTCCAAGTGGATTAGTACTGGAATTAAATAATTATTATTATATTCTAGCTTTATCCAAAAGTATTATTTCTTTCAGTTGTCTGTTGAACGATTATGATATTTCTTTAAAGGATAAATGTTGTTACATTTTTAAGAACAATATGTTTTATGCAAAAGCTATCATTGAGAATGGTATATTTATTATTGATTTAATTAAAGAAGTACATAATGTGGATACCAAGAGAATGAAACATGATAATCTAAATACCTCATTCTTATGGCATTGTCGTTTAGGCCATATAAATGAAAAATGCATGACCAAATTGCACAAGTCAGGTGATTTGGGATCATTTGATTATGAATCATTTGATACATGCGAATCTTTTTTATTGGGAAAAATGACAAAAGCTCCCTTTATTGGTAAAGGAGAACGAGCTAAAATGGTTTTGGACTTAATACATTCAGATGTATGTGGTCCAATGACTACACATGCCAGAGGAGGTTACTCCTACTTCATTACTTTCATAGATGATTATTCCAGGTTTGGATACATCTATCTAATGAAATATAAGTCTGAAGCATTTGAAAAGTTCAAAGAATTCAAAAATGAAGTAGAGAAACAACTTGGCAAAAGTATTAAAACACTTAGATCAGATCGAGGTGGAGAACACTTAAGTCAAGAGTTTCAGGATTATCTTAGAGATAATGGGATTTTATCTCAATGGACTCCTCCATATACACCACAACACAATGGTGTATCTGAAAGGAGAAATCGAATACTATTAGATATGGTTCGATTAATGATGAGCTGAGTGGACTTGCCTAAGTCCTTTTGGGGATATGCACTAGAAACTGCTGTTTATATGTTAAACAGAGTTCCTAGTAAATCGGTTGATGTTACTCCATATGAGATGTGGAATAACAAAAAACCCACACTTTCTCATATGAAAGTATGGGGTTGTCCTGCTTATGAGAAGAGGACAATGTCAGACAAACTGGATGTTAAGTCTGACAAATGTTTATTTATGGGATATCCAAAAGAAACGTTTGGATATTATTTCTATCATCGCTTAGAATAAAAGGTGTTTGTTTCAAGGCATGCTGTCTTCTTGGAAAGAGAATTTCTCCTACGAGAGGACAGTGGGAGTAAAATTGAACTTGGTGAAGTTTAAGACCCACAAATAGAAGATGATCAACCGATTGAACCCGAAACTAAATTTCATAATGATGAGTTATAGTTGAACCTGATTATACACAAAATCCTAGAAGATCTACTAGGATGCATTCTATCCCTGTGAGATATGGATTTCACATTGATTCGGATATAGGCATAACTGTAGTAGAGGACAATGAGCCTACAAGCTATCAAGAAGTTTTGAACAGTTCAGAACGTGATTTATGGCTTAAGGCTATGCAGTCTAAAATGGACTCCATGTATGAGATCAAAGTATGGACTTTAACTCAACCACCTGAAGGGATAAAACCCATAGGGTACAAATGGGTCTTCAAAAAGAAGACTGACATGGAAGGTAATATAGTTACCTATAAATCTCGCTTAGTAGCAAAAGGTTATCATCAAAAAGATGGTATTGACTATGACAAAACTTTTTCTCCTGTAGCGATGATTAAGTCTATAAGAATACTTTTGGCCATTGCAGCTCATTATGATTATGAGATTTGGCAAATGGATGTGAAGAAAGCTTTCCTTAATAGAAATCTTACCGAGGATGTGTATATGACACAACTAGAAGGATTCACATCAGGAAATGGCGAAAAGGT
This sequence comes from Excoecaria agallocha, assembly GCA_037975025.1. Classification (NCBI taxonomy): domain Eukaryota; kingdom Viridiplantae; phylum Streptophyta; class Magnoliopsida; order Malpighiales; family Euphorbiaceae; genus Excoecaria; species Excoecaria agallocha. The sequence continues at coordinate 20,406,972 of CM075815.1, read as the reverse complement.
ATGCAAGCTTCAAAGATCCATTTATGGATTGAAGCAAGCCTCTAGGAGTTGGAACATACGATTCAATGAGACAATCAAAGAGTTTGGTTTCTCACAGAATGAAGATGAACCTTGTGTGTATAAAAGGGTCAGTGGGAGTGCAATTGTCTTCCTAGTTATATATATGGATGACATATTGATCATGGAAAATGACATTTCTCTTCTCCAATATGTTAAAATATGGTTATCCAAGCAATTCTCCATGAAAGACCTTGGAGAAGCATCCTATATTCTGGGAATAAGGATATATAGAGATAGATCCAATAGGTTGCTAGGTCTTTCTCAGAGTACATATATAGATAAAGTATTGAAATGGTTCAATATGGATCTCTCTAAGAAAGGGTTTATACCCATGGTGCATGAGAAACACCTTTCTAAGTCTATGTGTCCACAGACACTAGAGGATAAAGAGAGCATGAATAGAATACCATATGCATCTGCAATTGGTTCTATCATGTATGCTATGTTATGCACACGTCCAGATGTAGCATTTGCTTTGAGTGTCACAAGCAGATTCCAATCCAATTTTGGAGAGGAACACTGGGCAGCTGTCAAGAATATTCTTAAGTACTTGAGAAGGACTAAGCATATATTCTTGGTATATGGAGAGGGCAGTTTGGAAGTAAATGGGTATACAGATGCCAGCTTCCAATCTGACAAAGATGATTGTAAATCACAATCTGGTTATGTGTTCATAATGGGAGGAGGAGCAGTTAGTTGGAAGAGTTTCAAACAAGAAACAACTGCTGATTTCGCAACGGAAGCCGAGTACATTGCTGCTTTGGAAGCAGCCAAAAAAACGGTTTGGATAAAAAAGTTCATAACTGAACTAGGAGTGGTACCTAGCATTATTGATCCGATACCTTTATATTGTGACAACAATGGAGCCATTACGCAAGCAAAGGAACCACGGTCTCATCAGCGATCCAAGCATGTTCTCAGACGCTACCATCTCATAAGGGAAATAATAGCTAGAAATGATGTGAAAATAAAAATGGTTCCCACAGATGAAAATGTGGCGGATCCCCTTACTAAAGCACTTTCCCAGATTAAGCATGATCACCATATAAATAGATGGGTGTGAGACATATGAGTGATTAGCTCTAGTGCAAGTGGGAGATTGTTAGAGAGTATGCCTTAGAGCCCATGTAATAGGGTTGTTTCTCATATGTATGAAATTTATATTCTTAATAAAAGGCATCATTCATTTATTAATGCTATGTTTGAATACATGAGTTTGTAAATCTTAAATTAATAAATGAAGTCCTAGATATTATAAACACAGTGCAAAGGCAATCATGAAGGTGTTCATGATGTGAGATGTCTGTTGCATGCAAATGTGTTAATATCTAAATATCCCTAGTCATAGAATTAATAAGATAGGACATTGTTAATTCGGACAGACTAGCACATGTTATGCTTCTTGAATGGTTCAAGCAGTGGTTCTCATAACTGTGATTATAGAAGATAATCAAAGCTAACATGTGGATGCTTGTTAGAAGAACAAGTTCATTGGAGACCTGCAAAGAGAATCCTCACATGGATATTAAATCTATGTCAGTAAGGAATCTCTTCATAGCAGTTGTGCAAGTATCCTTATACTTGAGATCACCAAAGTTATCTTAAGTAGCAAGTGGTATACTTTGACTCCATAACTAATTACTTCCAACTGGGAGTGAACATAGTTAGGAGATTGGGTATATCATGACCTACTTGAAGATAGTTGAGTGATTGACAAAGGATTCACCATCCAAGATTTAACAAGGGAAGTTATCTCGCATGATTCTATAATTGCCTTGTTCAGAGAATCTCTGGCCAGAGTAATATGCCGAGATGGATGGAGATCCATAAAGGGCATTTTAGGAACAATGGTTAAATTAATAGAACATACATAATTAGATTTATATGAGTTGACAGAAATCCATACTCAGAATCTAATTGAGATAAGAGTGGTGAAAGGAGTAATTGCACGGTAACTGTTTCTATGAAAGGGTACAGTCAAACCACATGACTTTCCTGACATTTGGGTAGTCATGATGCCTAGCTAGAGGCCAATCATGACTTGTATAATGATGTATCAAAAGTATCAATAGGGATTGATAAGATGATTTAAAGGAGTTTAAATCATGTGAGTTTTGAATAGAACTCACAATTACTTATTATACTGCCAACATGAACAGGAACCCAATAGGTCACACACATATAAAGAAAAAGGTAAAATGGTAAAATGACGAGGATAATAATATTTGATATTATTATGAAGGAAGAGAAGTGAATATGATAATAATTAATTAAAGAGTTTAATTAATTATGATCAAGTAAAATTGTCCGCGAAACTTTTGAGAAATGTTCTGTAAATTGGACCTAAATGAAATAATGTATGTTATGATTAATTATTATTGTCTTATAAGTGTTTTAGGAATACTATAAGTGTTATATGACAGGTATAATAATTAATAAGTCCATTGGAGCAATTATTAAGGGCCAGAGGAATGAAGCAGTTGGCGGAAGCCCTTCTGTAAGGGCCACACGCCTACCTCAGAACAGAAGGCCTTAATGGCCTATTTAATGGAAAAAATTAATTTATATATGTTACATAAGTGTTATGAAACCCACATATTTAATTTGGTTGGATTTGGAATCCATTTGGGTATTTAAATCCAATTAGTTGCACAAAGGGCCTAGTTTGTGGGTTTTGTGCATAGACTTTTATGAAAAGGTTTAAATTGGATTTAATTAAGCCCAAATGATTATAATTAATTCCAGAGGCCCAATTAATAATTTTCTAGCAATTTTAAAGAGCCCAATCTCCTTAAGGAGTTGGAATTTTAACCCAACTATAAAAGGCCAACTAATGAGAATTAGAGTTAAGTGATTAAAACAAAAAGAAAGTCTTTTCTCTTAATCTCTCTTTCCCTTTTGCGCCAACTCCTAAGCTAGCTCTTGGAAATTTCGGCCAGCCCTAGTTAAACACCAATTTGTTGGTTCAATTTACCCCTCTCTAGTGTGGATTACTCATTGGAGGTGTTCGATTTTGGACACTGTGATTTGCGACAACCCGGTGCGAAGTAAAATCAACTGTTCAACAAAAATCAAAGGTGATTTTTCTTATTCTCATATAGTTATATTGTGTATTCATGGCAAGATCAGATCTAATGGTTAAAAAATTTTAAAATTTCGCTCAAGTATGTGATGCATGTAACCGTTAAAATCCAACACAGTCCTCACAGGAAGCCGAGCCTAAATCCTCTGATAGTAGCCTGACAAAAAAAGGAGTGGAGAGTGGACCACCATTTAAACCTAACCGGCACTTGATAATGTCCTAACGATCCCCAAATTGGTAAGCACAGCGAGCAGTGATATAGAAGGTAGCCCAATGTAACTTGCACAGAGGGATGCTTCTAGAAGGTCCATCCTACATTGCATAAGAGATAGGTAACCAGGTGCACCTAAACACGGTGTTGTCCTCTGCTAAGTAAACCAACCAAACATTCTCTTCATGGATCAAATAAAACTCATGTTGCTTATGCCTAAGGTTATAGTGCCTCAATGGATAAGTGCCCTGGCCCTAATTTGAGGAGCAGGCTTCGATAGTAGCTTCAGCTTCTCATATAACCATTTTTAGTGGTTATGCCATAGGCCAAACATTAAGCCCTTTATGTAATGTCACATTTCATTTTATAAAATTGGGTTTTCTTCATGTTATTATATTTGTTGGCATGTTTCGTTATAATAATGTTTGTAAATATCAATCTAATGTTATTTTGAATATCCCTAGTCTTTTATCATTAAATGAACAATGATAAATAAAGACTAGTATAAGGTTGATTGATAATCATGGGATGATTATATATGGTGATATGAATTAAACTTATAAGTACTTGTTAGAGAACAGAGTACTGGATAAACCCGGTATGAGATACTACATGGGTTATTATCATTAGTGATCTCATCGTTATATTATCTATCCTTAAACCTGAGATAAGCATAGTATCATACATGACGAACATTATATTTTGACATAATCAAACATTAGCTTTAATTGGATAATTATAAAGATTATAATTGGACATAATGAGAATCATGCAGAGGATAGTGAATAATCAAGGAGTTTGTCCCTCCCTTATGAGAGAGATATCTATTGGGCCCCTCGATAAGTAGAACTGAGAAATGCATGGCTGTGCTCAAATAAATTGCTGGAGCGATCAATATCATTTGATATTATCATTTTATTTAGTGATCGAGAAATTATATGTTTGGACTATATAAGTTTGACATAGACCATGACTTATGTTCAAACAAGATATCGTGTGACAAAGGGATTATAACATGTTTTATTAGGTTAAAATTGAATTATCGATATTCATATTATTTGGGTAGTCATAATATCTTGCTAGAGATCGCTTATGACTATGGTCCCGTGATTAGATTGGGGCTCACTGCCAATATAATATGAACCTATCGGGTCGCACACATAGAATGTGATGAATGGACTAAGGGTTAATTCAAGCATTTCAAAATTTATTTTATAATAAATTAAAATTCAAAATAAACAAAATAATAATAATAATAATAATAATAATAATAATAATATTTAAGATTAATATTATTATTCTTATTTTAAATAAGAAATAAAGTATTTCTTATTTTAATAAGAAAAGTGGGCCCGAAATTTTCTCTTTCTAAATTAGGGTTAGGTTAACTATATATATATATATATATATATATAGTGATATATATATTAAACCCTAACTAAGCATAAAAGTGAGTTGTAGCCATCACTTAAGAGAGAAATAAAAGAAAATATTTTTTCTTTTGTAATTTCAAAAGAGAGAAAAAAAACCCTAGCCGCCAGGGAAGGAAGCTAGCACCCCGGACAATTCTCTTCATTGCATTCACATATGGATACCGGTAGAAGGTTTCATTTCGCTTGAGGTCGCACCTGTAATTCGATTTATCTGCACTTCGAGAGGTTGGTAATCGTTACACTTCTCTTTCTATTGAATCAATTGGATCGCTTAGATCCATAGTGGGTTTCTATTTTTTCACTGTGAATTTTTATTTATTATTTCGAAACCCAACAACCATATCTAAAAAAAATGAAATAAAGAGCTATTGGGGTGAGTTGGGTTCATCTCAGGCAAAAACAAAGTAAGAAAATATGTGAATATTCGAAAAGAAGCATTTTCCAACAAGAAAAGCTAATGTGAAAACCCAAAAGGGGCACACTACCTTTAAAATAATGACATACTTGGAGCAATAAAGGGCTACCAATGAGGGCAGCAAGAGGGCAAGCTCGAACTGTATCCAATCCAATGATCATCTCTGCCAAAACCAAAGGAAATGGGTTATGCCTTTTGCTCACACCGTCCACGATAATGAATAATCCATAATCTCTGGTCAGATCATTTGAACACATCAGTAAATATTGAGCAAAGTAGCAGAGCAAGATCACACCAGACTGGAATGTGGGTATATCATCAAAATTAGCTAAGACATCAGTCAATCACTTAGATAAAAAAAGTCCTCCCTTGAGGTAAAAGACTTTAGCCTCGAAGGGAGGATACCCAAAGCCCGAGTCACCTCTCTGGGGTAGTTAAGAATGATTGAAGGTGGATAGGGTTGAGTACTAGTTGCAAATCTCACATCAACAATCTCAACAAATTCCTCAGGCAGAGGGCACAATTCCTGATGTGTGAATCTAAAGACATGGAACCTCAAATTCCAATACCGTATAGTAGCTAGAATTAGGGTCCTATCCAATTTTACCCTTTATAAAAATCTCAGATTAGAGTATGGGGACAAAAGTGGATCTTCCTAAATTCTCATGTCATCTGGCAATCAGTGTAATTTTGCAATAGCCGGGGTCGGCACAATGTTAATATTCAGACATTCTATGTGCAAAAATAATAAGGAAAATGAACATATAAAGAAAAAAGGGCTATAAATAAAAAGGGAAATGAAAGATGAAAGGAAAAATACCTGGAAGAAAAGCTTCTTGGAGAAGGGGAGGTAAACAAGCATAAAGACCAAGAAAAATTCACACTATTTCTAAAAAACGTGTGATAGATGCCTATCTCTCGAGGAGCAAGCCACAAGTAGCTCGTCTGTCACCCGAGACTGCAATAATGAGTCTTTTCTGCATCTCATACATTGCACGTACATACTCTTGCATTCTTTTTGTTTTCATGTTGTAGGAAGTTCGAAGGACCCATTGCTGATGTGAGATCTTTCAGAAGGTTTTAGAACTAAAAGTCTCAAAAATTAGGAAGTATCCAACTTTTCAGGGGTATTGCAAAAAAAATTAATAATAAATAATAATGTACATATGTATGTAAAATAAATGGAAATAAAAATAAAATGTATGACAACTAATATGATAAAATAATGAATAAAAAATAATAACAAAAAAAAGGAAAAAATCAAAATATCAAGAAATGGGGTGACAGACGGACATATGGGATGGCTGTTAATCACTGGAAAATTTTAAAAAAGGGCATTTTCTTGTTATTGTTCTTGTTCTTATTCTTCCTCTCTGTCCCTCTGTAACCACCATTAGCGATTCTTTTTTAGTTTTCTCTCGTTTTTCTTATCTTTTCTCTCTTATTTTCTCCCCTTTTTAGAATCGTTCGCATCTAAATTCTCTCGGGGATGACGCATATCTCAAAGTGCAATTTATTTCTTGTTTCATTACATTTTTGATACATCTATTTTTTGCACTTCAAGTAAGTATTTGCTCATTTTCTTTTCTTTTTTTTGTTTTTGTATTATAAAATTCCTATGATAATTTAGTTATTTGAGTTTTATAGGATTAGTTTAAAATGTTTAATCACATTTTGCATATTTTGTTACTGCCCATAGGAATTTGATTGAGCTTAAGATTGTGAATTTTGTTATTTCATGATGCTTTGGTTTCTCTTTAATTAAAAAGGCAAGTATATAAAGATGGGTATTGGTTTAGTAAGTTTAAGTGTGCTTTTAACTTAATTTAAATGCTGCATCAATGTAGATAAGTTATAGACTAATGGACATATTGTGATTAAAGTGGACAACATATCAAAGAACATTGACTGAAAATTAATTTTAGCATGACATGTTGTAATTAACTGTGAAGAAAAAAAATTGAAGTGTTAAACCTTTTGCATTGGCACGAAAATTGTTTGGATTGAATGGAATTGCTTGGCAGTCATTGATGGCTTATGGTGTTGTTAAAATTATTTTCTTATGCAAGGGGCAAGCACATTCCTAGCCAAAATGCTGCTAAAATTTTATTAGAATTTTATATATGCTTGCCTTGATTATCGTGCATGTTTGCCAGATTGCTCACTAAAAGGCTTAGGTTGTTGTAAATTGTGTTGTGGTGCCTAGTACGCATTTCTGTAAAGGTTAGCTAGCACTGGTTTAAGTTGGCATGTTATTCAAATTTTGCCAAAATTTTTGATAAATTCATTTTAACTTACTTGCAACACAAGTTAACTTTAATTTTTGATAAATTCATTTTAACTTACTTGTGACATAAGTTAACTTTAAAAAATTAACACATAACATTTCTTTGTAGGATGCTATGTAGAGGCGCTCAGGCTACACCTACTCCACCTACACTGGGATGGATGAGCCCCTGACAGGCTGAAAGGAATCGAGCCTTATCTCGAGTACATTTTTGATCTAGTCTATTCATGTCCCGATAGTTTTTATAGATTGTAGGGATGATAGAGGAGATCGACTGACTGTTGGCCACTACAGAGTGGACAACGTTCCTCGCTCCAGCTTTCTAGACATATCCTGATGTGACTAGGGAGTTCTTAGCTACTTTATCGTACAGAGGCTACTAGATATCTGATATTAAAGAGCGGGTAGTCCAGTTCAAAGTAGGGGGCACCCAGTATAGCATCACATGTCAAAGCTTCATGGAGGTGATAAGACATTCGGTGGGACTAGACATCTTGACCTTAAAGAAGGGAGTAGACAGAGAGTATTGGGAAGCTATCATGCCTTTTACGGTCATTTACCAATCAAAAACAACCAAGAGTACACTATTAGCTAGACATTTTTTGAGGTACATTCAATGGGTCTTAGCTATATTCTACCTCAGCCTTGACAGCAGTCCTGGTTTGGTCAATACAATTGACATAGTTTGCCTGTGGGTTATGTGTAGAGGCAGGAGGTTGGATATTACATATGAGATCATGACTACCCTGCTTAAAGTTGCTACCCAGCCGACATCACAGATTTACATTGGGGGAGTGGTGACTTGATTACTACTAGACCTAGGTGCAGATGAGAGGACATTTGGTCGGCCACTTAAGGAGGACATATTTATAGACATATAGGCCGCGCTCACTATGAGGATGGTTGAGTCGATACAAAAGCAAGAGGGCCAGTGCAGACTATTAACTATCCCTAAGAATGGAGAGAGTTATGGCCTAGATCCTATTATACTAGAGCCACCAGTAGAGGGGAAGGATCAGGACCGGCCTCAGCCGCATCAGCCACCTTAAGCACCGCCAATTCATTATGATGATCTGCAAAAATAGCCATAGGATTCTTAAGGTGTAGGTGTGGATTATGATTACGAGATGGATATACAGGTTGATCTCAATAAGCTTCTTAGCAGGTCACCTTAGCCACCAGTGCATCCATAGTCATCGATCAGACACCGACAGTCTTCAGCTAGGAGGTTGGGTAGATATTCACCATACAACCACCCGAGGGCCTCCACTTCCACTACTCTTTTTTTTTGTATAGGCATCCTGGGGCATCCACATCCACTGCTCCACCACTAGTGTAGTCGACATCAGCCCCATTACCTGGTGATATCTTGGAGAGACTGTCTATTATGGAAGGAGTCATTAGGAGATAGGATCAGACCTTACAGCCAGTGCTAACTTGGGTACAGTCTTTGCAAGCCAATGTGCAAGGTAGTAGAGCTAATTTGGTGGCTACAGAATAGAGATTTGATGCATCTCTCCAGGTAGTTAATGATTCTCTCACTTAGATTAGACAGTAGGGAGACCGTATTGAGATAGAGGTCCCCAAAAGGAGGTAAGCTGTGATTGAGACTGATGAGTAGCTTGGGAGATACATTAGGGACTTAAGGAATGACTTGATGAGATATCTAGAGTAGCATTCTCAAGCAGTCTCAGAGATAGGCCAGAGTTTAGAGCACCTAGCTGAGGTTATAGCATAGATTTTACAGCCACTATCCACTGCATTACTCGGGTTTGAGTTCAGGTTCAAGCAGCAAGAGGAATAGCCATCGGCACCATCGCAGGCAGTAGCACCACCCAGACCTCCCAAGCCTTTAGCTTTCTATCCTCTATTCGAACTACCCTACTGTAAAGGACCGAGGTCTTCTCAGTAGTTTTGTGTTTAGGAAGTTTCAAAATTTTTGGATATTTTATTGTATATAAAAATTATGACATGTATTTATTTATGCATTTTCCTTATGCTTTATTTATTTTGTAATTATATTTAACATACCTGGAAACAATAGAAAGGCATTATACAATTGGCAACAAAATGTATGATCAAGATAACAACTTGACAATTAAAAGATAAAATGATAGGAATGATCAATCAACCATAACAAAAAAGGAAAAAAGATTAAGTTTAATGAATAAAGCACTAATATCACACCTTTTTTTATTAGTATTCAAAACCTTATCAAAAAGTTATAGACCCCACATTCTATAGACCACAGAATTTAAAGTAGGTATACTTCCTGATTACAAGGTAGAATGGAACAACACCCACACTAAACTGGATAAAAAAGATAAAGTATTTATGAATGTGAATGGAAAGGAACATGTAGTAGTCTTCTTCTTTCGATAGAGTTCCAAGGCACACATAAGGCTACAAACAGCCTCCTAAATAGGTTGAAATCAAAAGAGATGCACAACAAAGAGAAGTACATATATTTTCTTATTTTAGAAGGATTTAAATGAGATGGTTAGGAGTCACCACTACCTTCTTTGGATAAAGGAATTATTGAACTGATGAAACACTTCACCAGTGATTGATACACATGACCAAAGATAAAGTTAAACATTCCACCAACAATTGATCCACACGGCTGAAGCCAAGATCACAGTGTAAAATTGAAGCACACTGAAAGAGGTGTAGTCCAGAGGGTTGTTTTGATTTCCAATATTGAAGGAAACAATTATGCTATAGTGTCTCCAAGATAGACCTATAGTCCAGAGGGTTGTTTTAACTTTTAATGATGAGGGAAAGAATTATGCTATAGTTTCTCCATGGTAGACCTACACCTGTGGAGTAAGCTTTCAAGAACATAATATCAATTACTCCTCACTAATGCATACTTACTAGAAACTCCCCAATAAGAATATTTTGTTAAAGGGGGTAGACATACCTACAGATGGCATCAACCACTACAATTGTAAGGTTAGGTATGCCCACAGGTGGCACCAACCATTCTATAGTCTCATTTGATTTTGCATGCCGATAAGCTGGCGCTAATCAAATACAACAATCTAATTCTGCATGTCGATAAACTGGTGCTAGTAAGATATGATAAACTCATCTTACTTCTGCATGCAGACAAGCTGGTGCTAATCAAATAGTCAACCAAGGGTTAACTCATTGACAAACTGATGGTAATTACCTAACCAAGGGTCAACACATCGACAAACTGATGGTAACTACCTAACCAAGGATTAACACATCAACAAATTAATGGTAGCTACCTAACCAAGGGTTAACACATAGATAAACTGATGGTAACTACCTAACCAAGGGTTAACACATCGATAAGCTGATGGTAACTACCCGATCAAGAGACTCACTTCCTCGATAGTACGTGTTTTTAAGACAATCAACTAAAGATTCGTTGCCTTAGGTACGCGTCTTTTTTCCTTCACTTTAAATTTTGGCTCACATTGGCACTAGTGCACCAGTTCCCCAAAATTGGGGGCAACTATGAACATCTTAACCCGAGGCAGCCTAGATTAGGGTTATCCGATGATAAAGAAATAATATATTTTCAATAGAGAATGCGAATCTCGAAACCCAACCTTGATTTTTTGTATTTTCATATAAAATCTATGGTTTTTAATAAAATAGCATAAAAAGCCTTTAATTTGGCCTTTTTCCATGATAGACGGTCATCTTTCATGTAAGGGATGGTTGTTTGTGGCCACTTCCCTCTTATCTAGGTCAGATTAGGGGCATTTTTGTAATTTTTGTGGAATTATGTGAGGGATGGCCATTTGTCCTTGAGGGACGCTTTTTTGTGGGGTTATTTCTAGATTTCCCATTATGATGCACACTGAAGCGATGCTCATTTTTGGGTTTGCTTTCGGAGGCCCACTTTTAGGGTTTGAGATCGGAAGGGGCCATTATAACTCATAAATTGGCCACTTCGCAATAAAAAGGGATCAAGCCCAAATTATTTTTGGTAGTCAACCTATGAAAGCATCTACTAATGGGCTAAAAAGAGATAGGAGTCATAGAGTCGCCACTCGATAGAACATCAGGAAATGAATCTCGACCTTTGATACCCAAATAAAGATTGGTGTTTGAGACAACACTCTTACTTAGCACCTTAGTTATGTGTTATTTTATAATTATTTTGTAAACATTAATCCCTCCTCATTTCTCACACAATGAAAAGTGATAAAATTAAATAAATATCCCAATCAATCAACAAAAAATGATTAATAAACAAACAAGTTAAATTAACTACTTAAATTATTACAAAAGCAAATTGTCCGAAGAAAGAAATAAACCAAGTAACATACATAAATTAGGACATTCATTCGGGGTGGGGAAAATTGGATCCCTCATGAATATTTTACAAAAAACTCTCTTTTGTCCTTTGTGTGGTTTTGGATAGAAAATTGGATGGTCATGATTATAAGAGAGGATAATCCCATAACTCAGACCTAACAGTAAGGGCATTTCTAGTTCACAGTGAATTTTCTTTACAGCTTGTTTCCCATTTACTCTTGTCTTTCAATGACTTCAGTTTGTGCAAATTCTCAATAAGCATAAGGGGTGTCAAATCATCCCAAACTCAGAAAATATTCACACTTCTCTTTGTTGTACATCTCTTTTAATTTCAAACTGTTCAGGTGACTTCCTATAATAAGGATGGGTGTCCTAGCCTGTTCTTTCATTGAAGTGATAGGTATATACCCCCTGATAGGGATTTGGGTACCTGTGAAAAAGATTTAATATTAGTTCTCTATTTATTAAGTATGGCTTTGTTTCTTTGTTTTTTTGTCAACCTATTAATTTTTCTCTTTTCTCCTTTTTTTTTAAGTTTATTTCATTAATTTTGACTTGTCATTGCATGTTAATTATCAATTTAATACATTTTTTTTTCTTTTTTAGGTATGTTAAGCATGAATAAAATAATCAAAACATAAGTAAATACGTTCATTAAATACATGTTCCAGCTTTATATACATCAAAAAATATCAAACACGGTTTTAAACTCTTTGAATTCAAAATGATAAACTATTAATATGGCCCTAGTCCTCTATGTTAGACTGGCCCTGATAGAGGTTTGAAAGCTGATGGCCTGGGAGGTCTAGTTGGTGCCATAGCCTGTAGTGCTGCTGGTGGTTACTCATCATCCTACCCGAATCTGAAGTGAAATCCTGGTAATACTACTATCAGAGGCTATATAACCTATTCTATCACCTTAGCTAGTTGCTCTGAGCCCTGTCCAACCTTAGTGATTGCCCTAGAGTGTTACTTGAAAAACCTCATCAGATTATCCCTCAAGTACCTAATGTACCTCCTCAGCTGCTCGTCTATCTCAACCATCGCCTGTCTCCCTTTGGGGACCTTCTCCTCAATACGACCACCCTTCTCCCTAATTTGGGTGAGTGACTCATCAACTGCCAATAAAGATGCATCAAATGTCTATCCCGTAACCACCAACTCTACTCTGATGTCTTACACGTCAGACTGTAGAGACTATACTATTGCTGGTGGTGACTGTAGAGGCTATATTGCTACTAACATTAACTGTAGAGTTTGATCCTATCACCTGATAACCTTCATTTACAGTGGATAATCTCATCATAATATCATCAGATGAAGGAGTTAATAACAGATCTACTGGTGGCATAGTGGATGTGGATGCCTTTGAATGCCCCAATAGCAATGGAACAGTCAATGTAGACACACCCGAATGTCTATACGATGGGGGGAAGGGGGTGTAGTAGAGGTGGAAGCCCTCAACTGAGGCGACTCATCCAAAAGATCCTGAAGATCTATCTACATGTCAATTTAATAGTTAGAGTCAATATCTACCCCCTAATGCTTCTCTCCCTAGCCATCCTGATGCCTTAACTGTGTTAAAGGTGCTTGTGGTGGCTGAGGCTGACCTTGGTCATCTCCCTCCACAGGTGTATTTGGCACTATGGGGTCTAAACCATATCTCTCCCTAGTCTGTAAGATGGTCAATAGTCGATACTGATCCTTCTGACCATGAATTGACTCTACCATCTTCATGGTAAGAACGACTTATATATCTATGTAAATGTCCTCTTAAAGCAGGTCCTCGAATCTACCCTCATTTGCTCTCAACACCAATAACAACTAGGTCACTACACCCCATATGCAGATTTATGTGGTGGACTGGGTGGCTACTTTAACCAAGGTAGTGATGATCTCATGCATGATGTCCACCCTCTTGTGCTCATGCATCCTCTATAAACTGGTGATCTCGACAGAATTAACTGACTTAGGGCTCCCTATACTGCACAGATAAGATGTGGCCAGCATGCACTAAATGTATCTCTATGCATGAGTGGCTAGCATGGTGCTCTTTACCTTGTCTGACGGGTATATAGCTCTTGGAAGTATAATTACCATCCATCGGGTCCAATCCATTATCTTATCGGGGGTGACAACATTAAGCCCCACTAGAAGGCCTATAGCCTTAGTAAACCACCGGCATGTGATGTTATAATGGATGCCCAACACCCAAAACTGTACTACACCCTCCTCGATGTCTGATCTCTGGAAGCCTCAATACTCCAGCATGGCTAAAACTTTATTGGTAATGTCTGGGTAAGTTTGGTAGGCTAGGGCAAAGAACTTCGCCCATTTTACTGTGGCTAGTAACTGGTCAATCTCCTCCATCAATTTGATAGACTGTAAAAACTGCCTAGACATAAAGCAGCTAGCTCTAAACTAAACTTATAGTAGGGCTTGATACCTACGAGCCTACTGAGGTGTGATGTATGTAGGCGTAGGAGGGGCCAGAGCAGTGCATGCATTCTTTCGAGGCATCCAGCGAAAAAGATTATATGTTAATTTCCCGTGAGTGACTTAAGTAAATTAATGTGTTAGATCAAGTCAAAATTCCAGCAGCATGTCAGCTTAAATTAGAGCTAGCCCACTTATATGGAAATGTGCGTTAAGCGTCACAAGATAAAGTATAACATCCTAAACCCATTATTGAGCCATCTAGTAAACATGCACGATAATCGAGGTACATTGAATATATTACATTTACAATAAAATTCTAATAAAAATTCGGCAATATTCTGGCTAGGAATATGCTTACCCCCTGTACAAGAAAGCATTTTAAACCAATCCATAAGCCATCACTGGCTACCAAGCATCTTAACTTAAGTTATTAACATATTAAATCAGAGCTATCCTTGATTATTTTGATACAACTATTGATTTTTTCATAACAGATTTTAAAACACAAGTCTAAATAAAGGTTGCCTACATTGGTTGCAAAAATATTCACAAATTATGATATTCACATGCTCATACATAAAGGATTGTACCTGGCTATGTTGTCATGTAAATAAAGTTTATAAGTGCAAATTTAAATTCTATAGGAATTGTACAAGTCTAAACGGTAAGGCATTCATAAAAACAATTCATGTAAATTAAAAATAACAAGCTAAGCATGGTATTTAATTCGCAAAAAATGTAAATAGGGAAAGGGAAGGGGAGAGGACACTTACTTGAGGTGAAGAATGTGAAGAAATAAAAAACTATAAGAAGCGTAAAAACAATTGCTATCCTAATGTGCATGACAATTTTAGAGGAATTTACATGTGAACAGCACGAAAAACGGACAAGAAATGAGCAAAAAAACCCAAAAAATTGAGAGGAACCATTGGAATTCGAAAATGAAAGTTTAAGAGAAGTGGGGAAGAAAAAGAAGAAGAAAGTTATTTATTTTCAAAATTTTGAGTAGCAGACAGGCTGGCCATCTGTTGCAAGCGATGACGGCCGTATAATATGTCTCATCTGTTACCCTTTTTTGACCTTTTTCTTTCTTTTTTTATTCCTAATTTACATTATTTGTCCTAAAACACATTATTTTCATTCTTGTTAGACATGTTTGATGTTATTTTATTTTTTCTACATTGTACACACATTATTTATCTTAGTTATACATATTTACTGAAAATACAAAGTACTTCCTGAAATTTATTGTGCCTTTTAAATCCCCAAACTTCTCGCGTTCATAATCTCCAGAAATTATTTACCTTGGCCATGGGACTTATGGATTCCCTAAAAAATGAAAATAAAATAAAAATGCAACAATATGTATGTGCAATGCATGAGACATGTAGAAAAATGCATTTTTGTCATCCAGAGGTGACAGACGGGCTGGCCGTGGGTTGCTTCTTGAGGGACGATCATCTGTCAACCCTTTTCTATAAATATTGCCATATTTTCCTTGGTCTTTGTGCCTTTGACCTATCTCTTTTCTAAGGAAGCTTTTGCTAGTTATTTTCTCTTTCTTCACTTTCCTTTTTCTTTCTTTTTGGTCATTTTTCTTTTTAGTTATTTTTTCTTTGCTATTCTTGCACTGAGACCATTTGAGAATTTTCATCATAATGACCTCTGCACTTGTAAAATAACAATAATTGTTGGATGACCTAAGAACTTAATATTTTTCATGATTTTCAAATATTGCCAAGTGTTTTAACAAAATGTGCATAAAAAACTTAATATTAGACTTTCAGTGGTGGTAGACGGCTATCTGTCAGTTAAAGGTGCCCATTGTGGGTCCCTCTTTAATGCATAGGCTAAACATATTGGTTTTTTAGGAAATTCTGGATTAGTGATGAAGGACGGCCAGCCCTTATTGAAGGATGCCTGTCCCTGGCTCGAAATCCAAAATTTCCCACATTTTTGGATTTTTAAAAGAGTTAATTTTTAATTTGATAAGATTCTTCCAGATTTAGGGTATTTTATCTCTAGATTTGAAAATTATTGAGTTGGAATTTAACTCAAACTCTTCCTTAGGTATAAAATCTTAAATCTAGGGTTTCAAAGAGGGATAGAATCAATTTTTGAAAGAGCCACCTTTAGAGAAGAAGAAAACTTAATTTCTTTCTCTCTCTAAACTCCTTGCTCCATCAATCTTTATTGAACACACACACTTACACAAATGAATTTCATACTTTTCTCGAGAGTTAAGGAGCATGATTTGAAGTTGATATCTAGACTACAGAATTCATAGAGTCAGAATATCTCTTAAGGGTAATATTCTAGGCTCCTTCCTATTTTCCCTCTCTATAATTTATTCACTTGATCATATGATTATTTAGCAATGGTTTGATATGTTTTAATTGCTATATTTGAATGATACATATGTTTATCAAGGTGTGATGTGTTTTTGGGCTATTTAGTATGCTAAAGGCATGATAAGCTTAGAGATTCCTCCATTGTTGTATACGTAAAGCTTTTTCTTACTTTCTTAAATTCTGTAATTTAATGATTTTGTGTAATTAATGCATAATTAGGTATTTTCATATGTTGCTGGTATGATTTAGCATCTAATATTGTATGTTTAAAGCTAAAAGTGAATTTTGTGTGATTTTTCCATTTTTTCCATGAAAATTTGTAACTGGTGCTATCTACGTGTGATGGACGGAAATATGACTCAATAGATGCCCATCTGTCATTCAATGGATGGGACGTCATGGGTTCAACTCCATGTCCTGTCCCTCACTTGTTTGTGGCCATCCCTCGCTTTACTTTGACCATCTGTGGCTATTTTTGTAGCATTTTTGATGCATTATATGTATTTTAGGTGATTTTAATGCCATTTATTCATCTCCTATCATATTTGTACATTGTTTTATATGATTTCAATACTGCATAATATGATTTTGTATTTAAACCCATACTGTTTGTCTTTAAGATTAATCTGTAATTATTTTGCTATGTTTTTTGTGAATACTATTTCATTTGTTTTTTGGGTGATTTTCCTTGAGTACTCAATACCTTTATGGCTTCGGAGGGTTTGTCATTTTTTACACGGGAAGTCATGCTCCCAAATTGGTCACCTCTTCCACTCCCTGGTTAACTAAGTTATTTTATTTATTTATTATGGTTTTGTTTGTTTATTATTTAATTTTTGTCATTATTTTTTATTTTATTTTGGATGTATTATTTTTTGGGTTTGTAACAGTTAGTAAAAAAGGATTTTCAATTAGGTTTTCTTCCAAGATATGGACCAATGTCTAATTTTTTAGCCTAAATCTACACATAATAAACTTATAATTTTTATAAATGTGCATGAGGGAGCCAATGCTCCCGAACTTAATCAATTTTCTGATTTATGTATGCATATTAATTTTTAATTTGTTGTTGTGGGACGATTTGCCTCTGTAATAATTTTAAGTAGGATTTTAAGTATTTCTTTATTGCTTTTTGATTGATTGGGATGATTTAAATTCTATAGCTTGCATTGTGTGAGAGAGAAAAGGATATTTTTAAATCCTAACTATAAAATAAAACCTAACCAAGATGCCTAATAAGAGTGATGTCTCGAACACCAATCTCTATTTAGGTATCTAAAGGTCGAGATTCCTTTCCTAACGTTCTATTGGGTGGTGACTCTATGACACTTACCTCTTTTGGACCTTTAGTAGATGCCTTCATAGGTTGACCACCAATAATAAATTAGGGTTGATCCTTTTTTATTGTGAAGAATGAACCCAAAAATGAGCAATGGCTCTAAGAGTGAACCCAAAAATGAGCAATGGCTCTGGTGCACATCACAGTGGCAACTTCACCGGGGACCAAAAAGACCTTACTCTGAAAAACGTCTTGGTTAAGTTTTTTATAATTGGTTTTGTTATTAATCCTATATTCTTTCTAAATTGCATTTATTGCATCTATCTTAGAGCCTTAGAATAAAGTTAAACATCACTTTTAAGCCTCGGTGTTATCCTAAAGCATGTCCTATGTTCACTCAATGTAAAGAGGTGTCAAGGAGACCCATCAGCCTAAGTCTAGTACCATATGGTGACCCATCGATCATTATATTCATAATGAGCTAGACCTATTGGTAGGGATCGTGTTTGGCTAGCCCTAAATTTTTATCACCCTTAACTCAAGTCCATGTAATGATAATAGCAACTTCCTCTAGGTTGTATAACCATAATAATCTTTTGTTTGCTATGTGGACCTTTATTTATTGATCAAACTCAAACATGTTAGGAAGGTACCAATTAAAGGTTGCCATACCTTGGCGGGCCTAACTCGATCTGTATGAGTTAGTCAAAATGCATAATGTTCAAAACCCATACGTCTGCGCTTTCAATTAGAGAGGTTATGTTGTCAATTTTTTGTCGTACACCATACGCGTCCATTGGATACCCTGTTGACCCATGGGCTAGGCCCACCTAGGAAAGAGACCGTAAGACCCCTTATGTGCGAGTAATAAGATTGGAAGGTTATTTCTCTGCTTGTGTGTGGTTGTGATCGACATCTAACAAAATCATGCATTGCATTCATGCATCATGTATACACTATGGCCATGCATTATTTACCATCATCATTACTAACCTCTAATTCTTGTAGCCATTATAGACTCATCTAGGTGGTTCAGAGGGTCAGATGGGTACCTGGTTCAAAGATCTATATCCAACTTGCTGAGATCAAGTTTAGGTTCAGACTTAGGTTCAAAAGTTAGTTCTAAGTTGGGTTCAAGCCAATTATCAGAAAGCAGTCAAGAAACAATTGTAGAAATGGTAAACATTGAAGAGAATAAGGATAACTTCCCTAATAGCCCTTAAGTGATTAATATGCTTAAAAAGATGAATTTACTACTAGTGCTAGTTTGGGCAAGAATTCCCAAGGGCCTCCAACTGCTATAGCTACCAAGGGTTAGAAGGAAAAAAAAGGGTTAGGCTTTGCAGGTCCAATAAAAAGGGTAAGGGAAAGGAACTAGTGAAAGGGATTCTTCACATTTCTTAGGGTTTTGTACCAGTTTCAGGCTTATGTCTTTATTGTGGAGAGAATGAGCCTCAGAGATAGGGGGTAAGCTAGTGCCAGGATTTGAGTTATTTAATGATGTTTTCGATTGGAATCAAGGAATCATCAAGCCAATTGAGGGTTTTTAGGATAAAGAGATTCTGTTGCACCATTCAGCCTGGGAAAAAAAGAGCCAGATGAAGTCATGACAGAGAAGTTGCTTACTACTAAGCTAAAAGACAAAGGGAAGATGCAGGTTGAGGAATCACCCAAAGTTAATCCAGAGGTTGGAGAGACATCTGATGCTGACAAGATTAGAGAGGACACTTTTATTGATATTATTTATGTTTTAAAACTTTTTGATGAGAAAAATGTTTGTTCTTTTGATTACATTAATAAGATGAATAATTTTGCTTACTTGTGTGATGTTTCTTCTGATTTCAATATCCATGATCATGATCATAAAGCATTTATATTTGAAATTAACTAAACAAACACATGTTCATTTAATCTCAAAACTAAAGAGAAACCAAAAGAATTTTTATTGGCATTAGACTTAACTCCTGAAGAGAGAGAATAATTTTAGAGAATATTGTAAAAATACAAAAAAAGTCTTTGCTTAGACCTATAAAGACATGCTAAGAAAAGATAGAGAGGTTACTGAACATGCCATTCCAACATACCCAGCGTACAAGCTGGTTAAGTAAAAACTTAGAAGACTTAGGCTAGAGTGGGCTGAGAAAGTTAAAGATGAAGTTAGGAAGCAAATAAAGGCTAAGTTTTTAGTGGAGGTCTAATACCCCACGTGGTTGGCAAATGTAGTACCTATAGCAAAGAAGGATGAAAGAGTATGAATTTATATCAATTACAGAGATCTAAATAAAGTCTGTCTTAAGGATGATTTTTCTTTACCTTATATAGATGTTATGGTTAATAGTGCAGCTGCTTGAGATGGATATGCCGGGCATAAGTAGAATTTGAGCAAAATAGTGGATAGGATCAAAATGGCTTTCATAATTGAGTGAGGGACATATGCCTTTTGAGTCATGCCTTTTAGGCTTAAAAATGCAGGTGCTACCTATCAGAGAATGGCAACTAAGATTATAGATGGCTTGATCCACAAGGAGGTAGAGGTGTACATAGATGACATGATGATCAAGTCAGTTACCAGGGAAGGTCATTTTAACCCATTAGAGAAGTTTTTTTAGAGGATCAATAAGTATAATCTCCACCTTAACCTCAAAAAGTGCATATTTATAGTCACTTTAGGTAAGCTTTTAGGCCATATAGTGAGTTAGAGAGGTATAGAAGTAGATCCTGACAAGGTAAGGGCCATTAGAGAAATTCTAGTACCCTAGAAAGAAAAATAAGTTAGAGGGTTCCTAGGTAAGATCCAGTACATAAGTAGGTTTATTGCCATGTTAACTACGATATGCAAGCCGATCTTTAAGTTACTTAGGAAAGATCATCCCGTAGTCTGGAATAAGGATTGTCAAAAAGCTTTCGATACCATTAGGGAATATCTCCTACATCCCCCAATGTTGAGAATGCCTCAAATAGGTTGATACGGATCCAAGATGGTTATCTTATGCCATTGAAGAGGGGCTACCTTATGACTTTCAAATGGGTCTAAATGGAGTTCAAACATATAAATATAAGATCCAAATGTCATTGGGGCGTGCTCCAATTTATAGGAGGCAGATTTGGTGCTTTACAATCAATTTTGGGCTTATACAACTTTGGGCTTTAATTGTACAAGTCATGTGCCTCATTTAAAAGTCACATGACTTATTTAAGTTGTAAATATGGGCTTAGGCATGTGGGCTTCCTTTTAAAGGGATTATTTAGTTATTTGGGTTATTAGTTAGTCTTTTATTTTGGGTTTGAAATTCATCACTTTACTTTAGTTGGGTTTTAAGTAGTTGTTTTAGCCTATTTTAGGCAGGATTTTTGTGTTTTAAACCTATTGGACTTATGTATACTCATTTTCTTAGGGTTTGGAGGCTATAAATAGGTTATTATAGGTTCTAAACTCCATATCATTGAATCAAATTATAAAATTTTGAGAGTTTTTCTCTTGGCTTAGCCGAAATTCTTTAGAGAGATTGTGAGATTGCTTGCTTTCTTTTCTATTGCATCAAGAATTAGGATTACTTATCAATTATTTTGATTGTGGTGTTTTCTTATTCTTCTTACTCGATTATTTGCGTTTCCATTCACGTGTTGTTTGGGGGTTCAATAGGGAGGGTGTTTGTCTTCTTTGTCTTTTGAAATCAAAGCGTATGTTTAAGGGGTTTTGGGTTCTTTAACCTTGGGGTTCCGCATCATTTGGTATCAGAACAAAAAGAAAGGTAAATTCCTATTTATCTTAGTGTTAGGTTTGTGTTTTCTTTTCTTTGATTTCTTTATGTTTATGCCAAATTAGGTGGTGATAAGTTTTGATTTGTGTGTTTTTTTGTGTGTGTTAAATTTAGCTTTTTTCTCTTCCTTACCTTGTAATTTGATTCATTAAAAAGCCTTAGAAACCGAACTTGAATTTTGAATCTTTGGCATAAAAAAACCAAATTCTGGTAGTAGTAGCCTTTAGATTAGTGTGTTAAATTAAAAAAAAAAAGAAAAAAATCGTGGTACTGTTCATGACACTGTTCATCGCACTGTTCACGATACTGTTCATAAATAAAAAGGAGAAAGAGGGGAGAAAAATGTGAAAGAGAAGAAAAATAGAAGAAGAAAAAAAAATTAAGGAGCAAATTGAGCAAGGGTAGTTTATATAGCCTAAAGAAATCCTAATCCTTTCATAAGTGGGATAAAACTAATCATATTTGCTTTAGGATTGGGAGAGGCAACATTTACACCTTTTCCAAACACATTTGGGAATCCTTTAAAAAGTAGGAAAATTAATCCTTATTGCTTTGGGTTTAGGCTTTCAAAAATCCTAGTCCATATCTAAATTGGAATTACAATCTTAATCCTAGTTAGATAAGGATTTCTACTTGGCAAATATTTGTGCTATCCATTTATTATCCATTTGTGCCAATCATTTTTATCATTTGCTAACCATTTGTGCAACCATTTTTGGAAACTTTCCATCATTTGTGTAACCATTTTTGAAAACTTTTTCCACTATTTGTGCTATCATTTTTGAAAACTTTTGCCATCATTTTGCTATCACTTTGCCATCTTTTTTTCCATCGTTTTGCACATAACTTGACACACTAATCAAGCTTGTTAAATCGTTCGGCATAGTGAATAAATTGGCTCTAAATTGATTTGTTTTGCAAGTTTTATACTTTATTTAGTTTTAATTGGTATCTTGTTGATTTTCCTTTTTAGTTGGGTAGCATATTTAGGTTCTATATTTGGTTTACTTTGTAGTATATCAAATTCATTCATTTTATCCATATTATCATTTTCTTTGAATCTTGTTGCTTATTTCTTTGTTTTAAGCTAGTTTTTGTTCCATTTACATTGTTAGAGTATCTTTGCTCGTCCAATACTCTAATTTACTTATCATTAAGTGGTACACTACTTTTGTCCGTGTATCACCTCCATTGTGTCTAGAGTCTTCTTTTCTAGCTTTTAAGCTATCTTTTTGTTGTTAGTTATTCTTTCCTTGATTTCTTAAAATGTTTTCAAGTTTTTGATTTTTGATTTAAATTCTGAAGTGTAATTTTGAAGTTGCAAGCTTAAGAGGAAAAAAGCAAGAGAGTAAGAGGACAATAAGAGGGTAAAAGCCAAATTTTGAGTGAAACACGAGTGAATGTGGGGATGTCTTATTACAAGTCCAAGCGACATTTACATCAAGATGAAAGGAATGCGTTTAAGGAAGTTATAAAGTTGATAAGGAAAGACCTAAATAATCTAGAATGGTTGGTTAGACAATATTTCAAACCACTCATTAGGATGGAGGAGAGCAAAGCGAAGAGAAAGAAGGAGAAAATTATCCTAGAAGAAATAATTTGTGAACCTGAAAAGGGTGACATAGATATGGCTTTGATAGTGAAGTTACTCAAGACCATGAAGAGGAGGTTGTTGATGAGGTTGGTGAGGAAAAAGAGGTTTTAGGAAAAGTTAAAGATGTGGAGAACTTGGTAAATGAGGTTATTTTAGAGGTAGAAGAGAATAATGATGTTGTGTATGATGGAGAAATAATTGAAAGTGAAGAAGTTATTGATTGTTTGAGTGCAAGTGAAGAAGTTTGCTTAGTTGAGATGGAAGATTCACAAGTTACAGTAGATTCTCTATTGATTAAAGAGAATGAATTGCACATGGGAAGTGGAGAAAGCCAAAATCATACCGCTATATTAAAAACTAACCATGTTTTGCATAGTCCTTTTGTTTATAACTTGTAGGATCATGATGAGTTCCTCAATGAAGAAGCATTCATATTATTTCCACCAATTCCAAAGATCATTTATGAAGATGAATGTATTCCTCAAGTGCCAATTCCTAACTATTGCAAGACAAAGATTCGAGGATGAATCTTTTCTAAAGCGGGAGGGAATGATACGGATCCAAGAGGGCTATCTTATGCCATTGAAGAGGGGCTACCTTATGACTTTCAAATGGGTCTAAATGGATTTTAAACACATAAATATAAGATCCAAATGTTATTGGGGCGTGCTCCAATTTATAGGAGGCAGATTTGGTGCTTTACCATCAATTTTGGGCTTATACAACTTTGGGCTTTAATTGTACAAGTCATGTGCCTCATTTAAAAGTCACATGACTCATTTAAGTTATAAATGTGGGCTTAGGCATGTGGGCTTCCTTTTAAAGGAATTATTTAGTTATTTGGGTTATTAGTTAGTCTTTTATTTTGGGTTTGAAATTCGTCACTTTACTTTAGTTGGGTTTTAAGTAGTTGTTTTAGCCTATTTTAGGTTGGATTTTGTGTTTTAAACCTATTGGACTTATGTATACCCATTCCCTTAGGGTTTGGAGGCTATAAATAGGTTATTATAGGTTCTAAACTCCATATCATTGAATCAAATTATAAACTTTTGAGAGTTTTTCTCTTGGCTTAGCCGAAATTCTTTAGAGAGATTGTGAGATTGCTTGCTTTCTTTTCTATTGCATCAAAAATTAGGATTACTTATCAATCATTTTGATTGTGGGGTCTTCTTATTCTTCTTATCCCGATTATTTGCGTTTTCATTCACGCGTTGTTTGGGGGTTCAATAGGGAGGGTGTTTGTCTTCTTTGTTTTTTGAAATCAAAGCGTATGTTTAAGGGGTTTTGGGTTCTTTAACCTGGGGTTCTGCATCATAGGTAAACCTCTGATTTTGTACCTAGTAATAAAAGATAGTTTAGTAGAGGCTATGATGGCATAAAAGGATGATTTCGGGATTGAGTACGGAGTATACTACTCAGCAAGAAGTTTCTCCCTTATAAGGCAAAGTATGTGAAGTTGAAAAGATTTGTTTGGAAATCATATAGGCATCAAAAAAGTTGAGACACTACTTCCATTCTTACAAGATACAAGCTGTGGCTAAGCAGAATCCCCTTAGATACTTACAAGAAGCTCCTTCGTTGTTAAGAAAGATGGGGAGATGGTTTATTCTCCTATAGAAATTTGATATAGAATACATTACTAGAAAGACCATTAAAGGAAGAACAGTAGCAGAGTTCGTAGTTGATCAACCTTTAAAAGGTAAAGAGATGACTTATGAATTCCTCGATGAGAACGTTGCAGCCATAACAATACAGGGTTGGAAGACATACTTCGATGAAGCTATGAATAATAAAGGAGTAGGAGTAGGAGTGGTCTTGGTTACCCCAGAAGGAGAAAGGATGCCATTAGCTAAGAAGTGAAAACACAAAGCCACGAATAATGAAGCATAGTACGAAGCTTGCATTTATAGGTTATAAGCTTTATTGGCTGTAGGAGCAAAGTCTACAAAAGTGTTTAGAGATTCATCTCTAGTAATTTACCAAGTAATGGGTGAATGGTCTGTAAAGAAAGAGTGCTTGTTGCCCTATCTCAGATATCTGAAGGTTTTGAGTAGTTAGTTTGAGGTTTGTACTTTTAGATATGTGCCCATAGAAGAAAACTAACTGGTAGAAGCCTTGGCTACCTTGGTGTCTATGTGGGATAATCCAAAGGGAGTAATTATAAAGCTGGTGCTGATCTTGAGTTTGGATAAGTCATGCTTCGAAAAGGAGCAAATCATGGATATCGAGGTGGACGATGGAAAGCCTTGGTGTTATGACATCCAAAATTACCTAGAAAAGTCAGTATTCCCTAAGGAAGCTACTAAAGAGGACCAAAGAATGATCTGAAAGTTATCAACTCAATTCATTATTGTAGGAGGAGTGCTTTACAAGAGATAGCCTGGTGGAATCCAACTGTGGTGTTTGGATGAGAAAGAAGAAATACCATAGTTATCTAAGTTATTTTATTCATTTTATTTATTTATTATGGTTTTGTTTATTTATTATTTAATTTTTCCCATTATTTGTTATTTTATTTTGGATGTATTATTTTTTGGGTTTGTAATAGTTAGTAAAAAAGGATTTTTGTGCACGATAAAATAAAAAGGCATTAAAATGTTTTTTTATTAAGTTAATTGGGTTTTCTTTCAAGATATAGACCAATGTCCATTTTTCTTAGCCCAAATCCACATAGAATAAACTTATGATTTTTGTAAATGCGTATAAAGGAGCCAATGCTCCCGAACTTAATCAATATCCCGATTTATGTATGTATATTAATTTTTGGTTTGTTTTTGTGGGATGATTTGCCTCTGTAATAATTTTAAGTAGGATTTTATAAGTATTTCTTTATTGCTTTTTGATTGATTGGGATGCTTTAAATTCTATTAGTTGCATTATGTGAGAGAAGAGAGGAGATTAATTTTAAAACCTAATTATAAAACAACAACAAACTAAGATTCCTAATAAGAGTGATGTCTCAAATGCCAATCTTTATTTGGGCATCAAAAGGTTGAGATTCCTTTTTCAATGTTTTGTTGGGTGGCGACTCCAGGACACCTACCTCTTTTGGGCCTATTAATAGATGCCTTCATGGATTGACCACCAATAATAAATTACGCTTGATCCCTTTTTTATTGCGAAGTGGCCAATTTATGAGTTAAGTGAACCTCCTCTAGTCTTGGACCCTAAAAGCGGGCTTCTGAGAGCGAACCTAAAAATGAGTGATGGCTCTAGTATACATCACACCAGTATTAGGACTCGGGGTTCCATGTATTTAGGTCATGCACCAGGAATTTTGTCCTTTGCCAGAGGAATTTACTAAGATATTGGTGTAAAGTTTGCCTTCAATACTTGACCATGTCTGCCTTTCACTGTTCCCAATTATCCTAAAGAGGTAGCCTATGCCCTAGGTATCCTTCCTTCTAAAGCTAGATGTTTAGTATCTTAGGGGATGACCTTTCCTTTGGAGCTTTTGACAGATGTTCTGAATGACTTTGATGATGTGTTCGCTTTTTAGTCTAGTGTCATTTTACTTTGCTATTTTTCCTGATGCCTGTTGATGCGCTTTGATGACTTGATGACTTGAGAATATGCATTATTTAGCATTGAGGATAGTGTGCGTAAGGGGCTCAATCATTTTCCTCTCATTTTAGTGTAGACTATCATTGGCTTGGATGTTTTCCATCATGATTCTCGTTCTCGTCTCATCGGTTGCCCTATGCTATTCCAGGAATATCCTTGTTTTGAAAGTAGTATACCTCTTGTGGGTTTTTGCACTAGCTTTTCTTATTAGAAAATGTGTCTTTTCAGATTTTCATGTATTATGTTGCCTTATTTTTTCCTGAGATGAATCTAACTCACCCCAGTAGCTTTCATTTTAGCTATGGCTTTGTGAGAAGCTGAAGCTATTGTTAGAGCCTCCTCCTCGAGTCAGAGCTATGGGCACTTACCCTATGAGATATATCATCCTCAGACACCTACAACATGAATTTCTATTGATTTAGGAAGGAGTCAATTGGCTAGATTATTTGATAGATGACGACATCATGTTCAGGTGTACCTAGCAACCAATCACTTTTATAGTTTGGGATGGGGTCTCTAGATGTGTTCCCCTATGCGGATTGTATTGTGCTACCTTTTATGTTGCCATTCATTGTGCTCAATAGTTCAGGGATCGTCAGGACATTGATAGGTGTCCATTGGGCTTTTGAGGTGGTATACTTGCTGTTCCTTTCCTGTTAGAGTACCATTGAAGGATTTGGACTCAGCTCCCTATGAGGACTACCATTCTTGAGATTGGTGCTTGTGACTTCATCACCTTTGCCTCATACAAGCTGTGGGTCATGAGCCTAGCAGTCGACAACAGGTTATCTCATCTTAGGAACCTCGATAGAGAGAGAGATGTGATATAGATAGACTAGATTAGATACTATCATGGATTATTTTTTTGCATTTATGGAACTTTTTAAATTTGAACATATGAAAAGGATATGCTACTTTTAGGTTCACTAATGATATTATGAATACATGCATGATATTACTTTCTGATTTCAATACACATGATCTGCATTTGATATTGCCCTAACTCCACATATTATCTAATCTTGAAAATGAAACTTTAAACGCGTCATAACTCCTGTCATCAATCGGCCCTCTTGAGTTTTCTTGATTGATTATTTTCTCTCACCTTCTAATTTTTGCCTAGGATGCCTTTTTTTGGTTTTTACCTTGACGAGGTGCCTAATTTAGCAAGGTCATCATTTTTTTATTTTCAACTAGCGAGGCATTTATTCTCTTTTTTCCCCTCTTTTTAGTCTTAGCCATGAAACATTTTTAATCTGTTATATTTACCAATTCTCTGAACTCATTGCCATCATTTTTTGATAATGGTAGCTCCCTTAGATAATAATTTCTTAATGATAAAAGGTCCTTCCCATGTGGGCTTAAAATTTCCCTGAATATCTGGGATTCTAGGCCTCATTTGTTTGAACACAAAATCTCTTTCTTTTAGAGGGTGGCTTTTGACCTTCTTCCCAAATGAATGAGCTAGCCTCTTCTGATAAATCTAATTATGATAGTATGCTCGCATTCTAGCCCCATCTAGTAGGTTAAGTTGTGATAACTTTTGTTCAACACATCTGCTTCTGGTAACTCAGCTTCTAAGACCACACTCAAAGATTGATGCTCGATTTCTACTGGTGGTACCATTTCTGTCCAATAAACTAAAAAAATAGAGTATCCCCTGTTAAAGTTATGGCTATAGTCCTTTACCCCTATAATGCGAAGGGCAGCTTATCGGTCTAGTCTTTATAAGTTTGAATCATCTTAGCCAAAATTCTTTTGATATTCATATTAGCCGCTTTGACTGCTCCATTTTCCTAAGGTTGATTGGGAGAAGACTTATAGTGTTGAACCCTATACTTGATAAGCATCAGCCTAGTTTCACCAAAGAATTGTAACCCATTATCTGACACTATGTGATGAGGCAAATTGTATCTGCATTTCAAGTTTCTCTCAATAAACTTAGCCATTTCTCTTGCATCTATTTTGTTAGAGGATTCTGCTTCTACCCACTAGGTAAAGTAGTCAATGGCCACTATAATGAACCTGTGTCCATTCGAAGTGGATGAATGAATCATACCAATAATGTCTACACCCCATTTAGTGAACGACCATGGTGATGTAAGGTGGTACAATTCTGAAATAGGCAAATGTCTCAAGTCTGCATACTATTGGCATAGTTGACATTATCTGACATACTTAGAACAATCAGTGTCCATTGTGAGCAAAAAGAATCCTTGATGCATGATCTTCTTTGCTAAGGCTAAATCATTCATGTGAGCTCTACACACTCCTATATATATTTCTTCTATGACCCTTCTTGCCTCCTTTTTATCAAAACACCTCATTTGGATTCCATCAGGCTATCCATTGTAGAGCACTCCTCCTATTTATGAATTGTGTTGATAGCTTATGGATCATCCTTTGCTCATTTTTAGTGGCTTTTTCAGGAAATCCAAACCTTTCCAAATAGTTTTGGATGTCATAGTACCAAGCCCTTCCATCATCCACCTCGATATCCATAATCTGATCATCTTTAAAACATGGCTTATCAGAACTTAAAATCAGCACAGGTTTCCTACTTACCCCTCTCAGATTATCCTATATTGATACTAAGGTGGCTAAGGCATCTACTAGTTAGTTTTCTTCTCTAGGTATATACCCAAAAGTACACACCTCGAATTGGCTACTAAAATCTTTTAGGTATTTGAGATAGGGAAATAATTGCTTTTCCTTTACTGACAACTCACCTTTTACTTGATAAACTACTAAAGATGAATCTTCAAATACTTCTGCAAACTTTGCCCCTATGGCTAATAAGGCTTCTAACCCGAAGATGCAAGCTTCGTATTTGGCTTCGTTATTCGTAGCCTCATACCTCAATTTCTTGATTAACGGCATTTTCTCTCCCTCTAGGGTGACTAAGATTACTCCTACTCCTACTCTTTTGTTGTTCACAACCCCGTAAAAATACATCTACTAACCCTGTATTGTTATGGGTGCAATGTTCTCATTAGGGAACTTTTAAGTCATCTCTTCTCTTTTTAATGGTTAATCAGTTAGGAACTTCGTAACTGCTCTCCCTTTAATAGTTTTTCTATTGATGTTTTCTATATCAAACTCTTACAAGAGAATCAACCACCTTCCATTTTCCCTAAAAGTAAGGGTGTTTCTTGTAAATACCTAAGAGCATTCTATTTAGCCATAGCTTGTATTCTATAAGAATGGAAGTAGTGTCTCAATTTCGTTAATGCCCAAATGACTACTAGATAATTTTTTTTCAACTTTTATATACTTTGCTTTACTTACTAAGGTAGTACACTGCATACATAATCCCAAAGTCATCTTTCTGAGCCATCATTTCTCCTACTAAACTATCCTCTATGGCCAAATATAAGAGGCTTACCTGCTTGAGGCAGTCTTAGCACTGGTGAATGAAGTAGATATTCCCTGATGATATTGAATGCCTTCTAACAGTTCTCATTCCAAACCACTGGCTGATCCTTCTTAAGTAGCTTGAATATCTATTCGCAAATCGAAGTCAATTAGGCTATGATTATGTTTATATACTGGATCCTTCCTAAGAACCCTTTAACCTCCTTTTCCTTTTAGGGTATTGGTGTCTCCTTGATGGCTCTCACTTTATTAGGATCCACCTCTATAACGTTTTTGCTCACTACATGCCTTAAATTTTACCTGAAGTAATCCCAAAGATGCACTTCTTTGGGTTGAGGTGAAGGTTATACTTGTGGATCCTCTAAAAGAACTTCTCCAACACTTCAAAGTGACCTTCTCAGGTAGCTGACTTGATCATCATGCCATCCACATATATCTCCATGTCCTTGAGAATCAAATCATTTAGTATCCTAGTCACCATCCTCTAGTAGGTGGCACTTGTATTTCTAAGCCCAAAAGGCATGACCCGATAAGTGTATATACCTCATTCAGTTATGAAGGCTATTTTAATATAATCTACTATATTGTTCAGAATCTAGTTATACCCATCATACCCATCCATAAAGTAGTACATGGCACAGGTATCTGCACTATCAACCAAAACATCTATATGAGATAGAGGGAAATTGTCCTTAGGAAAAGCTTTGTTTAAATCTCTGTAATCCACATAAACCGTAACTCTTCCATCCTTCTTTACTTTAGGAACTGTATTCGCAAACCATGTAGGGTATTGAACCTCCACCAAGAACTTAGCTTCTATTTTCTTCCTAACCTCATCTTTAACATTTTCAGTCCACTCTGGCATAAGCCTCCTAAGCTTCTACTTAACAGGCTTGTACCTTAGATATGTTGGGAGGGCATGTTTAGTGATTTCTCGATCTATCCCTGGCATGTCTTTATAGGTCCAGGCAAAGACTTATTTGTATTTTTTCAATATTCTCTCAAAATTTTCTCTCTTTTTAGGAGTTATACCTGATGCTAATAAAATTTCTCTTGGATTTTATTTTGTTTTGAGATTAAATGAACATGTATTTGTTGAATTAATGTCAAATATGAATGATTCATGATGATGGTTATGCATATTAAAATCAGAAGAAACATTGCACAAGTAAGCAAAATTGTTCATCTTATTAATTTAATCAAAAGAGCAATCATTGTTCTCATAAAAAAGTTAAGGAATATAAACAATATCAATGAAAGTGTCCTCTTCAATCTTGTTAGCATTAGATGTCTCTCTAGATGTCCTCTTTAATCTTCCCTTGCCTTTCAACTGAACAGCTAGCAGCTTCTCTATCATGAACTCTTTAGGCACTTCTTTATCCCAAGCTGAATGATGTAGGAGATAGGAGAATCTCTTCATCCTAAAAACCCTTAACTGGCTTGATAACCCTTTGCTCCTAGCCAAAGACATCATTTAATAGCTCAAAATCCAGCACTATCTCATCCCCTATTAGCTGAGGTTCATTCTCTCAATAGTAAAGGCAAATACTTAAAGTCAGCACGAAGCTCTGAAAGATGATGGCAATCCCTTTTGCGACTTCCTTCTTTTTGTCTTCTTGATTAAGACTAGTAAAGCTTAACCCTTTTTTGTCCTTTTGACCATTGGCTGCTATAGTAGTCTAAGGCCATTTGGAGTTCTTACCTAAACCAATACCTGGCAAGAAGTTCATCATCTTTAGCATATTAATCACCTGTGGGCTGTCAGTAAAACTACTCTCACCTTTTTAATTGCTTATTATAGACACATGGAACCATTGTGGGGTATTTTGGTCATTTGATGCAGCATGGAAGGCACCCCACCCAACCTATGGAACCATAACCTTCCCAGTAACACAGAGAAGTTAGCAGGAATTGGGAACACCACAAATTCAGCTTCAGTATTAATAGGCTCTATCTTGAATAAAGCCTTAAAAGTCCTAACATCTTGCCTTTTACAATTATCATAAGTAGAGATGGTCAAGTCAGTCTTACTTAACATATTATCATTTAGAATAAAAGTAAAGTTTGCAATTAAAGGAAAAACATTAATAGAAGAGCCATCATCTACCATCACACAGGTCATGTGTTTGCCATTCATTTGGGCCTTAATGTAGAGAAGGCAATTATGATTTCTTCCTTCAATAGGTAAATTAGCATTAGAGTATATAACATTTTCTCCTGTCCCTCTCCTGACCAAATCCAATAGCCCAGAGGGTGAAATAGTTGTGGCAACAATAGATTCACCTAAGGCTTCCACTAACTTTTGCCTGTGTAAGGGAGATTATCGCACCGATTCCCAAATGAAAATCTATGCATGTGTCTTCTTCAGTTGCTGAATTATCTGATCATCTTCCACTTCCTTTTTTATGGGCACTGCAGTAGGAGCCGACTATTTCTCAAATTTTAGGGCCATCCTTCAACTTCTAATGACCACATTTACCTTTTTTTCTCTATTCACTTCTCCTTCATTCTCACTGGCCAAACTTCGGATATCAATGGGCACTAAAGTCCCTTCATCCTCACTTTCTGTGGGGGTATCCCAGAAATCAATCATTAAAAATGGCTAATTTTCTTCATTTGGCTTTGTTACTTTGGGTTAAAGTGAGTAACAGCCATGTACTCGTTGCCATATAAGTCCCTCATGACATACCACTCAAGCAGAATAGATCCAATCATAAACATCAGAGGTGGCACAATATTATCACTTCCTTTCTTCTTCTTCTTATCCCTATTCTTAGGATCCGAAATCTACTTACTGTCTATCAGATCCTAAATTCTATTCCTCAAAGTGTGACATTAGTCAGTTAGGTGTCCATTATACTGATGGTAGGCATAGTACTAATCCTCTCTATAATGGGCCAATCCTTGACCCTTTACAGGTCTTGACAGTACTGACTAAAGCATCCTTTCCTTACTCAATCGATTTAACACCTAAGACAATGACTTACCTAGGTTGGAATAATGCCTTTGATTAGCCTTTGTAGTGAAAACCTTTGCAGTCTTTACAGCTCTTTTTAACCCACTACTATTCCCAACTGTCTTACTATTATTGAAATTCTTCCTTACACCCTCATTGTTTTCCCTCCTGGCTAAGTACTCTCCTTTCGCTTTTATGGCTATATCCTTTAAGGATTTCCAGACCTTTAGACCCTTTTTTTTCAAGCCATCTCTCACGTACAGGCTAGTATTTCAGATAAAGAGCCTAATCCGGTCAATTTTGTTAGGCTTTCTCTTCATTTCTATCACCCTATTCCTCTACCTAGTGAGGTACTCATGAAAAGATTCATCATGTTTCTGTTGAAGCAACTTAAGATCTTTTAAGGTAACCTCTATCCCGGTGCTGCAGTCATACTACTTAAGGAACTCCTTTGCCAACCAATCCTATTCCTCTTTGGGGTACCTATCCAACCTATGGTACCAATCAATTGTGGGCCCTATCAATCTCAGACAAAAATATGCAACCTTTAGCTTTCTGGTTAAGGTGGTTCCCTTTATTATCAATATATATTATTTAACATGTGCTAAAGGATTTAAAGTACTATCAAACCTTGGCAAGTCGAACATATTGAACCTTGGGGCAATGGCTCATCTCTATCCAAGTCCCTATCCTTAGGGTTTATCCCCCTGCCAGTAGATAATAGCCCAAACATAGCCTCAACCTTCTCTTCCATCTTTTTAAAGTCTAGATCCTGATCACCAGGACCTTTACTCCTCATCTTCCTTTTTATCTTCATCATTGATATATTCATTTTTAGGGTGATGCCTCCTTTCCCTCCTTGGCGAGTTTTGAGGCACAGTAACATCTATTATGGTAGTGTCCCCAACATACATTAGCTTTATTGTCTTATAAATGGGTCCTATAGGCTGAGTTCTAGCTTTTGGTGTCATAGCTAGCATCCTTTCCTCAAAATCTTAGAGACACCTATCCAGCCTCCTATCTAACTCATCCCTTATCATTAATGACCTAGCAATAGACGTAGCCAACCTTTCCCTAAAAGATAGCAACCTCCAAGTCTCAATAGTAACTCTTCTGGTTTCATTCAATAGTTTATCATCTATTTCTGACCTTATTTCTTGATTGCTCGTAATAAACTCTAAACTAACTTCTAAACCTAACTCTGAACTTAAGCTTGGCCTAGGCAAGTCAAATGTTGAACTCCAAATAAGGTAATCGTCTGACCCTCTAGACCACTTAGATCAATCTATGATGGCTGTAAGAATCAATTGTTAGGAGTGGTGTATGATGAGTGGTGTATGATGATGGATAAATGCAATGAATGATTTTATTAGACATCAATCACAATCACAAAGAAGCACAACAAAAACCTTTCAACCTTATTACTCCCATACTGGATGTCAGGAGGTCTTTTTCCTAGGTGGTCTTAGCCTATGGGTCAACGGGGTACCTAATGGACACATATGGTGCATGGCAAAAAATTGATAGCATAACCTCTCTAAATTGAAAGCGCAGGCATATAGGTCTTAACCAGTATGTATTTTGACTAACTCATATAGATCGGGTTGGGCCTATCGGGATATAGCAGCCTTTGACCGGTACCCTACTAATTTCTTTAAGTTTGGTCAATATATAGAGGTTTAAATAGTAGGCAAACATTATTATGGTTAAATGACTTAGGGGAAATTGATATTGTCATTACATCGACTTGAGTCAAGGGTGATGAAACTTTAGGGCTACCCAAGCATGGTCCCTGCTAATAGGTCTAGCTTATCACAAGCATAATGATTGATGGGTCACCATTTCATATACCAATTGGTACGAGAATTCAGCTGATAGGTCTCCTTAATACCTCTTTACATTGAGTGAACATAGGACATGCTTCAGGATAACACCAGGGCTAAAATAGAATGCCTAACCTAATTTTAAGGCTTTACGGTGTATGCAAGAAATGCAATTTCGAAAAGAGATAGGATTAATAAGAAAACCTAATTATATAGAACTTAACCAAGATGCTTTTAGGAGCAAGTTCTCTTTAGTCCCCAGTGGAGTTGCCACTATGATGTGTGCCCGAGCCATGCTCATTTTTGGGTTTGCTCTTGGAGGCTTGCTTTTAGGGTTCGAAACTAGACAAGGCTCATTGTAACTCATAAATATGCCCATTTATAGTAAAAAGGGATCAAGCCCAAACTATTATTAGTAGTTAACCCATGAAGGCATCTACTAATGGGCTTAAAAGAGGTAGGTGTCATAAAGTCGTCACCCGATAGAACATTGAGAAATGAATCTCGACCTTTTGATGCCTAAACAGAGATTGGTGTTTAAGATATCACTCTTATTTGGCACCTTGGTTATGTGTTATTTTATAATTGAGTTTTAAACATTAATCGCTCCTCATTTCTCACACAATTCAAAGTGATAAAATTAAATAAACATCCTAATCAATCAACAGAAAGCAATAAATAATAAACAACTAAGTTAAATTAACTACTTAAACTATTACAGAAGCAAATTGTTCAATGAAAGAAATAAGCCAAGCAACATACATGAATCAGGGCATTTATTTAGGTTGGGAACATTGGTTCCTTCATGCATATTTTATAAAAAAAACTCTTTTTTGTCCTTTGTGTGGTTTTGGATGGAAAATTAGACATTGGTCTATGTTTTAGAGGAAAATCCGGGTTACTTAATAAAAATCATTTTAATTATCTTTTCTATTGAAACATGCATGAAAAAAGTCCTTTTTTATTAGCTATTACATCCCCAAAATATATCAAAATCCAACTAAATAAGCAAAATAATAAAAAAAATGAATGATTAACAAAATAAATAAATGCACAAAATAACTGGCAAGAGAGGATAGTAGCCAAATGGGGCATGACTCCTAATGCATGATGTATCACATGATTATCTAAAAGCACATGAAGTCTAGTACTCATATAAAACCACAAAGCCATAGAAATCTACTAATCCTAACTTTTTCATTCTCTAAAAATTACCCCTTATGGAGGAGGTGGTGGTTGGGGCTGGTAGTGGGGCATAGCCTTCGTCATCCTCTTAAATGCCTTCATCATAGCTTGGTAAAATTCCATTTAAGCTTAAGGTATGGGTGGAACAGGCAGGGTAAGTGTAATCAAATCTCTCTCCTACCACTATGATCTCTTCATTATTATTAGTTTTAAGTATAATCCATTTAAGACAGGAATCCACTGTTACTTGATGTGCATACAACTAATCCATTCTAAGAATCGCATCAAATTCATAGAACGGTAATTCAATCAAGCTTGCAGGAAAGGTGTGATTTAGTACTTGAATCAAACAATCTTTATATACTTTATTTACTACTACGCTATACCCTATTGAATTAGTCACAAGGATTTCATGTTCTGGTTTTTCAGCATTTAAACCCCTTTCATGAGCTATTATGGTGCATATGTATGAATGTATGGAGCCAGGATCAATTAATGCAAAAACATCATGAGTAAAAAGAGTAAATTTACTGACTATGACATTTGGTGAATCCTGCTCCTCTTGAGCTCTAATAGAGTAAGCACGTGTTGGAACTCTAACTAGTAGCTCTTATAGAATCACCTTTACCTCTACCTCCCTGAGTAGCAGGTTCTCTAGTCTATGGAGTGGTCAGAGTCTGAATTTGGAGCAATCTCTAGCAAAATGGTCCTTAGAGCCACATCTATAAAAAGTTTGTGACAACCTCCAGCACTCGCCTTGACGTTGGTTGCCACAATGTTCACATAAGAAACCTACTCTGTTCATACCCCCAAGAGTACTGGCTATAAAGGTGACCTATTGACTTGATCTACTTAAAGATTTTTTACTCTGAGTCTATCTTTGTGAGTAAGCTTGAGACTGTGCTAAGCCTTAGGACCCTTTAAATCTCTTGCTTGGGTTGGAAGCCGAGCTAGATTTCCCTTGCCCTTGATTTGTCTTCTGTTGCCTTTTATTCTTTATGTTATGTTTTTCTACCTCAAGAGCTGCCTCTACCATCTTGCCAAGATCAGAGAATTTGTAACCAACAATGCCCTGTTTAATTTCAGTATGCAACCCATCTTTAAACCTTTGAAGTTTCATCTCCTTTGTGGTGGTAAGTTCAAGTGCATAGTGGCTTAGTCTATCAAACTCTCTCATATATTCAGTCACTGACCTACCCCTCGTGTTTAAGATAAAGAAAAGCTTTTTCCATGGCCTTCTTATATTGGACCCTAATATATCTCTTCTCAAATTGGTCTAAAAAGAAATCCCAAGTGGGACACAAATCAAGTATATCTCTAGAGATAGCTAACCACCACTCATGAGCTTGCTCCTAAAGCAAAAAGGCCCCATAATTTAATTTATTCTTAGGAGAAATTTTTTGGGTTTTGAAATAATAAAATCAAAATTAAAAAATAATCGTAGCGAAAAAAGAAATCCATCAGGATCCATATGATCCAATTGATTCAATGGAAGAGAAGTGTAATGATTACCAACCTCTTGAAGCGCAGATAAATCGAATTTGCAGGTGTGGCCTCATATGAAACGACACCCTCTACTAGTATCAACATGCGAATGCAATGAATAAAGTCACTCGAGGTGCTAGCTCCCTTCCTTTGCAGCTAGGGTATATTTTGTTCTTTCTTAAAGTTATAAAAAATGATTTTTCTTTTCTCTCTACTAAGTGATGGCTGCCACTCTTCTTTTGTGCTTAATTAGGGTTTAAAAATATATATATCACTATATATATATAGTTGACCTAACCCTAATTTAGAGAGAGAAAACTTTGAGCCCACTTTTCTTATTAAAATAAAAAATACTTTATTTCTTATTTAAAATAAAAACAAAATATTAATCTTAAATATTATTATTATTATTATTATTTGTATATTTCAATTTTTAATTTATCACAAAATAAAATTCAAAATGTCTGAATTAACCGTTAGTCCATTCATCACATTCTATGTGTACGAACCAATAGGTTCATATTATATTGGCATTGGGCCCCAATCCTATCATGGGCCCACAAGTCATAAGCGACTTCTAGCAAGACATTATGACTACCCAAATAATATGAATATCGATAATTTGATTTTAACCTAATAGAACATGTTATAATCCCTTTGTCACACAATATCTTGTTTGAACATAAGTCATGGCCCATGTCAAACTTATATAGTCCAAACATATAATTTCTTGATCACTAAGTAGACTGATAATATCAAATGATATTAATTGCTTCACCAATTCATTTGAGCACAGCCATGCATTTCTCAGTCCTACTTATTGAGGGGCCCAATAGATATCTCTCTCATTAGAGAGAGACAAATTCCTTTTTGATTATTCACTATCCTCTGCATGATTCTCATCATGTCTAATCATAACCTTTATGATTATCCTATTAAAGATAATATTTAATTATGTTAAAGCATAATGTTTATCATATAGGATACTGTGATAATCTCAAGTTTAAGAATTGATAAAATAACTATTATGAGATCACTAATGACATTAACCCATGTAGTATCTTATAGTGGGTCTATCCAGTACTCTGTTCTTTAATAAGTAATTATAAGTTTAATTCATATCACCATATATAATCATCCCATGATTATCAATCAAACTTATACTAATCTTTATTTATCATTATTCATTTAATGATAAATAACTAGGGATAGTCAAAATAACATTAGATTGTTATTTTTAAGCATTATTATAATGTAAAATGCCAACAATATAATAACATGAAGCAAACCAAATTTTATATAATGAAATGTGACATTACATAAAGGACCAAATATTTGGCCTAGGGCATATCCATTAACAATCTCTCACTTGCACTAGGCCTAATCATATAAGTATCTAATACCCATGGACCTAGTATAACCATCATATTTGGATTATGGGAGAGCCTTTGAAAGTGGATCAACAATGTTGTTATCTGTTGGTACTTTGCATATCTTGACATCTCCTCTTTCAATGATTTCACGAATGAGATGAAAATGTTTGAGTATATGTTTGGATTTATGATGGGATCTGGGCTCTTTAGCCTGTGCTATAGCACCATTATTGTCACAATAAAGATCTATAGGATTTGTAATACTAGGAACTACTCCCAGATTAGCAATAAATTTCTTGATTCATACTGCTTCCTTAGCTGCATCTGTTGTTGCTATATACTCAACTTCTGTTGTAGAATCAGCGATAGTGCTTTGTTTAGAACTTTCCCAGCTAACAGCACCTCCATTTAACAAAAACACATATCCGAACTGCAATCTATAGTCATATTTGTCAGATTGAAAGCTTCCATTTGTGTAACCATTTACTACTAAAATTTTCATGTGATTAAAAATTCTCTTTATCTTTTGAAGCCACTTTTCAGCTATTTGGGGAGTAATAGATGCATCTCTATAGAAATCTATTGTTCCTAACTTTTTCATTCTCTAAAAATTACCCCTCTATGGAGGAGTTGGTGGCTGGGGCTGGTAGTGGGGTATAACCTTTGCCATCCTCCTGAATGCCTCCATTATAGCTTGGTAAAATTTCATTTGAGCTTGAGGTATGGGTGGAATAGGTGGGGTAAGTGGAACTGTTGAGGTAGGTAGGGTCCCTAATGGGGAGCCTATCTTTGCAGCACCTTCGATGGTGGTAGAGGCATAACTTTCCACCTTTTCTTGACCATCCCTACTCAAATATGGTTCAGCCAATCTAAAAATAATAGAAAAAAATGGATCTTCATAAGATATATGTGTTACTTCTCAAACCTCCAAATTCCATATACTCACAATTAGATAATTCATTCAAGTTCCATTCACAAAAAGAAAACCAATTTTTTTTCATATTCCTTTAATATGCTCAATACATAACCTATCAAATCCTTTATAATTGGGGCAATTTCTTTTCAATAAATAATTTATAAATGTGTATGTGCAAATAAGGGTGTGCATGCTCAATATTGGTCATATGCAATTTATGCAAATGCACATGTATCATTTCTATTTTTATGTACTTCGCCCGGCCCAAATGTTCGTGCTTTATAAAAATAAAGAAAAATTTACCCATAATAAGAAGGATCATTTGACAGGAACTTGGTGTTAGTGGTTATGCCTTAGGCCAAACATTTGGTCCTTTATGTTATTATATTATTGGCATGTTACATTATAATAATGTTTGTAAATAACAATCCAATGTTATTTTGACTATCCCTAGTCATTTATCATTAAAGGAATAATGATAAATAAAGACTAGTATGAGTTTGATTGATAATCGTGGGATGATTGCATATGTTAATATAAATTAAACTTATAAGTACTTGTTAGAGAACAAAGTACTGGATAAACCCACTATGAGTATCATGGGTTAATGTCATTAGTGATCTCATAATAGTTATGTTATTGATTCTTAGACCTGAGATTATCACAGTATCCTACATAAAAAATATTATGTTTTGACATAATCAAACATTATCTTTAATCGGATAATCATAAAGGTTATGATTGGACATGATGAAAATCATGCAATGGATAGTGAATAATCAAGAAGAAATTTGTCCCTCTCTTATGAGAGAGATATCTATTGGGCCCATCGATGAGTAGGACTGAGAAATTCATGGCCATGCTCAAATGAATGATGGAGCAATCAATATTATTTGATGTTATCAGTCTACTTAGTGATCGAGAAATTATATGTTTTGACCATATAAGTTTGACATGGACCGTCACTTATGTTCGAACAATATATCATGTGACAAAGGGCTTATAACATGTTCTATTAGGTTAAAATCAAATTATCGATATTCATATTATTTGGATAGTCATAATGTCTTGCTAGAGGCCACTTATGACTTGTAGGCCCATGATGGGATTGGGGTCCATTGCCAATATAATATGAACCTATTGGGTCGCACAATATAGAATGTGATGAATGGACTAAGGGTTAATTTGGGTATTTCGAATTTTATTTTATGACAAATTAAAATTTGAAATAAATATAAAAAAAATATTAATTAAGATTAATATTATATTTCTTATTTAAATAAAAAATAAAGTATTTCTTATTTTAATAAGAAATGTAGGCCCAAAATTTTATCTCTCTAAATTAGGTTTAGTTTAACTATATATATAGTGATATGTATAGTTCGACCCTAATTAAGCATAAAATATTGAGTGGCAGCCATCACTTTGATTAAGAGAAAATTTCATTTTTCTTCTATAACTTTGAGAAAGAGAGAAAATAAACCCTAGCTGCCAAGGAAGGGAGCTAGCACCCCAGGCGATTTTGTTCATCGCATTCACATGTGGATACTGGTAGAGAGTGTCATTTCGCATGAGGCTGCACATGCAAATTCGATTTGTGTACGCTTCGAGAGGTTGGTAATCGTTACACTATGCTATTAAATCAATTGGATCACTTGGATCTTGATGGGTTTCTTTTTTCACTGTAATTTTTTTTAATTTTATTTCGAAACCCAACACATGGAGTATATCTCTCCGATTCATTATTCCCCTTACTCAAATCTAGGTCTTTGACCACCTAAATCTAAGCTCTAATACTATTGCATGTAACACCCAATACCCAACTCAAATAAGAGGTCGATTATC
This sequence comes from Excoecaria agallocha, assembly GCA_037975025.1. Taxonomy (NCBI): domain Eukaryota; kingdom Viridiplantae; phylum Streptophyta; class Magnoliopsida; order Malpighiales; family Euphorbiaceae; genus Excoecaria; species Excoecaria agallocha. Next base: position 20,365,239 of record CM075815.1, on the reverse strand, counting down.
GAATGATATCCCAACTAGCTTTCTCAAAATCTAATTTACTTAATATTATAATTCATAAAAAAATTTGTACTGCCAAGACCTCTGCAGAAAAACAAATAGAGTTTTTCTTATACGGGTCTCTATCCCTTTGTTTACAAAGAAAAATATTCACATTCCTATAATCTCCAACATGATTCTCAACTCCTTTGACAACTAAGTAATGCAAATTTTCATCCCAACCTTCTAAATCCATCACAAGTAACAATAAATCCATCCACAATATATAAGAAATTAAGCATTCTAATTTATGCTTCACTTCTAAAAGTAAAAATTCATAAACCATCTTTACATTACAACAACAATAATAATATAACTCCTTTAATACAAAAATTATCACAAAAAGCCATTAAAATCCCTATAGATATTTAATCTCCCAAAATGTTAAAACAAAACCAACTTCTAAGCCAAAGCATCCATCTTAAAGTAGAGGAAATCCTCCTTACTTTCTAATAGATCTCCGGTTTGTTAAGTGTCTAAAAATTCCTATATACCCATGTGTAAAAACAAAAATTTCCATGTGCTAAACATAATGCTTAGTGGCAACCACTAAATTTATTTTTTTTATATTTTCATATCGAAACTCTATTGAAAATTCTTAAATTATAGTTTTAATTAAATATATATATATATATATATATATATAAAGTAGATAATTAAATAAATTAATAAACAATTAAATAAATAATTGACTAGCATCATATGAATTCATAGTCATATAGGTAAACACACTTTATTCATCAATCATATTCTCATAACATATTAAATTTCCACCATAATTTGACATTTAAATTCACTCATTTTAAAAAGATATACTTTACTGCCCAAAGTAATAGATGGAAATCATCTTTGGGATGTGCGAGACTAAGGCCTTTTTAGGCTTGTTGACCCAAGCTGAGGACAATGCAGATTTCTTTTCTATAGGTCCTCATTAACCTACAGTACAAATCGCAATTGATATAATAACACTGTCATACCACCCAACACACCACTACCCTTCACACTGTCATACCATCCAACTCAAATCAGGATGATTTATAAAAATTAGGGAGATATTTCAATAATAAACTTGCAATTTAAACTTAATCTAAGGTTAATTTCTTAAATAAATGAGAAAATTAGTAAAATTTAACTAAATTCCCTAATGCCCAAATTAATTCGATTGCCATTCTCTCTTTTTTTTTTACCTCTTGGCCACCGTTCAAGGTGGAAGAGGCTAATGGCCGGTGATGAAAGGAAGAAGATAAAAGAGGGAGGTTGGCTGCCTAGTTGACCCATGCGCACTAGAGAGAGGAGGGAGTTGACCGATGGCTGTTAGTGGTAGGAAGGGAGGGGCCAACTATTGGTGGCATTAGTGATTGGAGAGAGAACGCGAAAAAAAATGGGGTTGGGTAGGTCTGTGGGGAAAGAAAGAAAAGAAGGAAAAATAGGTTTTTGGTGGCCAAATTTCATTTGGTCCTCCTAATTTCCCATTGATTCCCTCTATTATTCCCTCTTAAATCCTTCCTTAAACTCTTGCATTTAGGTCCCTAATAAACTCTAATTTCTTTTAACCCAATCCATTTATTTGAATTCCAATCTAATTTACATTATATTTTAGTTTTATTGTCCTTGTTTTTATTAATAACTTGTTTATTTGAGTGTCTGGATATGAAGCTTACTTAATTAATCCCAATTTCACTAACTATTTTTTCGGGTTATATTATTTGGGGCATTACAATAGAATCATGTATTTAGGATTTATTTAAGATCTTTGTATATTTTGCATAAAAACTTGCTTTCTCTATCTGTCCTTCGAGTGATAGATGGGAAGAAAGCATCACATATGCCCATTTGTCAACACAACAGACGGGGCATCGTGGTGCTTTCTTCTTGTCCTATCCCTCCTCTGGCCAAGGGCATTTGTCGGCTGCAAAGGGCATCCGTGGCTAGGTTTATGCTTATTTTAATGTTTTTTAATCCATTTTTATCTTTATTCATGTCATTTTCTTGATATATGTTTTCCAATTCATGATTGTGTCTTTTATGTGAGCATTTTTGCTTCTGTATGCATGTTTATATTTTGGTATGGTCATTCTATGTATTATTTTAATTCATTTTCTTTAACCAATATTTTTTCTTTAAATGCTAATTAATTGGTTTCTTATATTTTTGTGTGAGGAATTGATTTAATGTGTTTTTGGAGTTTCTCAAAGGGTGATCATGCTTTGGTAGTCACGCCTTTAATTGGTTCACTCTCTCCTTTCATTTATTTTGTTTTATTTTTCATTTAGGATTACTTTATTTAATGTTTTGGTTTATTTATTTTAATTTTGATTATATTTATTTTTGTAGATGTGATTTTTCTGCAAGTTAAATGGAAAACTTTCTTGAAGTCATTTTCATTAATCAATTGGATTTTTTTGAATAAAATAGACCAATGTCCAATTTTAACCCAAAACCACACTATAAAAAGGAAGCCTAATTTTCACCAAAATGGGATCACTCATCCTGCACTTTTCATCAAAATCAAGTATAGGCTCTATATCCTTTTTGTAAAATCATGTATGAGGGAACCCATGTTCCTAAAATTCAATTAACTACCCATTTTATATATGTATTTTCTTTGTTGAGGATGATTTGCCTATGTAATAATTTAAGAAAGACCTTTTGTTTATTTACCATTTTTCTATGTGATTGGAGTGCTTACTTATCGCAACATATCATGTGAGAAAAAAGGTAATGGATTAATATTTAAAACTCAATTATAAAACAACACTTAACCGAGGTGGCAAGTAAGAGTGATGTCCCCAACAGCATTCTCTTTTTGGGCATAAAAAGTCAAGATTCATTTTTCAATATTTTGTTGGGTGGCAACTCCATAGCACCTACCTCTTTGAGCCCATATTAGAAGCCTTTATAGGTTGACTATTAATAATAATTTAGGCCTAACCCCTTTTATTGTGAAGTGGCCAATTTATAAGTTATAGTGAGCCTCATTATGTTTTCAACCCTAAAAAAAGGTCTTCGAGAACCCAACTTGATATCGAGATAGCTCTGGCATGCATCACAACTCATTTTGTGTTTATTATTGAATTTCATGCTCTGTGGCTGATAGATTCAGGAGTAATAGACCATGTGACAAAGGATCAAGATGCTTTTGACTAGTTACTTTATATTTTTGCTTTGTTGAAACTAGGTTTCATTTACATTTCAAGGATAATCATGGATGTTTATGTTTAAATGATGATTAATACGGTTTTTGTATTGTTTCAAATGGTTTTATTGTTATGGATTTGGATTCTAACTATTCAAAAAAACTATTTTTTCCTTTATCTCTACTTTTTTCACACAGTAATAAGAATAATGTGAAATTATGGCATGCTAAATTAAGCCGCATTGGTCATGACTGAATGAGTCGGTTAGCCAAAGTGAGATTGATAGGTGATTTGAATAAGGTTGAATTTCTTACCTATGAGCATTACCTGAAAGGAAAATTAGTTAGAAAACCATTCAAAAAAAGAACTAGGGCTAAATTTTCATTACAATTAATCCATTTTGATATTTGTGATCCAATGAATGTAAGGGCAAGGTATGATGCCTACTATTTCATCATATTTATAGATGACTATACTAGATATGGTCATTTCTACTTGATTTTTTTACAAGTTAGAAGCATTGAGTTGCTTCAAAAGTTATATGAACTTAGTTGAAAATTAATTAGACAGGAAAATCAAAGCTTTAAGAATTGACAGAGGTCGGGAATATCTTTTTGATGAATTTAAAGCTTTATGTGATGAAAAAGGAATTAAGCATTAGTTGTCTATTCCTAGTACTCCATAACAAAATAGTGTTATGAAAAGGAGCAATAGGACTCTCCTAGACATGGTAAGATTTGTGAAGGCTTAGGCAAATTTGTTAATCTCTTATTAGGGAGATACACTATTAACTACCACATATTTTCTAAACTGTATACCCTCTAAGTCTATCATATCCATTTCTTATGAGTTGTGGACTGGTCGATAACTTAACCTAAGCCATTTATGACCGTAGGGTTTTACTGCTTATGTCCATGATACATCAAACAAATTTGGTAAATTAGGACCAAAAGATAAAAAGAGTATCTTTGTGAGATATTTTAAAGTATCAAAAGGATAGTATTCATGGATGAGCAAGAAAATGGCAAAGCGATAGAATTTCAATCACAAGATGACATTTTCTTAGAAAATGAATATTCAAAGTTGGGTAAAGTGAGTCAATACTTCAAAGTTGTGGCTAGTGTGGTTAAATTATTAAAATCAAAGTCGCTTTTTATGATATTTGTTCCAGCTTTGGTTACATTACAGTCTTTTTTTCTCTGCTTTTCCCTTTCTGTTGGTTACATTATAGACAAATATCCGTATTATTATTTATTACCCTAGCTTTAATTGCTTTGACTGTGAATATTGCAACTCATGAATAATGGCTTATCTTCGTTGGCCTACTTATTTGTATGGATTGAAAGAATGAGCTAAACTAAAATGCATAGTCTGATTTTATAACATACAAGGGCAGACCCAAAGCATGCATGAGCAATTTTATATTGCTGAACTAGAACTTTCTGCAGTTGTGTTGATAATAACAGTTTTATTTATTTATGTTCAATAAATAATGTACCAGAATTTTGAGCTTACTTTACTTTTGAGATTAATCACTTGTAAAATCTTTTGGTATTTATATCAGTTTTGCTTGTTTAGGAGCAGGGAGAATGAGCAGGTCTTCAAGCTGGCTGTCATCTCTTCTAGAGGTATGTGAAAAATTAAACTTAAGTTTATTTAAATTCTTGAGCTGCTAGATTTTCCATTGTAATGATGTTGGACTGGGATTAATTAGGGATATAATAGATATGTACAAAGGAACTGTTATGGAATTCTGTTTTTAATTCTTCCAATCCTGCTGATGTCAGGTCTGTTGTTTTTGCCTTCACTCCTTGAAATCGTTTTGTTTGTGAGGTTTAACCTGCAGAAATGATTTATAATAAGTAGAATTATTTTTGAATCCTTGCTGGCTGAAGAAGAAATGGTTCAAATCATGATTTAAGATGGGATGGCTGTCTTAAGACTTATTAAAAATGTGAAAATGTTTGTGAATGTGAATGTGAATGGAGCATCATGATATTGGTTAATACTTATTATTAATGATCTATTTCAACTGAATGTATAGATTTTTGCATTGTGGTTCATAGTCCCTTCACATTGCAATTTGATTTATCCATTAGCTTTGTATCACCAAAAATTCTAAAAATGGTCTGAATGTTGTTATGGAATCCAAATTATGAATTAGATTTATTTAGGGAATTCATGACTAATATTGGATTAAGTTTTGTAGCTAATATTTTTTAAATAGATTAATGGATTTATTTCATAACAAACTATGATACATATTATAATTATTTTGTAAACATAACAATCTGATATTAAAATTGAAAAACACATATTGGTGTACCTAATCTAATTTTAATATTATCCATTTTAGGGTCATGTCCTTTACAAAATAGATATAGGATCCATGAATTTGAGGTTTTGCTTGTCTAGGAGCAGCCGCTACTGCTGCTATTATTATCATTAAGAAGATTGAAATTGGTAGAAAGCTCCTTCCATGAAGGCAATTCAAGTAACTAAAAGTAAATGAAACTATTTGGTGAGAGGTACGTACCTAGTGTTCATTTTCATTTCATTTAATTTCTCTTGATGTGATCATTTTATATGGACTTTAATTTCTTCTTTTAAATAAAATCCTTAAATTTAATTTTATTTAATAAAGTCCTTTATTAACTTTTAATTTAATTTCTTCTTTTTTCCTACAAATCAACATTTATATTTCCATGATTAAATCTTTTGAACACCTATGATTTTTTAGGATGTTACAATGACTAGGGATGTTTTTGGTATAAATAAAATTACATGCAATAGGAATATCACATGTTTTTGGTATAAATAAACTTACAAGTTGAGCATGTAAACTATATAGTCATGGTAATGATCATTCATGACCAAAAATCTTACAAGTTGAGCATGTAAACTATATAAACACTTGAGATTATACATTGATGCTCTAAGTTATGCTGCTATGATTACAAAAGGATATTAATATATGTTCATATGTATATAAAGGTAACTTGATTATAATAACATACAGGAATGTATGAACGTGTATATGATACTATGCTCAAGATATGTAGTAATCGAGTTACAAGCATATAAGACAATAAGAAAAGAGTAAAGATAATTAGAAAAAAAAAGTTACAGTTGCTTGCTTTTGTGTCTAGGTTGTGGATAAATAGGCATGCCTTTAAGGGTTTCTCGCAGCTGCCCTATGTTCGATCTTGTTTGGATCCCTATGATTTGGCCTCATGTAGGTCCCTATGTTCGACCCTATTTGGGTCCCTATGATTGGTACCTTCGGGTATCCTTTTGTACCTTTAGGTACTACAGCAGAGTACAATTACGTTTTACCTGTTATCCACATTCTTAGAAAAGTACAGGCTTATTACAAGTTACAAGTAAAGTAATATAAAAAGTAAATTAATTAAAATGACATGGCCTACCATAAGTTGATTCACATATTATTTTGCTTAACTCATGTACAACATATAGAAAGCATTAGGTTGTATGTAGAGGTGTTTAAACATGAGATATGTGATACTATAGTAACTCTTGCATATATTATTAATGATAAGTAATTTAATAGAATGACATGATAACATATACCATGATTTGATTTCCAAACATCGTTATATATATATGTGTGTGTGTGTGTGTGTGTTGATACAAAAACACACACACACACACACACACATAAACTCATATATGGCATATAGAGAACATGTAAAAGAGCATAGTTATGTTTAAAATATAGAAATGCATGATGTTATAGAAACACATGCATACAATAATCCACTACAAGAAAATTGCAAATTAGCAACGAAAAATATCAATTTTCCGTTGCTAATAAAAAATAGCAACGGAAATTTTGGTTGCTAATTTGGCAGTTGCTATTTTTAGCAACGGAAATTGAATTTCGTTGCTAAATTTAGCAATGGATATTGAATTCCGTTGCTAAATTTAGTAATGGAAATGGAATTCCGTTGCTAAATTCATAAATGCAAGATTCGGTAAATTGGTCAATTTTAGCAACGGAATATAAATTTTTGTTGCTAAATTTAGCAACAGAATTGATTTTAACAATGGAAACCATTTTTCGTTGCTAAATTCACCCATAAGTAAAAAAACTAACGACCGTCCTATTTGTCGCAAATCCATCACTAAAAATTATGACAATTTTTTTAATATAAAAAATCCATGATTGTTTTATAAGTAAAGTACAAAACCAAAATCAAGAGACACATATCAGAAATCTAATAAATCATGTGATGACTGCAGAAGCAAAAAAACAATGCCAGGAATCAATTCTACTAATAGGTTGAAAGTAACAAGTTAAAAATTTCATATCCCAATATCTTCACATAGATAGCTTCCTAATTAAACATAGCATCAGTTATCAGAAATCTAATAAATCATGTGATGACTGCAGAAGCAAAAAAAACAATGCCAAAAATCAATTCTATTAATAGGTTGAAAGTAACAAGTTAAAAATTTAATACCCCAATATCTTCACATAGATAGCTTCCAAATTAAACATAGCATCAGTTTTAAACAACAATTAACAGTGAATATCTTAATACTCATCTTCTTTATAACAAGGTAGATACAATCTCAAATGCTCATAAAATTCCAATCACTCTTTTCAAATATTAATGAAGTCTCATTTTAGTAAAACTTTGTGCAATCCTATAAGATTGATATCCAAAAAAATAATTAAAATCTAAATTTAATGCATCTACTTCAGATCGAGAGAAACAAAAATTAATTTAAAAAAAAGAAAAAAAAATTTACTTATGACTTACTTCCAAATCTTCAAGTGTTAAACCTACCTGAATGTAGCGATAAAGATTTGGAATCAGCTGATCCTCCTCATGACTCATTCTACTCCTGAAATGGGTTACACCAACATCATTCAACTGACTATACCGAATGTCACTTTGCGGTATCAATATGTGACCCATTGATAGCATACCAAGTCCTCCAATTTCTTTTGGTGTATATAAAATAACAGGAGGAAATCTAATACAAGAGTTAATTCAGATTAGATCTCTAGCCTCTTCATGGGTGAAACAGAACAGTATATGCACCCTATCAATATACCTAGAATATAATTGAATTGGGTGTCATGTCTCAACTTTTGTATCCCAATAAGTGATGAATTCATTAGGCATCTGTGGTGGACCAGCAATCTCACTAGCTCGAGTTAATCCAAAAAGTAATAGATCTAACACAAGTCATTTAATCCATTTAAGATTAACGGTTAACATAAATTATTAAAATAAGTTCATGGTCAATACCCATAATATACACATAACACATATACCATAACTGAAAGAAGTTGCATACCTAGTAATAGTCATTAATTGAATCATAAAGATGTTCGACCAATATATATCTAAATATGCCTTCGCAAAACAAGCATAACAATTACAGATCATTGTTTTAAATCTCAATTTTATATAACTTATCAACACAATATCACTCAATTTAAATCTTATATAGATCTTGCACATTCTCGATGTGACACTTGGTTTCTTAAAAGAACCTATCATTAATAAAGCAACTAAAATAGAAAGATACTAATAGTAACAATCCAGCAGAATTACATTTTTACAACTCAAATAATCAAGTCTTTTAAATCCCATAACTTAAATAATTAATACCAATTAACCGGTTAAAATAAAATTTAACTAAGTACACCCTGTGGCTTAATAGCTTTAAAAATTTGCTTAATTTGTTTATTTAAACTAAAGCTGCATAATTAACCCGCACATAAATCCAAATCTTCTCAACACTTCCTATTTCTAATTATACCCTTTTACTTTATAATTCCAAATATATTGAGTGCATGAATTTCTCTTCTTTGTTATAATGCCTACTCTTTAAAGAAAATACACTTACATTTTTCAAACTCAACCGACATATTCTATTACTGCCTAATTATGACGAGATTTTATAATTACAATCTCAGCTGGTTTAAATCCTAATTTCATCTAACATTCTTTTACCTATTCTCTCTGTGATTCCATATCATACTAACTATAGGTATACATTAATTCAACCAATAATTTAGCCTAATAACAGTATTACTTAACAAGGAGAAGCATGGCTATTAAAAGACAAAATAATCAAACGAACTATTATTTCGCTCAACTGTACCAAATTGACGGCAGCTACTTTAGCATTCCAAAATCATACCCAAATTTCACTCACACACCTTAACAAGTTAATTATATACCCACTCAATTCCTTTACCATATTCAACAAGGTAGATAAATAAAACAATACAGCAAAAGTTCATATAACATTATTAATTAATGATTTTCTTTTTCACTCAAAATAAGCACTATAATTAATTCATTTTAATTAAATAATGAGAGAATTAATTTTGGTAGTCACGTACCATTCAGTGTTAAATGTCGGAAATTTTTCAATTATTCTGCTCGCCGGACAATCGTCGGAGCTTTGCTGAACCAGTGACTGGAGCCTCACCGGTGCAAGACCGAAACCACCAGAAGTTGGATGACATTGAGGGGAGTCCACCGATGGTGGTCACGCACTCACAGGACTCCGTTCATGGCCAGGATCTAACAAAAATCGTCGGAGACTTTCTTTCTCCGATCTCTACGTTGCCGGTGATGGGAAGGGAGAGGAGGATGGCGAAAAGGAACTCCTCGCTGAGGGGAAATCACCGACCTTATTTGTGTCTCCTTCAGCCGCCTCACTTTGCCAGAGAAAAGGGAAGAAGCTAAGGCAGAGGGAGAGAAGAACGACAAACGTAAAGGGGACATTATGATGACGTTAGTACACGGACTGGTGTTTCGCTAGTGGCTAGCAACTGGAGTGAACGGCGGTGGGCCGGTAGCCTGCGTCGTTAATTGGCGCTCCTTCCTTCGATCTCCCCTACTTCTTTTCCTGATCCACTCTTCTCTTCTCTTTTTTTTTTTAGATTTTTATCTTTCACTAAACAAGTTATGTTGAGCTATGCGCCAGTGCTATGCTTAAATATACTAAACAAGTTAAATATATAATTTATATTGATCATCTAATTGTACAGTCATGCGCTATGCTTAAATATATCAAATAATTTAAATAGATAATTTATACTGATCATCTAATTGTATAGTGTTTAAATTATTTTTTAGTTACTGCAAATTATATATGTAAATTTTAAACAACTTAAGTTTAAATTTAAATAGAAAAATTAACAATAATAATACAAAAAGTACAGATTAAAACTTAAATATAAAACTTTCACATAATTTTTCAAATTATATATTTGTGTATTTTCACTTAGTTCTAATTACAATTACGATTATATATTTGCGTATTATTATAGCTTTGAATAAGTGTAAATAAGAAAAAAAGAATAGTATTTTTATACATTAAACACCCAACTTTTTTAGTACAAACACTTATTTTTATTCTATTTTCATTAAACGTCTTCTTTTAATGGATAAATGTCTGTTTTTATTAAATGTCTTCTGTTGATGGATAAATGTCTAATTAAATGTCTTCTGTTGATGGATGACTATCTAATTTCTAAACTTTTAAAACTCTTCCTATTAAAAAAAAGTTTAATAAAAGAATCTTTAAAGCTGAACGGGACTTTTTTATAAATAATGCGAACCAAGTACATTCTATTTTATTTTTGGAAAAAAAATACCAATAAACAATTTTATTTAATCAGATAATGCAATAAAATGTAACTTTAAGATCTCAATTCTTTATTAATTCTTGATAAAAAAATATATTTATTGGTTGAGATCTTAAAAATCTCATAAACTATTGTATTTCACGAGATTAGATATTGGGATTTAAATTCAAGATCTCAGTTCTTGATGACTCTAAAATGTCTATTGATTGATTTCTAGGGACTTCAAGAAAACTTTCCCCCTAAAATATCTATGTTCTCTTCTTTTTTTATTATTATATACATTTATTTACTTTAATTCCTTATTTATTACTAAAATGTATTTTAGTTTAAATTATAAAATAAAAAACTTAAAGATAATATCCACTAATGTTATATCACATTTTAATAAATTGACCCTAGTAAATCGATATCAAAAGTATTATTTTCCAACTGTTAATCGACCCGAGTTTTGGGCGTTACAGAGCGGCTGTGTGTACATGTGAGAGAAGAAAAGATTTAGGGTTCCAACATGGGGTATTTATAGATAATGGCAATTATGTAAATAATTAGAAAATTAGGAATTTTTTTGAAAATGAAAATTATTTAATTGAAATGAAAATTAGCGACGAAAATCTAATTCCGTTGCTATTTTTCATTGAAAATGAAAATTAGCAACGGAATTGTATTTCAGTTACTAATTTAGCAACGAAATTTCAATTTGGTTGCTACTTTAGCAACGGAATTTCATTTCAGTTGCTATTTTAGCAATCGAAACTAAATTCTGTTGCTATTTTCAAAACGAATTTTTTAACCTATATAATTTAGCAATCGAATTATTTTCCGTTGCTAAATTAGCAATGAAAATTTTTTCCGTTGCTATTTTTCATTCCAAAATTTTTCTGCCATCCATTGGCACCTTATTTAGCAACGGTATAGAAATTCGCTGCTAATTTTTGTCGCTAAATTTTGGCGCTAAAAATTCCCTCGACTTTTAGCAACGAAAAATAACCAAAAATATTTTCGTTGCTAAATTTAGAATGTTTAATCAATTTTAGCAACTGAAATTATTTTCCGTTGCTAAATAGCACCGGAAATGCAATTTCGTTGCTAAATTAGCAACGAAAACAGTTCCGTTGCTATTTTTAAATTTTCTGGTAGTGATCGCTATTGATTTCTAATGTTTTAATTGATTTCACATGTAATTTAATTAATGATTGTCATTGATTTTAGTATATATTTGTAACCCAAATAATAAGTTAAGTATAGTTGTACAACTTTTATACTATGGTTCTAGATTGTACTTGACTAATACTATACCTGTGTGTGTAAGTTATCGGCGAATACGATAAGAAATTATTTTCAAATTATATTTCTTTGTTCCCTACTAAGCTAGTAAGCTTAGCATGGTTGTTTGTCCATATAGGTACTCGTAGTTAGATTTCTTCCTACTATAGCAAAGCCAACACTAAAGATAGGAAGAGTTCGAGTATGTAGTTGTATTTTTGTTGTCTATGTAATCATTAATATGTTGTATTATGTAATATGAAGAGCAGGATAAGAGCTAGTGTAAATTAACCTAAGGCTTTCTTTATAGATCTCTTTTATGTATGGATGTATGTTTTGTAAGATAGTACATATGATGTCGGGTAATATGAGAGATTAGGATAGTTTTTACATTTTTGGTATCAGAGCGCCTAGGTTTACGTGGTTCTGGCCAATAAGAGTCTAAGAATAAGTAATTTTAGAAGGTTATGGTTGTGTGTTGGCCTAATGCAGATTGTCCTTATTTTGTTTCAATATATATTTAACGATGGATAAGTTGAAAGGAACTGAAAAAGAGATCGATAAAGTCAACAGCTTTGGAACTTCAAACTTTTCTGCCCCTGATTCTTTGTATATAACTCAAAATGAAATCCTAGCTTTTGTAGTAGATAGATTAAAGGAAATAAACAGTAACTCGATCCGAATTTTACAAGAGTTAACTGAGCATAAGGTATCAAAATGTCAAGGGGGAAAGCAAGATTATAGGAAATCAAAATAAGAATACAGAAAAAGTGAAAATAAGTAAAAGAAAAAGGATAATGGAAAAGGGTTCTACTAGTAATTCATCTCAATCTACACTTAAGTTAGTAAGGCGAGGTGTAGGCACTTAAGCTCTTAAATGCTCATATTATTCTAGGAACCATTGGGGTGTGTGTAGATTTCAGCAAAGGGCTTGTTTTAACTATGGGCGTACAGATCATTTTGTTGCAAATTGCTCGAAACAACGAAGGAAAAGTAAGACATCATTTGTAAATGAAAAGAAACCTAAAGTGTTAGATGTATCTCAAAAAGGAAAGGAAGATCATAGTAATAAGGGATAAGTCTATAGACCCGATCATGCTCATGTAGACCAACAAGAGTGAAGTTTTAAATGAAACAAGATGTCATCAAAGAGGCTTTTTCATAATTCTTTTCTCATCTTTTGATTATTATTTAGAATTTGATAATGGAAATGTTTGTATGTATTGTTAGAATAATAAATAGAACGAAGCTTTGAAAGTAATCTCCATGTATGATAGTAGGATCTTAAGTTCAAATTGAGCATTAAATGATATGAAATGAATGTATGATTAGTATTCAGATTATAGTATAAGTGTATTAATACAGTATATAAAATGTTTCAGTATAACACATGAGAAAGAGCTTTGTGTATGTTAATGAGGTTTTCTATATTCTAAGTTATTATGACGATAAGTTGAGGTTGATTATGATGTTGGTATACCTATCAGTGCTGCCTTAACCAGTACGGACAATTGATTATACATTTCATAGCATGGGTTTGGGTCAACATTTATGATACATGAGAATATACATTTGCATTTTATGAAATGCATAAAATCATCATTCTTTCATAGCATTGCATTTGCATCATTTGACAAGACATGAAAAGCACCAAATTATATGCATGGCCCCAACTAGAAAGGAAACTGACAGGATATATGTTGAGTACGGTAATGATGTAATAGTAAAGGAAGGATTACGATTATAAAGGGATAAAGCTAAATGGAATCTAAAGGTGATAATGTAGAGAATAGGACAAGCAGGAAGAGATAGAATTGGATAGAGCTTGACTAGAATGCAGACAGAATTATAGGAATGTAATGATGAGATTTGGTATATGATACAGGGATACAAGTATGAATTTTGAGGACGAAATTCTTTTTAGGAGGAGAGAATTGTGAAACCCCTATTAAGTCCCTAGGAGAATGAATATGCATTTCAATGATAATATTATGGATGTATGTTACGTTAGTGAATTATGGGTTTTGGACATAAAGGCAATTGCTTAAAAAGGATGAAGGGTAAAATGGTCATTTTAAAATTAGGTTTTATGTGTGGTTAATTTTGTTAAAATGTGAGTTAAGGGACTCAATTAAAAAGTGAAAAAGAGAGTTTAAGGAAAGAAACATGAAATTGAAGGAAAAAGGGGAGTTAAGTGAAATTTGTGCAAAGTCAACAAATGGTCCAAGGAAACCTTAACACCTAGCCTTTCTAGAAGCATCTTAAGAAAGGAGAAACCCAAAATTTTTCATGGAATGGCCTGCCACTCCATGAAAAATTTTGGGTTTCTCCTTTCTTATCTATTCTAACCCCTAAATAACCCCCAAATCCAATCTTAGCTTTTGAGAGGAGAGAGATTTTAGTGCTTAACTTCCTTAAGGTAAGGATCCTTTCTTCTCTTCTTATTTTATTTCTCATAATTAAATATGAATTTAATGGATTAAATGAATCTCTAAGAATGATAAATGGTGATTTTTTTCTAAAGAAATAGAGAGAAGCTAATGTAAGGAGCAAAAGAAAGAAAAGCTTAAAGGAGGTGGTCATCAAAGAGGTAAGGGAACTTTGATATATTTGTAGGTGTTATATATATATATATATATATATATATATATATATATATATATATATATATATATATATATATATATATATATATATATATATATATATATATATATATATATATATATATGTATGTATGTATGTATGTATTTAGTAATCATAGAAGTTAATTTGATGTTTTTAAGTAATTAATGCATGAACATGATGGTTAGTTGGGTATAAAGACTGAAATAAGAGCATAATTTCTCAAGTTATCAAAATCTGTCCTAAGGTTCACTAGACCTGTTCGGATTATTTTGGCTATATCTGGAGTTTGAGAGCTCCAAATTGAGTAATTTAAATTGTAATAGAAACTAGACTCAAAAACCTAAGTTTCATAAGAAGACACCAATGTTTGGTTCATCTTCTATGATAGTCAAAATTAGCTTGAATCCTAACCTTAACTGTTGTCCTATCATTTAGAGCACTCCACATTTGTTGGTGAATATCTTGAGATTTATAAGGCAAAATGGAGTGATTTTTAATGATTTGAAAACTAGAAACATATGTAACAAGTTTGTAAAAGATAATTTAGGCTGAATTTAGTTGTAAGTATGACAAAATTGCAAAACAAAATGAACCAAGAAAACTATCTCGTCTTTGTCACGAGTCGTGTAGGGAGTCACGAGTCATCCCATTTGGTCTCTATCACGAGCCATGCAGGGAATCATGACTCATCCCTCTTCCCTTCTGTTTTCTTCTTTTACATCTTCTTTTCTTGATGGAATCAAAGATTTTGATCAAATTAGCTATGATCAATCAACTTATAATATGATACAAATACATAAAGGATTAGAAGTACCTTAATGTAAAACTAAGTATGATATGATTTAGAGATGTAGAAATAACTTAAAATAAACCCAAATATAAAGGAAACATGAGTATATGGATTGGTTAAGCCATTACTTGGACTAAACACCAACCTTATGCAAGTAACCAATGGAATCAAAGTATAAGAGTATAAATGAGGAATTGTATGTTAGAATGTGTGTGAATGTACTTACATAGATGTGTGTGTGTGTATAAAGACATAATAAATTATGAAACATGTATAATAGATAATAAACCTTGAGCTGTAGTTATAAGGGAACTAGAATGCATAACTAATTCAAGCTACTACTTAGCTCACATATCAATTCTATGTGTGCAAACTAATGTGATTAGAATATATGAATGTCAATAAGGGCACAAACATGTATACTTGAAGATGCATATGTATATAAGGGTACATAGGGATATATAAGATTAATGATACTCTAATTAAGTGAAGTGGACATTATAGATGTACAAAGATGTTTATATTTTTAGGTATATACAGTTGTGTTCCAACCACGTTATTCTAGACTAATATGGATATTAGTATATGTATATGTATGTGTACATTGGATATATATCTATATGTATATATGTATAATATGATTTATTAAACGTAATATAATAGGTTCAAATACAAGTATGAATAGTATATGTACAGGATGAATCATACAGGTATATGGGCATTCATGCGTATATATATAATAGTCTCTATATGGACGTAACTCTTATGAACATGTCATATAGTCATGGGAATGATCATTCATGACTAAAAATCTTACAAGTTGAGCATGTAAACTATATAAACGCTTAAGATTATACATTGATACTCTAAGCTATGCTGCTATGATTACAAAAGGATATTAATATGTGTTCATATGTATATAAAGGTAACTTGATTATAATAACATACAGGAGTGTATGAACTTGTATATGATACTATGCTCAAGATATGTAGCAATCGATTTAAAAGCATATAAAGCAGTAAGAGAAGAGTAAAGATAACTAGAGCAAAAATTTACAGTTGCCTACATCTGTGTCTAGGTTGTGGATGGATAGGCATGCCTATAAAGGTTTCTCACAGCTGCCCTATGTTCGACCCCATTTGGTTCCCTATGATTCGGCCTCATATAGGTTCCTATATTTGACCCCATTTGAGTCCTTATGATAGGTACCTTCGAGTATCCTTTTATACCTTCAGGTACTACAGCAAAGTATAGTTACAGTTTCACCTCGTTATCCACAGTCTTAGAAAAGTGCAGGCTTATTACAAGTTACAAGTAAAGTAATATGAAAAGTAAATCAATTAAAATGGCATGGCTTACCATAAGCCGATTCACATATTATTTTACTTAACTCATGTACAACATATAGAAAGCATTAGGTTGTATCTAGAGGTGTTTAAACATGAGATATGTGATACTATAGTAACTCTTGCATACATTATTAATAATAAGTAATTTAATAGAATGACATGATAACATATACCATGATCTGATTTTCGAACATCGTTATACACACACACACACACACACACACACACACATATAAACTCATACATAGCATTTGGAGAACATGTAAAAGAGCATACTTATGTTTAAAATATAGAAATGCATGAAGTTATAGAAACACATGCAAACAATAATCGCTATTGATTTCTAATGTTTTCATTGATTTCACATGTAATTTAATTAATGATTGTCATTGATTTCAGTACATATTTACAACCCAAATAATAAGTTAAGTATAGTTGTTATGCAACTTTTATACTATGGTTCCAGATTGTACTTGACTAATAATATACCTATGTGTGTAAGTTATCAGCGAATACGGTAAAAAAGTTATTTTAGATTATATTTATTTATTTCCCACTAAGCTAGTAAGCTTAGCGCGACTGTTTATCCGTATAGGTACTTGAAGTTAGATTTCTTCTTGGTGGGACAAGATCTGCTATAGTAATACCAACACTAGAGATAGGAAGAGTCTGAGTATGTAGTTGTATTTTTATTGTCTATGTAATCATTAATATGTTGCATTATGTAATATGAAGAGAAGGATAAGAGTCAGTGTAAATTAACCTAAGGCTTTCTTTGTAGATCTCTTTTATGTATGGATGTATGTTTTATAAGATAGTACATATGATGTCAGGTAATAAGAGAGATTAAGATAGTCTTTACAGTTTTCTGTTTTTGTTCTTTAATGTTTTCTTTTTTATTACTATTATTATTTCTTGTTCTTAGCTTATAATTAGTTGATTTTTTTATTTTTTATGTTGGTTTTAATCATGAAAATATAGAAAATTAATCAAAACATGTAAAAAAAATTGATTAACTAAAATATAAAATTTACTGTTCATCATTTTCAACCTTTGATTTCTAAATTTTAATTTGGTTTTTTTGAGTTTAATTCACCCAAACACAAGTTTTAATCACTTCGAAATGATTGTTAAGGAGTTTTGGTAAGTTTTCTAAGTATTTGCATGTGTTATATTGATTGAAATAGGCCCAAAATGAGTTTTTTCTGTTCCATGCATGAGATTTGTTTTTTCAATTCTTTTACCGATGCTTGGTTTCCCATCGCTAAAGGGTTCTTTCTTGGTACTACCATGGACATTTAGCAATGGGAGTTTATAGCAACATTTAGAAAGTTCCATTGTTAAAGGTATTTCTCCCTTCCTTTGGTGATGGACATAATACTCATCGCTAAAAATCTTTCCACCTTTGACTACCCACTACTCATGCATCTCACACCTATTTTTGTTGCATGGCACTATTCATCCTTGGGCCAACTTTGCATGCCTTTTAATGTTCCCTTCATTTTCTCATTTTAATTTGTTTTTATAATTACTATTATTAATATTGTTAATTTTATTATTATTATTATTATTATTATTATTATTATTATTATTATTATTATTATTATTATTAATTCTATAATTATTTTTTATCATTTTATTATTTTGTTATTATTATTATTAAGTCAATATTATTTCATTTTATTTATTATATTCATATTTATTACTATTATTATTATATATATTTATCATTATATATATTACTATATATTGCTGCAGCTACTATTATTAATATTATCATTATATATAGTATATGTGTATATTTACTTTTTTGCACTTTATTTTATTTCATCTTTTTATTTTATCTTATTTTATTCAATTTTATTTTATCATATTTTATTTTATTTTATTTCTTTTTTACTTTATTTTATTAAAAAAAATGTACGGTTATATATATATATATATATATATGCCATGACGAATGAGTCGCGTTTATTTGTAAATTTGTAATTTATCTTTGCCTTTTTATTTATTTGTGTGATTGGTCTGTAATAATAAATGATTTTTCGAACGCTAACTTAAAAAATCACCAAATGATTTTATACATGTTTGAGTGAAATTTTTCTATATTAAAAGGGGACCAATGTCCCCTTTTTCATCCCCAACATAACATGTAAAATTAAGATTTTTTCTTTATAAATACAAATAATTCGTTTACCTTAAAATTAATCAACACGATTCTTTCAAAAGTGCGAGAGCTCATTCAAAAATACACCAAAATTCCTCCTTTTTTTTATAAATATGCATATGGAAACCATCATTCCCATCAAAATGGACATTGTAAATAAACTATTCGTTTTATGTATGATTATCATAATTTTTACCGTTTCTATGCCATGCCTTTACTGCTTTTAATATAACATGATTTACAACTTTCAAATGTGCTTAAGTGTGCCTTTTATTTTTCTAACATCATAACTCGTGTGAGAAAAGAAATAAAATAATTAATCCAAAAATCCATTTATAATACTAACCAAAGGTATGAATAAGAGTGAGATCCCGAACTTATATCTGATTTTAGCCTTATAAGGTTAGAACTCATTTTTCAATATTTTATTGGGTGGCGACTCCATGATACCTATCTTGTGGTGCTCAACAGATGTCTTCATAGGTTGATTGCCAATAGTAAAATATGGATATCTTGAGACGTCGTCTCATTCCTTTTGAGACTCGAAACTTGGCTAATTGAGTTAAATCCTTATTCATTGTGAAGCGATCGTCACAAGTTAAATGAACTTTCATTCAACCTTGGGTCCTAAAAGTGGACTTTTGAGAACCAGTCGGATACTAATCGGGGGTTTGACCCGCGTCACGGCGAAAATAATGCAAAATGTGTTTAATAACAGTCCAATGTGCCTTTTGAGGATTATTATAACACCCTATATTTGTTCCGATGAACAAGCCAAATATCGAGTGTTACAAACTATTCTACGTTATATGTGTGAGTGTGTGTGTGCGCGCAAAAAATACGAGATTCTTTACTATTTCTCCTAACAGTTATAATCCAATTCTAAAAATTTTGACATAATTTTTTCTAAATATGTTCAAAGCCTCTTGTGCCAAAAACACATCAATAATATCCTACCATTCGAATTCCAATACAAACTCTTTCTAGCTTAATATTATTAAAAGAGTTAAAGTCATTTTTTAAAATCAAAATTTTTTAAATGTATAGAAAATGAAATTAATTTTTTTTACCCTTAAAATTAAAAAAAAAAAATTTGATCAAATACTTTTGAAAATGATTACATACTCATTACCTACAGCTCAAATAGTTGAGAGTTTGATTACTCTGTCAATTGATCAAAATTCAAATCCCATGTTTTCCCACCTCAAATATATATTAAAAAAATTTAACTAAGATTTAAGAAATATAACAATAATTACTAAATTATTCTTTTATTTATTCTTTTTTATATAAAAAAATATAAGTAATAGTTAATTATGTACATTTAAACTCTTAAAAACCAAAAAGCATAAAGTAATAGGTTATAATTGGAAAAAAAAAGTAACAAAACAAATTACCCTAACGAAAAGCATGGAATAATATTGATTGAATATGAATGCAAAAGTTTTTAAAGACATCTTAATCTTCTTCATTTTGGTTGGGCATGGATATTATGATTTTGCCAAGATGGATTTTGATGCATCCAAATAATTAAGTCTACGAGTTCCAAGTAGGACTTCTGGGAGCTCCTCTTCAGTTTCAGCCTAAAAAAATTATTTTTCATTAAATAAAAAACATTTTTCCTCCCTCGCTTTCAATTTTGGAGTACTTACAAAAGAAGTCCTCAAACTTTCACAGCTTTTCACTGATGCCACTATCTAATTATGCTAATGTCACACATTGAAATAAGAAAATAGTCACCAAAATTCAAGAAAAACACCATAAACTTTGTACGTAGTGTCTTTCTTACAGTCAAGTAATTTGTTAGTTGTTAAAAAGCTAGCTTCTGATGGGATGCTAATTTTGACAAGCAATAATATATGCATATATTTTATAAAATGAAAAAGAAATCGTGCTATAAGTGAAAAAAGAAAAAGGGAAATTAGAAAGCAGGAATAACAATGATTTTTGCCTCTAAAATATTGAAGCCTCTAAAATATTGAAAACAGAGTAATTTTACTTCTATACTTTTCTTTTATCGATTTTTATTTCTGAACCATAGAAATCGAGAAATTTTGTTTCTATATTTTTTAAGATAACTGATTTTTGCCTTTAAACTTAATGAAATTGACACTTTTTACCCCAAAAGTGCACATTATGTGGAATTTTAGAGACAAACATATGGAATTATGTAATTAATTGTTGTATGAGATAAAGAATAAATTTGTCCTATTTTGAATAGTCCAACTGTGAAAATGGATAGAAAAACAAAATCTCCCTATTTTCCATAATTGTTGTATTGCACACTTAATGGCCAAAGATTGGCATTTGTTTGACCAATTCGTTCGGTTAATTTACCTGTATCAAGAATGCCATTTCAATGACCAAATTGTTCAAGTATCCAAGAACGAGGTTGACCACCTCTCTTGCCACGGTTGAAGACCCAACATCAATTGCAAGCTGACAATTTTTGAAAAGCTAAAAGATTAGCATTTAGATTATAATTAAACTTATAAATAGAGGTAAGCACAAACTAGTTAATCGGTCTATTAATAATTTTATTAACAAGTCCATTAATTTCGATTAACCATTATATATCGGTTTCGATTTTCAATTAATTTTTTCGAATTAGTCTATTAGTTAACCATTACAAAATTTTAATATATAAATTTAATAAATCATCCAATTTGCAATGTTGCTTTTAATAGTTAAAAATGCTTTAAAAATGAAAAATACAAATTGAATATAATATAATATTCATTAAAATAATAAAAATAATATTTTCATAATTAATTATAAGAATTGAATATATTCAATATGAAACTAACAATAAAATACTAATTATGCACATGTAATGAATAAATAATTATAATAAAAGACAATTTTAACGTTTATTTACTATTTAAAAAATATATATTATAATAATATTTTAAAAAGTAATATATCATAACATTTATAAATTACAAAAATATAAAAAAATTTAAGAATACAAATTAAAATAGAATATATAAATCGATTAACTGTTAACTAACAGTTAACCACCGATTTTTACAAGTAAAAACTGTAATTCTAAATTTTCAGTTTGATTAACTTGAAATCGGTTCGATTTCGAATCAATTTTTCGGTTAACGAAAACTTCTATTCTTTTCTCACCCCCTTAATAAAAAATGGTTAAAAAATGAAACTTCTTGTTTTAACTTGATTACATTTGCAAAAGTTGAGTGCCATACCTCTAGGTAGTTTTTCCCATGGAAATAATTAACTTCTAGTGCTTGACCAACCAAGCATGCTTTCTTTCCAACACTCTGTTTCACTATCCAGGATCCCTGAGAACACACATCATAGATGATGGCAAATAAGATAAAATAAATAACCATTCGCGCCATACACAAATTCAAATAACACTTGACACTTTACTTTTCAATGATCAAGTTGTTACTGACCTTGGATATGTAGGGTATAAGCTTAAATCTTGAATTTCTAAAGGTGTTATCACCATTAACAAAGTTGTGCAGCAATGGTGTTTCTTCTAGAGGAGTTTTTAGCATGTAATATAATGCCAGCGAATATGTGGTTGAACCCGGAACCTGATTCATGATCAACTAGGATAAATAATGTGATTCTTGGTGATTATAATTAATGTTTATAAACACCATTTTAAACTCGCCTGTATATTGACGATAAAAGAGAATTCAAGTCGACCTTCTGCAGCATAATTTTGCATAATCCAATATTAGTTCAATGTCATAAATATCAAAAACTATGCCTTTGAAATTCATTAGCATTATAGCATTATTTCACCTGAACAATACTATCAGAATGGCTGCCAAGATCATCTTCACGCTGATCGGAATTCAACCAATCTGCCCCACCAATTTGCATCAAAGTACTTTTTGCTTTGGTCTGCAATAAAAAAAATAAAAAAAAAATTAAGTAAAGAAATTAACACTCACATTTATAATATTGAGTGCCTCTAAACTATTATTATCTAGAATTGGATAATCACCTTTTTATTATCTTTCAGATAATTTTCGCCACGAATAAAAAATGACGAAGGATCAGCAGAAGACCAACCGCAAGGTAAAGTACAACTTGGGTCCCTTAGAAGAGTAGTTCCATAGGAGTATGGTATGCTATCTCCTTTAGTCAATTCTTGCAAGTCCACGTAACCCTTCTTCTGAACTGCAAAATTGAGTTTCAAAGAATTTCTCATTCAGAACATTATTACTCAATTATCAACTGCTTATATATATCTATTAATAAATCAATCAGTTGTCCTCCAGAAAAATTACGGATCACCTGCAAGGTCATGCAACTTCTTCACTAGTCCAGCAGCAGATGGTAATCTGGCTGGGAGCATACTCTGCATGACTCGATACCATAATAGTAAGAAAACAGCAAATTTTAAATTAAAATCATCTCTGAGTTCAAAGACAAAAAAATGTAAACCAGTATTGCCAAGAGCAGCAAGTCCTCACTGAACTTAGATCACTTTCTGAACTTCAAGTATTTTTTTTCGCCCAATTACTAACATAAACGAATAATAGTCTAATACACACTTATATCTCTCTGTTTCAAAATTAAGCAAACTGCTTTTCAAATTCCATCAATGGACTAAAACAATGTGCAATAGATCAAACTTGTGTCTTTTTTGGTCCTTCAAAGTACTGTTGATTATAGATTCAAGCATCGAAGTGTTTATTTTGAAAAATGCAGGATCAAAGTGAGTACTACGTCAAACCTCACATGCCTTTTAATAATTTTCCCTTTGAAGTATCACGTGTATTTTAACAATAGTGCTTCTAATGGTAAATGCATCAGATACAATCTGGTTTAACAATTGAGATTCAGCAAAATTTTTAAAGCACTAGATCAGTAGCAGGATTAGTGAATATACCGGTGTGTACGTTCCCGTGCTCATATCAGAAGCCCAGTCATTCCCCAGAGGGTCAAAATCCATCATTTCATTGGCATTAGGCACATCAATGAACTCATCATAAGCATTGGTCAAGCTATTAGAACTCTTTCTTGGTTTTTCATCTAAACCAAAGTCATCCTCGATACTTTTCAAATCTTCGTCTCCCATTGTGATACCTAATTCTGGAATGACGGGTAACAAGATTTTACTCGGATATTCTCCTGATAAGAAGTCAGAATAATTTCCTGATTTGGCTTGGAACAGCTCTCTTATTACTGCAAAGTGAAACAAACCAAGTGAACCTTTCATGAAAAACATCAAGATTATGTTAAAATGTATTAAACATAGCACAACTCTTGCTTTACAAGTGATCGCCCTTCTTCATTTATAGGAGTTATCACATATCCTCCACCTGCAATTTATGCACAGCATGTTGGTAAAAGTAACATGCTTATAGGAACTGTATACATGAAAGAACAAATAATCCCATAACCCTACTAAGCACTATCAACCTTTGGATAATGAGGTTGGTCAAGAGAGTATCAAGTGAAGCTTTTTTATTTTTATTTTTTTTTTATAAATAATGAACTAAGTTGAAAACTAGACGAGAACAACTGAAAAGCATTTATAAATCAACATTCTTTTCCAGTAGAACTTCTTGTCCTTCATCTGTTCACTTCAACTATTTGGAGTGTCTTATAGTTCAACCTTTTCTTAGATACATCAGGACATGATCTTCCTTTTTCTGTTTGTTTCTTATTTGAAAGATGATATTATTGCAAAAAAAATGAAAATATTCTCTGTATTGTATGGTCTTCAGAAGAAGCACTCAAGAATACAGAGCATATCGGAAGTTTTTGCATAATTAACTATTTAGCTCATCAACCAAATTAACTATAATCTTGAAGCCAAGCACACGATTTTTACTTTTAACATGATGTCTTATATTTTTCAAAAGTGGGAAAACAATTGTGACTCCTGAGAATGATAACAAGGACTGAGATTCATATTAACAACATGAATTGAATGCACAAATATACAATACACAAACAAAATTCTTCTATTCCGAAAGTTTGCTTGGGACCATTATTATGCTATCAGTCATCACTATGTGATATGGAACTTCATTGTTATACTTATCAGTCATCACTATGTGATATGGAACTTCAAACTTCAAATTGGTATACGTAAGCTTCATTTCACTTCCTCTGCAGTGGTCTATAGTATTACTTGTTTGATGATATTTGACCATTGAGTGTATATAACCAATGACACCAAAAATCTGGAATAGGAATTTTTGTAATACTTTCAAGCATATGGTGGAGATGATTCAAATGAATCAAATGAATACTTTAAATTTCTAAGTGGCAATAAAAAGCATTAAATGAATACTTTAAATATCCAAGTGCAAAGCATACGTTACTTTTAAGACATGCTCGAACATAGCCTTTCTGTGGTGGGCATTTCTTGTGAATCACTGAATGGAATAGAATAACTGAGAAATAATCAGATTAAAAGGATTAGGACCGGTAAAAGGGGCTGGAAAAATTTATTCCAATATATACATTTCCCACAATAGTACTACCATATGTGCCATCATTCTCCCTTCTCCAATAACGTCGTAATATCATATCTCTTCTTCTCATCAACCTGCAAGACATTATGAGTTATTGATAGCATTAAAAGTGAATTTCTCATTTCAAACAGGCCTAGAGTCTGACCTGGGTAACCAATTACTTTACAACTCCATATGAATAATATCTATGTGACCATCAAGATGCTCAACCAGGCTACCTCGGTAAAAGCAGAAGTCCCACCTATGACACTTGAAAATTCAATCTCCAGCATAAAATTTTCATCTGGAAAAATCCTTATAAATTAAGGCTGTAGCTGAGTTGAGCCGCATTAGAGCTTTAGTTCATTAATAATGTGACTTGTGCTTTTTTATTTTATTTTCTTTTAGCCTCTCTTTTGTATTCTGTAACTTGTGTATTACAATCAAACTTGAAGTCAGGAAAACAAAGATGAATTTAGCAATCTTACTCTGATCTTGAAGGACCAAGAGCCATGATAGCCTAAAAAATGGCCTCTGGAGTCCCCTCAACCACACCCACAGCCATGATTGCAGGATGATCATTCCAGTGCTGGAAAAGTTACAGAAATATTCAAATGATGAAAACATAGTAGTGCTGAAAAAGTTAAATAGATTTTAAGATTAGAAGAACAAATAACTAAAATTAAAAAGGAAATGCAGCTAACCCCTCCACAAGAATCTGAATCTTTTGCTTCTTTAAAAAGACGTAGTCCTGCACATTCATGTATTCTTGTTTCAGCGGATTAAGTGTTTTGAAGACGATGGAACCAAAGAGACCAATAGATTATTACTCAACCTTGCATAATGAAGCAATGACATCTGATGTCGTTGCACCCTCTACATGGAAAATTTTTGGTTGTCAGAATGGTATGAGATGACTTGTTTAATAATAATAATCATAAACAACAACTAAGCATTTTGTACCTAGAAAATAAGCATGTTCAAATGTATTTTTTTTTTTGGAACATATTATAACGCAATGGAAGTATATCCTTCCTGATTATGAATTGACGTTATAGTTAAAGTCTAGGATCCCACGATCTGTAGGGAAATTTAGGCTTCAACAAAAGTGAATCCTTCATTCATCACAATATAGAGTGGCGAAGTAGCAGAGGCGGTAAAAAATTCCACGCTTAAAGATGCATAAGGAGCAACTGCAATTCCTTGCTTTTATAGTGTCAAAATACTATCAAGCTATACTCTATAAAAATGACCATCTATAAGAACTGAAAACAGTCAAGGCATGCAAGATGAACATCGAAGCACATGAGACCTGTGTAAATTACAATAAAATATCAACTCAAAAGCTAGCATGATCATTTTTTATATAAAATCATATTTCTTTGAGTTACTATCACACAACTATTATCAAAAGTACGATTAAAAGCAAAATTTAGAATCAACCACACAGGAAGATGTGGAATACAAACCTGAAGATGATTTCAAAAACTTATTTAAATGGCACTAACATACTTTTATTTTTTTCTTAATTTACAAACTCATTGACATACCTTAAAGGTGGCCCTTTTCCTTTAGAAATAGCCACAAAGTCCAGAGCTAGATTTGGACATACATGGAGAATAGAAAAATCATTAGGCATCACAAGAAAAACCATTATGTATGTTTGTAGTTTACAAATGAGCAGTTGGGTACCTTCGATGCAGCATTCTGCAAAGACTGAATCCAGTTTGCTGATTCTTCTGAACTCCTTGCTCCCAACTATAACGATGTAAGTTTCAACCCTATTTTCCAACTTATCATATAAACCAAAAGCATAGATGATGACGAATATAGCATACCTTAAGTTGATCATTATGATTCAAAGTGTTGTAAAGTGTGAAAATGAAGAAGACCTGCAAATTGCAGACAGTTAAATCCAAAAGTAAAAAAGTTCATTGATCGTAGCTTAGTAAAAGTAAGAATAAAATATCATAAACATACTTTTCTATTGATAAATATCAGAAACATACTTTTCTATTGATGCTCTCTCTTCCATTATCTGTAATGCGAATTCCATAGTCTATTGTTACACATGTAACTGGCTCCTGAAAAGAAATGAATATGCAATTGGCCCTTTTGCTTAAAAATCATACATTTATGACCATACATACAATTTTACAGATGAAATTTCCTATTAATATCAATAAAATACAGCTAATGACATGCACACAAACATACAATTGCCCTACTTTCAATTGTGAGACATACGAATTGCCTATCAGTAACATTAAAACCAACATTGTATCATTTTTGTGGTTGAAGACAATGAATTGAGAATTACATTTCATCTCAAGCAATAAGCAGTCCACAGGGTTCAACAACGTGAAATTTAAAATCCACCACTTTCCATTTGATTCTTAAGGAATTAGAAGGTGAAAATGAATTCCCAGAATAAGCTCAACCAAAGAACCCTTGATTTTTCTTTCCCCCTTTTCTGATAAAAGCATATCTAAGAATCAATAGAGAATGGACATTTTCCATGAAATAGTTCAAACAATTCCTCAAGCAGAAGAATAGAAGATGCAAAAGACATACCATTCATAAAACATAAACACCATTAAAATTCAAAGAACCAAAAACCTCAAATTAATGCCATTTTCAATATCGCTTAACCTTCAAAAACAAAATGTTTTCTGTTTGGAGAGCGGGAAAAGGAAATAACAAGAAACGAACTTCAAAGTAAATCAAAGGCAAAAAAAAAAAAAAAAACAAACAAATTATATGCACGTTTACTTTTACAATGTAAGTTAACCAAATGAAATAAAAAAAAAAAAAAAAAACAAGGCCATAATTCAATACAAATAGAAGAAGAAACCAAAACTGCAGAAAGAAAAAAAAAAAAACCTTTTTTGAAATGGGTGTGGTTTTGTAGCATTTAAGATAATTTTCTTCAAGAATAAAGTACCTCTTACGTGAAAATTGTAAGCCCAATCTATTAGGTCTAATAGCATAAAGCCATCCTTCCATTTTGCAAATATTTTCCTTTGATTTGTTCAAGTAAAAAATCTGATCTTTAATATTACTTGGTATCTTGTTCTTGCAATTCTTCAGCAAGAAGAAGATAACTAAATTTTAAATTGTCAAGGCCCCATCTTCAATTTCCACTACAAGAAAAATGCAATTTAGCAACGAAAAATTCCGTTGCTAATCCGGCGGTTGCTATTTTTAAAATTTCGTTGCTAAATTTAGCAACGAAATTCATATTCCGTTGCTAAATTCAACCAACTCATTTTCGGTTAATTGATAAATTTTAGCAACGGAATTAATTTTCCGTTGCTAAAATATTATATTTTTCGTAGCTAATTTTAGCAATTAAAATTCATACATAAATTCCCATTGATAATTATCGTTTCTAAATGTAGCCATTGAAATCATCAAAATTTTGAGGATCTAAATAAAATTTTAATTTCAATCTAAATTGATTAGTCATTAAAAAAATATAATGCAATTAACTTAATTATAACATAGTATAATCCATAGTATGAATAAGAAATTCATAAAAAATTAACATAAACTCAGTATCGGTACCTAAATAATATAGTAGAATCTATAAAAACCAATATATAGAAATACAACTCAAAATCAGTACCAATACGTAAATATTACAAATATAAACTATGTAGTTGGTGAAGGTGGACGATCTGGCTATTGAGAGGTGTCCTCATTTTTCAACTCTTTCACCTCATTCTTCAATTCGATTACAGTATCGAGCAACATATTGACAGTATTCTCAAGTTGAATGACTCTCTCAGAAGGTTCAGAACGCCTACTACAAGCAGTTGTGGTTGATGCAGAGGAATGCGAATGGGATGTATTTGCAATTGATCCTAAGCCAAAAATCCTTCCTCGGTTATTCTTACCACCAACTACATTAAGAAATATCCGACTCTCATCCACATTTTCAGAGACTTGTCGCTGTTGAGTGAGAGTATCTTGTAATTGCTCATATAATTACAACAGTTACAATGAATTAACTATATTTTAGTAAATAATTAATATACAAATATAAATTTAACGTACATTGAGTTGTCTGCAACGAGCATTAACAAAAGTCTGACTATCATGCTTTTTTATATGGGTGTACATAAAAACTTTAGGATATGTTGGCCTCTTACCCAAGGACTTTTCCGGCATAACCAAATAAACTAACGTTTATAAAAAAATTCAGAAAAATTTCCTTTAAATTTAAGACATTTACCTCCTGTGAAATGAAAAACTTATCTAAAAAATGCATCATTATCAAACATTATCATTATCCAACAGTCATCAAACATTATTATTATCAAACATCATCATTATCCAACATTATCATTGTCCAACATTATCAAACATTATCATTACCTTCTGTGACATAGAAATTTACATATATTAAATCATCATTATCCAACAGTATCAAACATTATTCTAAATTAATACATTGAAACATTATTCTAAATTTCCTAAAAGTCAAATACTTACCAATTTATCTGCATGCTCATGGTAGATCAAAGTTCCTCCAGTGTGCACCGCTAAACTCTCTCCATCTGAACATCCTCGTCTATTTGAAGAATTTCTCTCTAAAATGACAATTGCTTCAGGTGATGCCCAGTATTCCTGCCAATGACCCCATATTTCTTCAAAAATAAAAAAAGGTCGTTTACCACTTTTGTGTAATTTAGCCACAAATTCTTTATATCGTTGACAAGCATGCTTTTCCCAAACTTGATAAATGACACCATTAAATTTTGCATCCCAAAAAAATTCTTTCTGAAAAAGAACATAATTTAATTAATGTAAAATACAATAGATATGCCATTAATCTATGAAATCAGCTATTTCATCACAAATAATATAATTTGCTTTTTTACCTCAAAACCTTGATAGTAAAAATCTCTTGTTTACAGAGAGAGATTCTTTCATACATAACCCTCAATTTCTATCATCTCTTTGAATTTGGATCTAATTTTTCTTAAGCAAATACCTGATGGTATAAACCTGTTAATATGAACAAAATTAGATCAATTTTAAATTAGATATCCATAGCAACATATATAAACTAATGGTATCTTCTAATACAAAATTAGATCAATACTCACATATCATTGATAATCTTAATGTAAATTCTTCCATCAACGCCCTTCGCACCAGGTTGAAGCCTTCTTCTTTAGCCTCGGCATCTACCGTCGGTTCATTTGTTGGTATAGATCCAAAGTTTGATGCAGGAGTAACGTGTGCTAATATATTTGGATTGTTGGATGCTGAATCACTTGCTAGATTAGGAGAGCCATTAGGGTTTGCAATAGGTGAAGGTGATGCATGATATGGCTGTTGAGAATCTAAATACAGACCTAAACCTGTAGACCCTACAGGATGAGATTGGTGCACTTGTGCACCGTCATCTTTATCCAATGTTAATCTAAGCCTGGGCGGCAATAGATTGTTCTTCTTTTGGGTGGCATGTGTCGTACCTGAAACTCAAATAAATATATCATTCTTCTTGTAATAGAACAATATAATTACATCATATATAATAATAATTAATTGAAGCAATAATAACATATTTGGATTATGGTATAATTATAAAATAAAAAATACTCAAATTAATCGCTTTCATCACTTAATTGCACATCAAAATCATCCTCTGTTTCATAATATTCGGAATTAAAGTCTGGCTCATCTTCAGAATTTGGTCCATCTATGGATTCGTCATCATCTCCAGATAAAATTTCCACAAATTCATTATTTGGATCATTTAAAGGTTTATTCTCAAAACATGCATTTATTTCATAGGCACTCGGTTCTTCTTCCTGAAATGCTTCACTTTCATTTGTCTTGCTTTCTCCTTTTGACTGTCCTTCAAAAATACCTCTTGGTTTTACTTTGCAGACTGCCAACCAATCTGACTTATCCCGTCTTAAACTAGGATAAGGAACATAATACACCTGCATTGCTTGCATTGCCAACACGAACGATTCAAATTGTTTAAATCTTCTCCGTTGGTTGATTTCAATGAGATTATATCGGTTATGTACTTTTATTCCAACGTTAGGAGTAGGATCAAACCATTCACACATAAAAAGTACATAGCATTTTATCGACAATACGGGGTATTCAATTTCAAGAATCTTAATAATTTTACCAAAATAATCCATCAGTTCCCCTTGTATGCAAATGCCGCTATTTGCTATTGCCATGCTATGCCCATAATTTTCTGTATGGAATTTGTATCTATTAACGAAATAGACTGGATATGATTTAGCAGTTCGCAAAGGTCCTTTCGCAAGATCACATATAAGCCTATTTTCTATTCTATTTTCAGAAGCCTACATAATTTAAAAAAGGAATCCTAATCAATAAATATAAGAATTTGTAATTTTAACAATACGTTATTAAAATATTCATCGTATTGCAAGTTAAAAACTTACATAATTTGCAAACCAAAGAGGAAAGTTTCTTGCCACTTCTTTCTTGATGTCATCCTATGATTTTCCCGGCATTAGCTCACTTAACAATTCCTCGTATTCACTAAAAACATTAAAAATTATCTTATCTATAAACTCTAATCACCAAGAATAAGAACTTAACCAATTTCAAATATAACTTAAACTTACTGCATGAAAGGTTGAATTTCTTGGCAATTTAATAAAATGTAACCATGGGCAGCCTCCATTTCTTTGTCTATCAACATTCTTCTTGTTGATTGTCCATGTGTTTGGCCAGGATATGTAAAAATAGATACGTTATCATCATCAATCCGTGCACCCCCATCGTCATTACGAGGAACTTTTCGTTCTCGATTGATCACATGCGGCTCAAAATAATGTGAACAAAATGTACTTACTTCCTCTACTAAATATGCATTGCATATAAAGCCTTCAACTCTGGCCTTATTTTTAATATTTTTCTTCAAGTGATACAAATTCCTACATCACAAATAGGATAATTAATTAATTTACTCATATGATATAAATCTATGTTAGTTTTAGCTCAAAAGTGTATTTAATTACCTCTCAAATGGATACATCTATCGGTATTGAACTAGACCTGCAAGTTTAGCCTCGTGTATTAAATGTATGGGTAAATACTCCATACAATCAAAGAAGCTGGGAGGAAAAATACTCTTTAACTTGGTAATCAGTATGTCCATTTTTAGTCTTTTCATATCGGACATTTGAATTTCAGATGAAGTTAAGCTTTTGAAAAACAAACTTAATTCTGTTATAGCTTCCCAAACATTGTTTGGTAGGAGCTCCCGAAATGCAATTGGAATTAGTCTCTGCATAAATACATGACAATCATGACTTTTCATGCCAAATAATTTGTACTTCCTCATATCAACACACCTTGCCAAGTTTGAAACATATCCATATGGAAATTTAAGCCTTTTCAACCATTCACACAAAATTTGCTTTTGTTTTTCGTCCAAAGTGTAAGATGCTTTTGGATATTTACCTATATTTGGATCTTTATCTAACTCACTTCTTCTACAAAATAATTTCAAATCAGCTCTTGATTTTTCATTGTCCTTTATCCTCCCTTCAATGTTTATGATTGTGTTGAAAATATTTTCAAAAATATTTTTTTCAATATGCATCACATCTAGATTATGTCGTATCAAATTAGTTTTCCAATATGGCAAATCCCAAAATATAGTCCGTTTTCTCCAACCGAAATTATGGCTTATGGTCCTATTAACCTCTTCAGCTTCAAGCTCTGTGACTTTTAGAAACCCTAACTCATCAATCTCCCGTAATATATCTTCACCAGATTTAATTAGGGGTGGAGTTTTTTGTACCATTCTATTCTTGATGAACTTTTGTTTATTGCGCCTAAATGGGTGATCTAAAGGAAGAAATTTCCTGTGATTGTCAAACAATGATGTTTTACCCCCATTGGAAAGATGAAATGCATCAAAATCATTGCCACAATAAGGGCAAGCCAATTTCCTTGTTGTGCTCTACCCAGACAACATAGCATATGCAGAAAAATCACTAATAGTCCACATCAATGCTGCTTTCATCTAAAAATTTTGTTTAACGGACACATCGTATGTTTCAACACCAAATTACCACAGATTATTCAATTCAGATATCAATGGTTGTAAGAATACGTCAATTTTATGCTTTGGATTTTTAGGTCCTGGCACAATCACTGTTAAGAACATGTATGCCTCGTCCATACACATCTATGGAGGTAAATTATAAGGAGTGATTATGATTGGCCATAAGGAATATTGTTGCCCCGATTGACCAAAAGGTTGAAACCCATCTGTCGATAATCCCAACCTGACATTTCGACTTTGTGCTGCAAACTCAGGATGTGTGTCATACTTCCATCATTCTGTTCATGTTCATTATGCCATCTCATGTGGGCTGCAGTAACATCAGAGGCATACAGTCTTTGAAGCCTTGGAGTTAGCGGAAAATAATACATCCGCTTCCAAAGAACTAATTTTGGCTTCCTCGTACGCCTTCTTGGTTTGAACCTAGGTTGGCTATAGTATTTGCACTCTTCTAATTCCACATCTTCTCCCCAGAACAACATACATCCCAACCTACAACAATCTATTCGTTCAACGGGCAAACCGAGACCCCGAATAAGCTTCTTTATTTCATAAAAATTCTCAAGCATGTTATGCTCAAGAGGCAATGAATCATTGTACCATGTAAGAATATTATCTAAAATTCGTTCAGAAATATGACCTTCAGACTTTATGTTCAATATTCGAGCAATGGCAGATAGTTGAGTCATTTTCTCATAGTTTGGCCATAATTCTTGGTCAGCCGACTCTAGTAAGTTAAAAAATATTTTTGCACTTGGGTTTGGTTCGTCTTCAATATTCTACATATTTTTCTTGAAAGGAATAACCAGCTGCGTCATAAACCATTTGTGCGTAAAAATTTTCATTTACATCCATATTATTTGGTCGAATACCAGCTCCCCCCGCAAATCCATCTATATTTACTCGTGAATATACTTGATTACCCCTAGAGGCGCTACAAATTATTGGCTCCCCGTGCCATGTCCATTCAAAATAATTTGGAACAAATCCTTTTTTTAACAAATGTAGATGCACTTCATCAGTAGGGAGGAAACGAATATGTTTGCACTTTTTACATGGACATCTGATTTTTGGACCATCCATATATGCAGGATGCGAAGTTGCATATTCAATGAATGATTGAACGCCCTCGGCAAACTCAATATGAATGCAACAATCTGGCATTAATCGCCTATACATCCAAGATCTATCAACATTACTCATACTTGCGTAATTGTTATTCAAATAAGATAATTTGATAATTAGATTTATGGGTTAATTAAATAGAGAGGTTAATCAATGTATTCAATTATAACTTAAAAAAACTACATCAAAATTTTCAGCAAACAACCCAAATATGCAATTATATAGGCTGATCCTACTCCTGAAATTGAAACAAAACAATTCATGGCATAAAAATAAGTTGCATCAAGCTACGTGGCACTCAACCATGATAACCGAGTTATCCTTTGGAAACCAGTAGCCTGCAGGTTGAATCATTTTAGCCTATATACCTTGATACAACTATGATACAAAATAAGCATTTTATCTTATTTAATGGAATACATTTTTAGAAGTTATAAATCTATGTTTGACAAAAGAAGTAAATGGATTTGCATACATACATAACAATCGAATATAAAAGAGTCATATGCATATGTATAAGAAAACAGAACTAAAAGGTTGAGTCCCAAAAAATGAGAGCATAATTAAGCATAGCACCAAAATTAGAAAAATAAACAAAGTATAAAATTGTCAAAGTAAAATAACAACCCAAAACCTGACAGCAGAGAGAGCCCCCCAAATAGCAACAACCCACAAAGAGCACCAGCATAGATTAGAAACCAAGACAAATATCAGCCTTTGCCAAAATAGCTAGCTGGAGAAAGAAAAAACAGACATAATTTAAGTGAAAAGCTAAAATGACTAATTGTAAAGAGCAATGAAAAATACAAAGCTATATTTTGCAGGTTATAACCACCTGTATAGTAACAAATAATTGCATAAAAAGCTATTAGTCATGCAATCAGCTTTTGGCTAGATGCCTCTAAACCAATGGATTGTATTGATAGCAAACACATACTATAACGTGGTCATTCAAAGTTCTTTTACCACCAATAAATAATACCAATATACTATAATTTATATTGACCTTCTCACATGCAATAAAAGAACCAGATTGGCACCTGCAGTCCTCTTTTGTTACAGCTGAGCAATACTCCTTCAGCTGAGAACCACCTTTGTTTTGAACTGAAACAAATCATTAAAAAATGTCATTTAGTGATCTAGTTACTAGCAGTTTAAGGAGGGGAAGAAATGCTAGTAACGTACTGATTTAGCCACAGATCTCTTATTCGCATTTCTATATTAAAAAAAAGGACAAAAATAAAAAGCAAACACATGTTGTATATACTACAGGAAAACAAAACATAGTTCAAATCTTAAATTTCTAATTTCCAAGCTATTAATTTTGATGGTAGCTTATGTTTCTAATTATATATTATTCTCATATACAAACTTACAATAGCAAATAATTGATGAATAGCTTCTTGAATTAAATTATTACAACGGAAAATAATAGTTAATTAGTTTAATATCATTTGATTTTATTATTATTATTTTATATCATATATGGCATGATCATGGGTGCGCCACGTTTCATCCAAATTGGTATCTCTATCATTATCCCTTGGGCATTATTTGTGAAGTAGATGGTTAGCTAGTGGCTTAATTAGTGCTTTTCCATCTCCAAATATACAGCTCAAATGCCAAGCCTAACTGCACTAATGAAAAGTGCCCCCTACAGGGATTGGTGATGTCATGTCAAATGTCTACTTTTTAGTATGTATTTTCTTATGTTTGAGTAGCTAAGTATGTAATATTATGTGTTTATGTTTAGTTTATGTGTTTATTTGTGTTTTAGGTTAAAGTTGGTGTAAATGTGAAGTGAAGTGATGAAATGGTGAAGATTCAAGGATGAATTTCACGAGTCATGAAATGGCTCATGACTCGGACAGAAGTTCACGAGACGTGAGGATGATCACGAGTGAGGCAGAGACGACTTGCTAACGATTCAGCTAGGAGTTCACGAGTCGGCAGGAATGTCACAAGTCAGAGGGAAGATCACGAGTAAAGAAGACTTGATAGAGTTCACGACTTATGAAGATGTTCATGAGTCAAACATTACACCTGTTCCCAAACGATGCCATCTTTCTACACATGATTTTTCAGTGCTAACAGCAAATACCATCACAGCATCAAAGATAGTTAATCCAAGTGCTATTAAATCAATTTAACCCCATAAAAGTGGTGTGGGGTAATTATTCACAAAATGAAAAACCTCAAGAGCACTGGATTTTGTACATAGAATCTTATGAAGAGATGATGCCAATAGCACTGGATTTCGTACATAGAATCTTATGAAGAGATGATGCCAATAGCACTGGATTTCGTACATAGAATCTTATGAAGAGATGATGCCAATAGCACTGGATTTCTTACATAGAATCTTATGAAGAGATGATGCCAATATCACCAATGCTAATAGCAAAAGAATACATTTAAAAAAAAAGGAAATCTAAGATTTAATAAAAACAAAGAGAAAACAAATATAAAAAGCATCTGTTACACTCAGAACATTAAAAATAAAGGAAACAAAATCCATCATTTATATAAAGGCTAACCAAAACAATAAAGAGAGAGGCATAACATTGAAGGGGCCAACTTCATAGCTGAATCAAGAAAATAAAGCAAACCCAGATCACATTTCGAGCAAAAACCAAGAACATGGGAGATATCTAATAGTTAGGAAGGAAATTGGACCACTGACTTACAAAAGGATCGAATATGCAAGGAAGACGACAACAAAGAACCCAACAGTCTTTGATTTTCCTTCCAAAAAGAGTTTTTCTTCAAAAATAGGTGAAGATCGGAGGGAGAGGCAAGGAAATGGTTGGGAGAAAATCGAGTAGTTAGCAATGGAATTTAATTTCTCTTGCTGAATTTTCGTTGCTATATTTTATCCCAAATTTTTCATCTCTCAAGTACCGCCATATTTAGCAACGAAAATGAGTTCACTACTAAAAAAATGCAAATTAGTTGTCGTCGCTAACTAGTA
This sequence comes from Excoecaria agallocha, assembly GCA_037975025.1. NCBI lineage: Eukaryota > Viridiplantae > Streptophyta > Magnoliopsida > Malpighiales > Euphorbiaceae > Excoecaria > Excoecaria agallocha. The sequence goes on along the minus strand of CM075815.1, from coordinate 20,327,598 downwards.
TTTTTTGGTCGCTAAACTGACTTAGCAACGACTTTCATTTTGAAACAAAAGTCATTGTAGTAGAATCTAGCTACAACAAAAAGTCGTCACCAAATTATAGCGACGACAGAGCATTGTTGCTAAATATTTATCGCCATTTTGCTACAATAATGTTCATGCAAAATTTTGCGATGATAGTTTTTTGTCGCAATATTGTTACGACATTGTTCTCGCAAAATTTTACGACGACAGTATTTTCATCGCAATATTGCTACGACATTGTTCAAGCAAAATTTTGCGACAATATTTTCGTCACAATATTGCTACGACAATGTTCATCCAAAATTTTGCGACGACAGTATTTTTGTCACAATATTGTTACGACATTGTTCAAGCAAAAGTTTGCGACGACAGTATTTTCGTCGCAATATTGCTACGACATTGTTGACGCTAAATAGCTACTATTCAAAAATGCTAATTCCTCTCTAAATCAAAATTATTTTTTTAGTTTTAAATTTATATATAAATTTCATTTAAATGACAAGCCACATATGAAAAATTTATATTTATATACTTAATATTTAATACAAAAATATATATATTCATGAAAAAACTGTTATTTACAAGTGGATATCATCGTTAATTGTATATCTAAAATAATACACGCATATACAACAATAAGAAATGTCACCCAAATGTCATACTATATACTTACAACTATAATGCAAAAAGATACATTTGCTCCTAAATCTAGTGCTGAAAAAAGTTGTTGCATCTCCATTTATTACTGGATTTGTCTAACCCGCTGATCCATCTCTTGTTCATGCTCAGCACAAATCTCAACTTAAAATTCAATCTACATAGTGGACAAATATTTCAAGGACAAGCTATGAGAAATAAATAGAAAATTAATACAAGGGTGTGAGGAATTAACATGAGGCAAACCCACTAAAAACATAAGTAGTGGATCATCTTTTTCGAGTTTTCTAGGAATAATATCGAATCTTAAAAAGCTTAGTTTTGGTTGTTTGTGGGGTTTTATCAATCTATTGCATTACTATAGAATGGGAATGATAAGCAAGTCTAGTCTAATATGCTACCTTAAGTCAAAATCAATTAAGATTTCTAAATAAAATTAAAAATAACAAAAGCATAAAAGCCCATAGTGAGTAATCAAATGATGCCCGGATCAAAAACAAGAAATAATTGTATACCAACATCTTTGCACTCATTTCATTTTCAGTCATTGAAAAATAAAACTCAATTCCATATCAAACAATTATGTCTAAAATAGGTGGTGGAGAGAGAAAAAGAATTAAAAATGAAATTCAATATTCATACCTCAGGAAGCAATAAAGAATGTAGTAGTTCAGCAAGTTCAATGGCCTTCCCTTGAAGCCAATTCCATGATTTTGAATTTTCCAAAAGAAGACCAGTAACAGCAAGGCAGTGCATCCACTGCATGAAGAAAAAAAATCTACTAATAAGTAGTAACAATTGAAGGCATGAAGAAGAAGAAGAAAAAGAAGAAGAAGAAAAAGAAAAAGAAAAAAAGTCATGTTCTCATCAATAGATAACTTTATAAATAAATAAAATATGTAAAGCACAATCAATTGACAAGGATTTTGAAATATGCAAGTGGAATAACATGCTCGACAAGATTCTACCTCCTAAGTTTACACAATATATGCAATATGTAAGTGGAATAACATGCCCGACAAGATTCTGCCTCCTAATGATACTGCAGTTATGGTTAATTGCATCTTACCAAAAAATAATAGTTTCCCATGCAAAGCTTACCATCCTGATGAACAAAATTGATCGATGACAAGCAATTAACTAAATTCAAAACCCATTTCTATGCGTTTTAGCTCCAATGCCATTCGCTCATTCTCAAGCTTCATCCTCTCATTGTCCATCCTCAACTTTTCCAGTTCACAATCCATCAATGCATAGGCTCAGAATTGCAAATAGAATACTCAAATAAAATCAAATTTCTGAAAGGAATGAAAAAACATAAAGGCTATACAATTGCAGGACCTGACTTGGCTCTGTATGAAACCTGACAGCAGTTAAAAGAACACTCTGGTTTCACATGTCCCACCACAATTTTAATTAATCCTTATAAGCCTATTATTGTGCCCTTTAATGCTTGTAAAATTGAAATGAATGATTACAGGTAAAGACCAGAGAGGAGAGATTACATGTTAACCTCCACCCTTTTTCTTTATTCAAATGGGTGTTTATTAGCGTTTGAAATTATATGCTCATAATTTTGGAGATGACTTTCCAATCATTAAATCTAATTTATGTATTGGACCCATAAATATGTTTGAGCTAATGACCTGTCACGTTGCAAATGTAACTTAGAAAAACAAACAGAGAAATAAAGAGCAAGGTGAAAGGGGCAATATAACAAACACTTGGTGGGTAAAATAAAATTTGAAAATTAACTACATGCTCTGTTTTATTGACGGCCCAAATATGCCATTAAATAGGGATTACAAACAATTGAAAGTAGAAAATCAAGGAGAAATATCTTCCACTAACTCACGCAACTAACCACAAAGTGCAACATGTTCACTACAAATCAGAAAATTACGGAAATATTAAAGAAACAAATTTAGACTAAGTCAACTGCCTACATTTAATTTAGAATCACTTTCTCAACAAAATAAACAATCAGTTCATGGGGGGAGCACTTATGCTACAAGTTAATTAGTTCCCTATAGCTTTCCCAATTAAAAATATCATTTCGATACAAATACTTCAAGTAAAATAGTCTATTATTTATGCATATTTTATATCTTATATGATCCCATCTAACGTTGAATTTCCACCTTAACAATCTAAACTTCTAAATGATGTTTTGAATCGAATATAAACTAATTAAATATCAGATAATAAGCTAGCTAACCGCTGCTGTAAGCTTTATTTATAATATTTGTTTAATTACTGTAATAACAACAAAACTAGCTACCTGCACTACCTCATTATAAGTACTTTAAAATAATAAATATAATAAGACTATATATATATATATATATATATATTACTTATAGCACTGATTACCTTGGCATTCTGAATGGATAAATAATCGAATATTCATGTTAAGTATGGGCTGATTATTGTAATCACCTGAACAAAAGGAGAGAGAGAGATTAGAAAGCGATGAGAATGTAGAGTTTTTCATAGCATTCAAATTTATCTGTTTGAAAAAAAATATAATAATTTTCAGATTTACTACTTGACAAATTGCATATAATACAGGAAACACTTTTTCCTGAAAATAGAAGCGAAGAATCTGACTGATTAACTATCGGTATTTTCACAAAAAAAATGTATTGTCTTTACCAAAAATAAATTTAATTAATTCTTCGTATTAGGTTAATTTAATTGTATCAAATTTTATTATACATATCAGTACTTTCATTTTTCTTTTTATAATTATTTTATATTCGAAATCTGTTAACTCGATTAATTTAAATTTACAATAGTTATATTCATAAAAATAAAAAAATTAAAGGAACAACACTCCTAGTAGCCACTATTTCTTTCATATTTGGATTGCTATCCTACTCATTTTTTGTCAAATTTGAATTTGACTATAGTGCAAAACCTAGTCATAACCTTTGGCTGAAACAAAATGTTCTTTTACATAAGTTAAGTGCAGCTGTAAGTGTCTATTCCCCTAGTAAATAAATAAATAAAGGTTAAACATCAGTATCTCTGATCTCTAAACATCTATCAAGTATCCAAAAGAAATTAGCTACATTCTAAGCATAATCTCCACTTAAAAAAGTATTTTTTCCAGCTGCAAAATCAATAATCAAAGAAATTCCTTCCATTCTAACTATCTACAATGCTTAAACTTTTCTTTGCCACCTAAAAAATCATCAGTTGAAAAAATTCCTACCGTCTTAGCTGTTCTAACTAGCAAATCTACTTAAAGCTTTACACTTTAATAATAATAATAATAATAATAATAATTAACGGCATACCATAAAAACAAAAAAGAATCATGAATTAATCATTAAAACCCATATCAAAATCATGAATTAACAAGTTATTTTACATCAACCAGAAGATGCAGAACAAAAATAGAGTGATTAACAGTCTATGACAACTTCGAATGAGAATTGTTCATAATCATCGTTCATAGAGTTTAGATTTTTAATTTTTCCCAAAAGATGAATGAAGGTTACCTTTTAATAGATTGAGCTTGATAAAGAATTTGAATCTTCTTTGCTTCTAGTGAACCTAAAAAAAAAAATTCAGGTTACCAATGCCAAGACTTCACTAGAAGCAAAGAAGGTTCAACTTATAATATTTGTGCTCTGATGATAACATTAAAGCCCATGAAAATTACAACTTTTGAAGAACAAACCACATCCAACCTTGTATTATCCTAATTAAACAATATTTGAACTTAGCCTGTTAGCCAAAAGTTAGCAACTAATTAACCAATCCAAGCCAATACACAACAGAAAGGGCAAAAAAGAAAAAAAGAAGAAGAAGAAGAAGCAACGATGTCTAGAAAACCCACAACCCAGTATTGAAGACAATAAGGTTTTTGAAGACAATAAGGTTTTTGAAGGAGAATTGCATACAAAGAAAGGCCAACTTGGCAAATGACATCGAAGGAAAAAAAATTAACAGTGATGGGATGAAACCACATAACATTTATTCGTAAAGCCAATGGGAATAATAAAATATAGTTAAAGAACCTTCTCGTAGTTTCCCAAAAATAGTAGTAAATTGGTAGTTTAGTAAACGATATTAAAGAAAGAAAGAATAAAGAAAAAGCAACCAATATTTAAAAACAAACAATCCTCAGCCCAATTCAACAAACACAACCCAGAAATGCAGCTGAAATAATCTGATAAGGATCAAAACTAAAATTCCAACTTAAACTCACCAATTAATCACCAAATTTAATCAAAATAAATTCAAAAAGGGAACTTAAAAGCAAACAAATCCATAATACCCACCAGGTGAAAGTAGATGGCTAAGCAAGTGCAGCAACAGCAGTGAGACCAACAACAAAGGGAAGCATTGCAGAAATAACCTGAGACCCATCAATCTTTGCCACCTCAGCATTGGAGTTAACCCCAAAATATAGTAGAGGAGCATTTCCTTCTCTTCTCTGCAACCTAACTCTGCCTATTAACAGCGATGTAGAGCACGCGAATGTGTAAAGTGCCCCATTAAACCTGGCCCTTGGCTCTGCACGCTTCAAAATTGAACAACAAATGAGTGAAGAGGATAAAGAAGCGAACTTTGGGGAGTCAAAAATGGCGGCAACACAGAAGAGAATAAGGTTTTAGGTATTTATAAATGTTTTTATCTCCCGCTAAAATTTTGGGTAATTAGCTAAGGTATGGCTATTTATCTAAATTGGCGACAAGCTTCTTTGTAGCTACTTTTGCGAGAACCCATTTGTAGCATTTTAGTTCTCCTTATTATATAATTAATAATAATTAATATTATTAGATGTAAAGATAATAATGTAATTAATTTAAATACCACCAACTTAATTTATCTTAATTTTGATATGAAAAGATGTACTAGCTACATATAATAAATAAAATGATCTAACTAAATATAAATAAAATTTAAGTATTGAGAATGAAAATAATAATTTGAATAGTAATGAAATATTATAACTATGAGTAAATTGTATTTTGCTAAATTAGCACCATCAACATTAATATTGGTATACGAACATAATTGAATTTTGTTAAATTAGCGATAATATTGTTGTCGCCAAATTAGCTACAATAATGTTGTCGCCAATATTGGTATATGAATACAATTAGATTTTGCTAAATTAGCGACAACATTATTGTCGCCAAATTAGCTACAACAATGTTGTCGCCAATTACCTACAATAATGTTGTCGCCAATATTGGTATAGGAATACAATTGGATTTTGCTAAATGTTGTCGCCAAATTAGCTACAACATTGTTGTGGCCAATTAGCTACAACAATGTTGTCGCCAATACAGATATATGAAGACAATTGTATTTTGCTAAATTAGTGACAATATTGTTGTCGCCAAATTAGCTACAACATTGTTGTCGCCAAATTAGCTACAACAATGTTATCACCAATTAGCTACAACAATGTTGTCATCAATATTGGTATATGAACACAATTGGATTTTGCTAAATTAGCGACAACATTGTTGTCGCCAAATTAGCTACAACATTGTTGTCGCCAATATTGGTATATAAACACAATTGGATTTTGCTAAATTAGCGACAACAATTAGCGACAACATTGTTGTCGCCAAATTAGCTACAACATTGTTGTCGCCAATTAGCTACAACAATGTTGTCGCCAATATTGATATATGAATACATTTGGATTTTGCTAAATTAAATATTGTCGCAAAATTAGCTATAACATTGTTGTCACCAAATTAGCTACAACAATATTGTTGCCAATACAAATATATGAACATAATTGTATTTTGCTAAATTAGCTACAACAATGTTGTCGCCAATTAGCTACAACAATATTGTCGTCAAATTAGCTACAATAATATTGTCGCCAATACAGATATATAAACATAATTGTATTTTGTTAAATTAGCGACAACATTGTTGTTGCCAAATTAGCTACAATAATTTTGTCGCTAATTAGCTACAACAATGTTATCGTCAATAGAGCCATACGTACGGAATAATATGTTTTGCTAAATTAGCGACAATATTATTGTTGCCAATTAGCTACAACTTTGTTGTCGCTAATTAGCTACAACAATGTTGTCGCCAATAGAGTCATATGTACGGAATAATTTGTTTTGCTAAATTAGCGACAATATTGTTGTCGCCAATTAGCGATAACTTTGTTGTCGCTAATTAGCTACAACAATGTTGTCGCCAAATCTGCGTTTGTTGTCGCAATTTTTTGCGCCTAATATTAGCAACAATAAATATTTGTTGTCGCTAATTTGTTTTCCCACCAAATCTTTCAAGATTTGCGATGAAAGCCATTTGTTGTCGCAATGTTGTCGCTATATTATGCATTTAGCAACGAATTTTATTGTTGTTGCAAATTTTTGTCGCTATTCTGCATTTTTTTTGTAGTGGTTTTCGTTGCTAAATAATGGCGCTAAAATCTCCCTCACTTTTTAGCAACGAAGTAAAATCATTTGTATTCCGTTGCTAAATCAATAAAACCTCAACCAATATTTTCGTTGCTAAATTACAATGAAATTTGATTTCCGTTGCTAAATTAGCAACGAAAACCATTCTGTTGCTATTTTTTCGTTGCTATTTTGCTGTTTTCTTGTAGTGTTCAGTTCTCTTTTTTTCTTTTTTTTATATGATATTAAGGTTATACCCTGATTCCCTTGTTTAAGGGGAATCAAAGATTTGAATTGCAGTAATTTAGAGAATCTTGTTCTTCTCTTCAATATGTTTTTATTATTCTTGGTTTTATTGCAGGTTGATATGTTTTTCTCCTTTTTCTCCTTTGTTCGAAAAGGATTTCCTATTTTTATGTTTATTTTCCTACAAATTTCGATGGGGCAGCAAAGTTTCAAAAATTAAATTACCTTGCTACCCCTCATTTCATTTTATTATTATTATTATTATTTATTTTGACATTCGAGAATTTCTCTTACCTAAATATTTTGGTGGTAGACTAGGATATAGGTGTATGTCCCTTAATCATTTAAACAGTTTATTTTTTGGTCACTGTGAGTTGCCAACACTTCAATTTTAACAAACAACATTTCAAATATGCAATACTATATATACATATATTAATTTTTTTCTTTTTCTTAACTATAATTGAACATATGATTTCTTTTCGCCTATTGAGAGTTATGAAATCGAGGAAAAGCATTAAGATCAGCAAAATAAAATGTAATAGTTGTTCAACAAAATCTATATGAAGTGCAAATGTAAGTTTAGTTTATGCATATAAATTTATGGACAAAAGTGCAAATTTACTTACAATTTTTTTAAAAAAAATGTAATGTTATTTTTAGAGTTTCAATCGGTGTAATTCGGGATATATACAGTACGGTACAATTTAAAAATTTATAAATCTCTATATTATCTTTAAATTTTGAATATTTTTAAAAATTAACTATTGTTATTGTCTTGAAAATTTGAAATAATTTGGTACAGTTCGGTTCGATTTTTTGATTCTTTCAGTACTAAATAATACAGTAAAATACAATTTGATATTTCAAATAATTCAATATTTTTTTTAAATTTACAAAATAAAAGCATAGAATAAATATAAATATAATTAAAATATTTCAATAAGTAAAATTAAAATTTAAGTTAAAGTACAAAATTTAAAAACTAACATGTGACAATCTTTTTTTTGCATTATATTTGCACTCATTTGAGTATTTTGAGCAAAATTTAAAAAAATAACAAAAAATTAAATAATTAGACCATAAAAAATCTAAACATTAAATAAACAATTTAAAAATTTATGCAAATATAACGAGTATCGAATTCAAACTTTTCAATTTTTTTTAGTTTATATCTCTAAAGACAAACTGCAGCCAATCTCAATCGGTTTTGGCAATAAATAAAAATCTTGCCTGTAATCGGGGTTTAAAAATTTCTAAATTTATCTAAATTTCTCCTTGCAATGCTAAAAGTTGATTTAAAAGTTACAATTGAGCACTGAATAGCCAAATATCTCCAGCAACCTTAACCAAAATTGAATAATTTGGTTCATTCATTTCTACCAATTCAAAATATCAAAATTAAAATAATCTTTTACTAATTTATCAATCAAATAAACATCCAAATCTCCTTAAAGAGGAGCACAGTGGTGAGAGGCGAAAATTTGTGGTGAGAGACAAAAAGAAAGTGGCGAGTGAATGGGGCAAAACTGCAGAGGTTTCGATCAAATAAAAAGATGGAGATAACAACTGACCTAAAGTTCTCCTTTAATTTTCTTTTACCTCAAATAATTTATTTTTTAATATTTTAAAAAATTATAAATTCCTTGAGTTCAATTTTTAATTCCTTCCTAAAACAAACCTAATGTTCTCCTTTCAAGTTTAATTCTTAAAAAAAAAATATTTTTTCTATTTTATCATTTTTAAATATATAGCTAAAATTTCATTATGTATAATAACTATATAATTACATTATTAATTTACTTACTCATATATATTGTGCTAAAAATAAATAAGTATTATTTAAATGACACTAAAATTAAATAAAATTAATTACTAAAATGAATATATGTTCATATAATTATATTAATTAGTAAAATTTCATTATATATAATAACTATATATAATTACATTATTAATTCACATACTTATATAGGTATTGTGACAAAAATAAATCAATACTAGTTGAGTAATACCGTGTAAATAAAATTAATTGATGAGGTGATTATATACTTATATAATTGCATGAATTAGTAAATTTCATTATATATAATAATTGCATATAATTACATTATTAATTTACATACTCAATTACTCATATAGGTATTATGCAAAAATAGATCAATATTAGTTGAGTGATACCAAAAGTAATGGAATTAATTGGTAAGATCATTATATATACATATATATATATATATATATATATATATATATATATATATATATATTGGAATTAATCTAGCGCGCATATATATATATATATATATATATATATATATATATATATATATATATATATATATATATATATATATATATATATATATATATATATTCAATAAATGAGAGAAAATATATTTACCCCTTATAGCACAAAAACCTTTGAGAAAGCAAAAGTATAGGATCTTTTATTTTTGCATCACTGGCTAGGCATTTTAACACAAGCTATTATGCTGAAAAATATACAACAAATCTACAGTCTAAAAGCCTCTTAGAGATACTGAGAAAGATAGAAAGGGAGAAGAGAATTTTGATACGTAAATTAAAATTTTGTGATCAATTTTTGTAATGCCTCAAAATTTGCATCTAACATGTATGAAACATTTTAGAGCCTGAATAGTGATCTTGGGATAGTTTTCAGACTAATTACAGCAGAATAGTACAGAAAAATTTAAAATACATAAGTATTTAACGTGCTTTGTCCAAGGAAATATTAAGATGGGTGACCTAGCGAAAAGTTTTAGTTAACTGTCAGATGAGAAAATAGGTATTAAATGGAGTCTAATGGTACAGTTTGAGAAGAAATTGAGTTTAAATCGGCTCACAAAACAGATAGTGAAGTTTCTTCTCGGTATTGTAGAAAGGGTTGATCGAAAGTTTGACCGGACCTTAAAATATTTTAAAGACCTCCAAAAATTATTTTGATCACATGGACCCATTAGAAATAGCATAAAGAAGCTATTGTAGTGAAAAATAATTTTTTTGATACTTTCAAAATTTTGGGTTTCGGATCGGCTAATTTTGCTTCTGAAACTAGAAGTATATCGAAATGATATCATAATAACTTGAAATTTTAAGCAAAAGCTTTTGAATATATTATTGCAAACAAGAAAAAATTTTAGAGCATTTTGGCAAGCGAAACATCGATTTCAGAAAAATGGTGAAAAATTAAGGTTAAATTAATTAGTGGGCTTAAAGGCCATATTTAAATTATCTGAGGGCATAATTGTCATTTTAAATGATTCATGATCAGTTACATACATCATCATAGCAAACATATGTGTAGGAACCAATGAAATCATGACAAGTGTCTTGAAAAATAAGCCATTAGATTAAACAGTAAATGGAGGAATCTTGGGCATTGGTTTGGTGTACTTAAGGGTAGCCTAGAGGGGTCTAGAATTCTCTATATTTTTTCCCAAAATTCTGTAAATTTCCTCCCCTTTCCTTGCAAAATTTGAACCATATATTATTTGGCTTCTCCACCATTTTTTTTTTCATTTCTTATTCCTTCCACCAAATCTCAAGCCCTAATTTCACCCATACACATTAGAAAACATCCTATTTAACATGAAAATTAATTTAGAGCTCAAGGAAGCTTAGAAGTGGAGAATTTTTAGTGAGAGAAAGTAACCCAAAATAGAGGAATTCTATGGAAAAGAGAAAAGCAAAGAGGAGGAAGGCAAGGGAGAGGAGAAATAGGTGATTTCAAGCTATTCTAAGGTTAATTGATACATTTCTACACTTAATTTCATTTAGTTTTTTGAATTTTTCCTTAAATCACATTATGTAACTATATGAACTTAAAGAAAAATGTGAAATAATTTGATATAACATAATAAGATGATGTCCTAACATGGAATAAGTAAGAAATAAAAGAGAAATTAAACATATAAAAGGTGATCATGCCTTGGCTGAATTTTACATCATGTTACACAACATGATAATTTGATGTTTGTGGGTAAATTAAGCATAAAAGGAGTAGTACCAAGATGAATAAATACACCATGAATGATTTGACCAATAATGTATGAACATAGTGTTTGCTATGTTGACATAATGGTGTACTATAATGTAACTGAGGATTTCTTATGTAAATTGAATGTATGTCAACATGTAACTACATAAAGTGAATTTAGAAACATATGTTGCATGAAAAAGAAAAAGAAAACACATGGTATGCTTGAATTCTCAATGTGGCCAAATGGTATCCCTTATGAAAAAACTACATTTTCATCATGCTTGGATGTTATTTATTATATACATTATGGTTTCATATTTAATGTTGATGAATGCACGGAGGATGGGACATGAAAAAGAAAAAGAAAACACATGGTATGCTTGAATTCTCAATGTGGCCAAATGGTATCCCTTATGAAAAAACTACATTTTCATCATGCTTGGATGTTATTTATTATGTACATTATGGTTTCATATTTAATGTTGATGAATGCACGGAGGATGGGAATGTATGATATGATACATAATGGAAATAACATAAAATTAGCATAAAAATATAACATAAAGTAAAATAATTAGTTGCCTTTAGTGTACGGTGGGTAATCCAGGATCGTAGGATATAATGGGTAGCTAGAGGGACTTATATACCACTGTAGCACCACGAAATCAAATTTCTAGTGAGGGATGGCTACGCACAAGTAGTCCCTCACTCATACAGTATTGAGGGATGGTTACACTCAAGTAGTCACTTCACATACGGCCATGTTGTATATTCATACAGTCATGCAGTCCTCATCCTTTATATCTAGTTTGAAGATTTTTACTAATCATCACTAGGGGCAAAATGATGAATACACGAGAAAATAAGAATTAAATGATAAATCATGCATAAAGAATGCCATAAAGGTGATTAAACAAGAAACAATGTGACAATGTGATTAATAATTTCAGAAAGGCAAAACTATAAATATACGACAAAATGAGGATAAAATGGTAAATCACGCATAAAGAATGCCATAAAGATTAATAAATAAGAAATAATTAGAAAAATATAGTTAATAGTTCAAAAAGGGCAAAATTGTAATTATACAATATAATAGGGACCAAATAGTAAATTATGCATAAAGGATGTCATAAATGTGACTAAATAAGAAGTAAAGTGAAAACCATGATTAATAGACTCAAAAAGGGAAAAAATATAATTACACAAGAAATTAGGGGCAAAATCATAATTTAGCATCAATAATGTAATTAAAGAAGCTAAAATGATCAAATAGGTGAAAAAGGGCAAAATCATAATTAACATAAAAATTGAGGGACCAAAATGTAATTTACCACCTCATGAGGAAACATATGGACCAAAATGCAAAATTTACACTCAGAATGGAATAAAATTCAAAGGAATAAAAAAGATCAAAATTGACATCAAATCAGGTCAAGAATGATGAAATAAAAAAGTTTAGGGACTAAATTGCAATTTTACATTTAAGTAAAAATCATATGAGATTTGATAAGAAAAATAAGTATAAGAAGATTTAAATAATAAGTTAAGACTGTGACACTCCTATTAAGGCTCTAAGAGAATGTAAATGCATTTCAAAGATAGTATTATCGATATATGTTGGGTTAGTCAATGAATTATAGGTTAAGGACATAGAGGTAATTGTTTAAAATGATGAAGGGAAAAATGGTCATTTTGAATTAATTTATGTGTGTAATTAAGTTTGAGAAAATGTGAGTTAAAGAACCCAATTGAAAAGTTAAAAAGAGAGTTTAGGGGAAGAAACATGATAATGAAGGAAAGTAGGGAGTTAAGTGCAATTTTTGCTAAGCCAACACATGGTCCTATGGAAGCTTGACACTTAGCCTTTCTAGAAGTATCTTAAGAAAGGAAAAATCCAAGGATTTTTAAGGGATGGCTGGCCACTTCACTTTAAGGGACTCAATACTACCATTTTCTCTCAAAACTCAAATACTCTAACCCCTAAATAACCTTTAAAATCCAACTATAGCTTTTGGAGAGGAGAGAGAATTTAGAGGTTAGCTTCCTTAAGGTAAGGATCCTCTCTTCTCTTCTTGTCTTATTTCTCATAATTAAATATGAGTTTGAGGGATTAGATGAATCTTTAAGCATAATAATTTTTTATTTGTTATGAAGAAAGAGAGAGAAGCAAAGGCAAGGAGCAAAAGGAGGAAAAGCTTGAAGGAAGTGGTCATCAAAAGGTATGGGAACTTTGGTATTTTTTGTAAGTGTTATATATATGTATTTAGTGATTAGAGATGTTAATTTGAGGTTTTTAAGGAATTTATGAATATGATGGTTAATTGGGTATAAGAACCGAAATAGGAGCATATTTCTTCTAGTTAGCAAAATTTGTCCTTAGGTTCATTGGACCTGTTTGGACTGTTTAGCCTATATCTGGACTTTGAGAACTCTAAATTGAGTGATTCTAGCTGGAATAGAAACTTGACTCATAAACCTAAGTTTCATAAGAAGACACCAATGTTTGGTTCTCCTTCTATGATAGGCTTAGCATAGGTGTTTATCCGTGTAGGTACTTGAAGTTAGATTTCTTCCTGGTGGGACAAGATCTGCTACAGTAAGGCCAACACTAGAGATAAGAAGAGTCCAATTTTATATATAGTTGTAATTTATTTTGGTGTTTGTAATTATTGTATCCAGTAGAATGTGGTATAAGATCAGGATAAGAGCCGGTGTAATAATCTTAAGTTTTTCAGTGTAAATTTCATATGATATCCTAAGAAAGGTTATATAAGATAGTATGTATGATGGTAGGTACCAGTAGAGATTAAAGTAGTCTTTACAAAGACAATAAGAGGATCAAATTGAATTAATTTAATAAATAGTGACACAAAAGGGTAAAATGGTAATTTATTAAAAATAATTTATTTAGATGAAATTTTGTGCAGTTGTATCCACCATTAGGCAACAATGTTGCTTAGCGTGTGGTTTGTTGACTGCGCAGAGGGACAGGTAATCGAGGACTGATGAAGAAGGAGCGAAATAGTATGTACATTTATCGCCTGTGTCATTATGAAATTTTGAGAAGTCATGCATTAGGGTTTTAGATAATTGGCATGTAGTATTTTATGTTGTATTATGGATGTGAAGTAATAGTGAACTTATATGTATAATATGGTATGAGTGAATGGTAAATTTATAGTTGTGTTGTGATGATGGTTGATGGTTGATTTTAGAAGTGCTATGAATGTTCTAGAGTATTGGAGGTGGAGGTTGCCATTTTGGGAGTGTTATTTTGTCAATTTGTAGGTTTGAATAGCACGGTTTACAAGCCGTTATGCTACCAAAATTTATACCAAATGAATAGTAATCTCGTAACACAAGAATGAATTTGGAAACCAAGGGATAAATTAAGCCATTAAGCATTATCGATATAGGTTAGTAAATTTAGTAATCGTGTGACATTGCCAATAATAATAATATATAGTGTACGGAAGATCATGAATAAAAGTAGGGTGTTACAGTTTCAATAACCTCAAATAGGTTTTTTAATACCCTTTATATATAGGTTTTTTAGAGCCATAACCCTAGTTAGGAATTTTTATTCCTTTTTGAATTAGGAATAGATAATCCTAAACTAATTAGGATAAATACAAACAAAGTCATGGGAGCACTCAAACTCTATCATCTCCCATGTGCACATGATGAAATGTTTTCCAGTCAGTATCTCCAGTCATACAGGCAAATATACAGTATGACCAGTATACATCGAGAGCACTAGTGCTACACACTTGTTAGGGATATATAGCATCTCAACAAACAAAATCCTCTTTATCACATATGCCTAACCCCATATTGCCTTTTCACATTTACTGTTTTAACTCGTGATCTCATAAAATAATTTTTGTGTTGACTATTATACTATACACATAGAGACTATAATAAGTATGCCGGTGTACTAGAAAACCATTAAATGTGATTAAAAGGTTATCTTCCCCTCTTACTATATGCCATCTATCATGATTCAACTTGCTTTTCTAGTAAGATCCATTAGACCGAATTTATTTCATGACCTCTTGGAGACTAACTAAGCTAGCCACATTGAACCATATTTCAGGGATAAGTTAAGGGTTTTAAAGGTCGATATTCAATAGGGTCTCACACTACGAAAAGTTGAGATCATTTATTTATGAAATTCCCATCCCTTGATCACTTAAGCACACATGGTATGAACATGTGTTATGGTGTTCTTTCCTTCCTTTTAAGGAGTGCATGTCTTGCAAAATGTATTTCAACACCATATAGAACCATAAGGTTGCGATGTACCAAAGCATCTAACTTTAGTCTTCCTACTTTAGGACTACTTCTAGCTTTTGGATAAAATATGGTAGTTCCATTTAACTCACCATGGGATCACACAATCCAAAGTATACAACCTCATGTATGTCTTTATCTTACACCTTAACAAGACTAATCTTATATTTTTTACAAAACGGCCCTTTTATTTTGAATAAGCTCTCAAGCTTTGTCATATGCTTAAAATTTTGCCTTATCTTAGTTTTTGTCAACTCATTAACAAAACTAAGGTAAAAACCCATGTGAGCAGGTTACTTCTTTGTCCGACATGCTCAATATCATAATCAATAATAGTAAATATTCACACATTAAATATTCACACTTATGTATTGCCAATAATAAACTTAATTATTATTCATAAATAATAATGTTAAGAATCTCCTATAGTTGGGTTTTAATTATTAATCGAATCTCCTATCCCACACGATGCATAGTACAAGTAAATAAACACTTCAAGCATACAAGAAAGC
Source organism: Excoecaria agallocha (assembly GCA_037975025.1). Taxonomy (NCBI): domain Eukaryota; kingdom Viridiplantae; phylum Streptophyta; class Magnoliopsida; order Malpighiales; family Euphorbiaceae; genus Excoecaria; species Excoecaria agallocha. The sequence continues at coordinate 20,311,471 of CM075815.1, read as the reverse complement.
AATGAATAAATAAAATAAATAAAACCCACTTAATGTATTACAAAGGCAAATTGTCCAAAAGTAAAGAAAGATAAACATCATACATAAAATAAGGAATAAATTAGATTAGGAACATTGGTTCCCTCATGTATATTTACAAAAGGCTTTTATTTTGTCATGTGATATTTAGGTTGAAAACTTGGACATTGGTCCACTTTATTAGAAAAGCCCAAATTGATTAGTAAAAATGGATTTAAGTGATATTTTATATTAACGTACAAAAACCATTTATTACTAACTTTTACAACCCTAAAAATAATACATCCAATTAAGTAATAAAAGTAATAAATAAATAAATGATAAAAGTAGTAAATAAATAATTAAACAGATAAATGGGAGAACTATCCATGGGAGATCTTCAAAGGAACCTTGACCCCAAAGCATCAAGCATCCAAGTGCAACATAATTAATTACTCATAAAGCACCTAAAGGAGAAAATGGTTAGTTAATATTATGAATAATAAATAGAATAAAATGATAAATATTAAAAATACATTCTGGATTAAAATTACAAACATGCAAAACATAAAATACAGGTAAACAGAATTAAAATATTACATAAAAATAAAGCTAATCATAAAAATGACCTAATATAAAAAATAGACTTGAAAATATGAATAACAGGCTGGAACTAAGGCTATAGATGGCTACAAATGCATGATAGATGGCCAGGACAAAAAGGGTAATGGGACAAAAAGAAGCTCTTGTGTTATCTCGTCTATCATAGGGGCTTCTTCCCATTTGTCACGCGAGATGCAAACAATAATGGGTAGAAATACAGCAAAAGGGAAATAAACTTATTTTCTAACCTAAATACACATACTTTTACATCCTAAAACATGTTGAATATGATATAAAACATCAAGACATTTATTTAAATTAATTAAAATAGTAATTAACATGTAAAAGAATTTAAATCAAGAAAATCAAACATGTATCGGTAGAGGAAAATATCCTAGACATGTCATTCTATCATATTTAATCATGCTCAAAATCTAGAAATAGCATCACAAAAAAATTATAGAGACATACCTAAACTTAACCTAACATAATAAATCATGCCATAAATTGTAAGCATTGGGTCCTGAGGAGGCTTTTGTCAGGGTTACCTAATGAGGAAAATTGCTCCTTTAAAGGCAACGAATCAAGGATGGTGAACCCTTTTTTGTGTTGAAATTATTTCCTAGGAAAGTGTTTTAAAATGTTTTGTATTTGATTTGGGTAGTCGAGTGGCACACCGAGGGTCAAACGTCAAGAAAGACCCTTAACTAGGGACTCAAAATTGAGTTATATAGGTTTATAAGCCTCGCATGCTGTACATTTTGTGGCTTATATGCCATTGCACTCAAAAAAATCTCATCATTTGGCCTAAATGTCAGATTTTCCCTAATTTGGCACTGTACGGCCTTGCACAAAGAGTGTACACTCGTGCATTGCAAGAATCTTGCCTTTTCAGGCAAGTTGACCTACTTTTGGAGTGTACACCCATGCATTCCCTTTTGTACGGGCGTACACTCAAAAGTGGGTGGACTTTCCCGTAAAGCAAGTGGACAAGTGGAGCACCATTTGAGTGTACGCCCGTACACTCACCCTTATATAAGCTTTTGCTCAGATACTTTCAAGGGGTTGGTCAATTTGGAAACTCATAGAGAAAAAATTGGGATTGCTTCCATAAAAAGATTTTTGAAAGTTTCCAAAAGATTTCAAAGGTTTTTAAGTAAAAAGAGGTTTTTGGCATTTAGCTTTTCTTGTCTCTCAACTATTTCTTGATTGTTTCAACACCATAAAAGGACCACAAATCCGATATTCAATAGTTTAATTGAGTATGTACACTGAAGGTAATATAAAAAGTCTTTCTCATTATTTTCGTAATTATCATAAATTTTGTTACTGCTTTTTATTTATAAGTTTTTATTACATATTAATCTTTATTAGATTTAGGTTGTAAAACACTTTTTACGGGGCATATTATCATGTGATGGAAATTATTAGGCTATCTTCTTTAAATCCTATTTTGTCCATTTTAAAACCAGTTTTCTCAAAGTAAAATATGGTTTAAAAACTCTTCTTTGTATTTAGTTTGCCTTTTTGCTCCCTTTTGGATTTATTGTTGACAAGAACTTTATTTTAAAAAGAAAAAGAAAACTCACCGTTATTAGGTTGATACGGCCATGCATTGTTTGATATACACCCACATGTTATGCAATGCACGGCCTAATATATGTTTTCCTGCTTCTTAAGGTAAAAGAGTTAACCGTATTTCTTAAAGTGCGCTCCCATACATTTTTTGACATACGCACTGGATCCTTATCGTTTTTATATTTTTAATCCAAATTAGTTTTATGGATATTCTCTTTTCGTTTTTTTGTTATCATTATTATTCTTGTTATCATTGTTATTATTATTATTATTGATCTCGTGGAATAAACTCTTCAATGGATATGATCGGGCGAGCACTACAAGTAAGTTCACAATCCTTTCTCTTTACTATAAAAATACTTTTTCGATCGCAAATGAAAAATATCACCCAAAATATTTATAGTAATCAATTGGGATATTTCATTAATAAAATCGGACCAATGCCCACATTTTGCCCAGGAAATTCACATGTAAAAATAAGCTTTTAATAATGTAAATGATTTTGTATATAATTAAATAACATAGGACATTTCTTAAATAAAACTTGGAATGGTAAGTCCTCATCTTTAAAACCTTGCAATGAACACTTCTTCAATAATCTGTATTCGAGGACCAAAGTCCTCACTTAAAAAGGTCACAATGAACTGTTTAATTTACAGATGTCTTTATTGCTTTATTCTATTCCATGATTTATCGCTTTCTTACATGATTGGTTGCGCCTTTAATTTTTATATTTGTTATAATCTTGCATGAAAGGAAAGGGATAACACGATTAATCTGAAAACGGTTATGTCATATTTATCAAAGGTAAAAATAAGAGTGGAGTTTTGAACCCTCTCTGGGTTTTTTGGGCCTCATAAGGTCGGAACATCCTTCTTTCCCAATGTCTTATTAGGTGGTGACTCCTTACTATCAGCCTTGTGATGCACAACTAGATGCCTCTTGGCTATCGATTGTTAATGATAAGATAGGGACACCTGGGCATGCCATATCATAGCTTTCGAGTTGAGTCTCTTTCCCATCGCAAAGTGACTATTAGCCTAGGAGGGAACCTTAACCTAGTCATACCCTAAAAGTGGGATCAAACCACTAAAGGTCAGAGGTGTCCTCAATCAAGCTCGATGATCCCTTGGTTTTAGGGGTGAAATTGGGTGTCGATAACTCAAAAAAGGAAGAGCACGAGTCACATAAATAAAAACATGAAATTTATTTATTTTATGGATATGAATCTAGAAAGAGAAGGAAGCACCTCGAAATATTACCCTCAAGCGATTTCGATTATGTAACTCCAAAATGCACTTATCGAGTTCCAATCCAATGATCTTTGTTATATTCAACTTTTAAAATGTTTTGTGTGGAGAGTACAATATCTGAAAATGAGATATTGTACCCTAGAATAGAAATCAGGTTTTTTTTTTTTACCTTGAATAGCTACTCTTTGTTCTCCAAAAGTTCTAAAATGTTTCCCCTCCCCCTTCCTCCCCTTCCCCCAACTTTTTAAACTAGGGTTTTCGATATTTATATCAAAGGAAAAATTTGTAATTGTTTTCGATTCTATTTCCTAAAAATTAGCTCTTGAATCTCTCCCAAATCCCGTTAGAAATCTATCCTTTAAAACTCATTTTTGACCCAATTCAAACCTGTTGGAAAAACATAAGAGTTTTGGAAAAAGACCCATAGACGAGCATCTCTGAGTGATAGACGGTTGTCTGTCATAGAAAAGCCCTATATTTAAGGAATTAATCAAAACTCACCAAAACAATTTAGAAAACTGTGAGAATCATGGATGGAACCTAGAGTTTGCGCTTTCCATTTGAAATATGAAAATTTCCTCATCATTTGGTAACTTCGATTTGGGTTGCCTTAAGATTTGGTGTCTACACATATTTTACGTGGAAATGTATTATTTCTCTACATGTGACAATATCTTTTGTGTACGGATATTTAATGTCGATATGCTTAGTCCTATTATGAAATTTTAAACTTTTGATATAAGTTATCGATGGCTGACTATCACTATAAATTGTCATTGGTTCTTCTAAAGCAGTTACTTTTAAATAGTCCATAAACCTTTTTAGCTAAACGACTTCTTATACTGTAGCTGAGGGCGATAAATTCAGCTTCCATTATTGACAGGGCTATATATGTTTAGATCTTGCTACTCTATGAGATGGCACATTTTCCAAGCAAGAAAATAAATCTTGAAGTGGATTTCCTCTCATCTACATCTCCTCCCCAGTTGACATCTGTGCATCCTCTCAATTATAGATCTTTGCCTTGATAATAGAGAGAATAGTCTGTGGTACCTTTGAGGTATCTAAGTATCCTATTCACTGCTTTCCAATGTGCTTCACCTGGGTTGGACTGATATCTACCTACTATGTATACTGCATATCATATATCAGGTCTTGTACACAATATCGCATATATTAGACTACTCACAGTAGCGACATATAGAACATTCATCACATGTTCCATTTCTTCTAGCATTTCAAGACACATACTCTTGCTAAGAAACTAATTATTGGGAATGGGTTTATCAATGGTTTTTCAATTTTACATGTTAAACTATTTAAGGACTTTGTCAATATATGTCTCTTATGAAAGAGACAACAACCTTCTCGAACGATCTTTTGAAATCTTAACTCTAAGAATGTAGTTTGCTTGACCTATATCTTTCATTTCAAAGTTGGAAGACAACCAATCTTTGATTTATTTTTCATACTCTTTGTCATTTCTTGCTATTAGTATGTCATCAACATACAATATCAAAATGAAAAAATTATTTTTAGAGCTTTTATTATAAACACAATGGTATTTGATCGAATTGCAGGCAAGGGCACTAGATCGGCTAAGTAATATAGGAAAATATATTTAAGATCCTAAGAATATTGAACTCAAGGGAAAAAGGGTTGCTAAGTAAAATATCTATAATTGAGTGGAATTAATCTGATAAAATCCCCAAGGTTTGAATTGAAGGGAGTTCTAAGCTAAGCAAGAAATTAAAATCAAAGATAAAAAAATAAAAATAGAAAATAAAAGTAATAATCAAGGAAATTAATCAAACATAAATGGAATGCTTAGGAAATTATATCCTCATACTTGCAAATGGATAAGGATGAAACAAAATAGACATGAAATTTTAGACAACCAAACTAAATCCAAGTTTCCATTCCAGAGCCACTATTCTAATCAATGAGCTTCCTATTCTAAAGCTAGCCTACTAATTAGCTTAAGCACAAGTATATAAATCCTAGGTATTGGATAAATTCCCATTCCAGAGCCATTTATCTAAAAGACCATCTATTCTTCAGCAAATCTAAATGAAATACATCCTACACAGAGAATTCAAGACCTCTATTTCGGAATCATCAAGGACTTTAGATGCAGAAAACACAAGAACAGAGCATATACAACTAAATAAATCATTTGAATCTTACTTTAATCATCATTTTGAATAAAATCAAAGCTAAACTAAACAACCATCAAGTTATAGAGAATAATCACAATAAGAAATAAAAGAACAAAAATGAAATACTCATTAAACCTAAATATCCAAATACAAAGTATGATTTAAAAATTCCTAAGCTAGAAGAACTACTCAATCATAAAAAATATAGTCATAAAGATATAAAACAATGAAGCTCAGAATACACCCTTTGATGGGAGAAAATAGACCTTGAAGCTCCATTTTCTTTCTCCTTGAAATCTTCCTTGAATCCCAAATTAAATATCTAAGCTAAATTAATCTAAAAATTATAAGTGAAAACTAAATTAAACTTAAATCTAATCTAAATATAAATGAAAAACTGTACATTAAAGTGCATACGATGAAGAAAATAAACCCTAAGCTACTTTAAAAATCATCTTCTAATTCATCTCCCTTTTTTCATCCCTTTTTAAAAAGATGAAATGATGCTTTTATATAGAGACTGGATAAAAATATAGCCATGTTTTTGTAAGAAATACAGTTGTGTTTTGGATAAAATTGAGGTTGGGCTGCTGGATTGCATGAAAATCACTTGGGTTGCTAAATATTGTATAACACAACAGTGTTTTGGTAAGAACACAACTATGTTTTAATGTAAATTATACCTACTATGCTAATTTATGCCTAGAATCAGTCCCGAATCTACTAGAAAGCTCCTAATTTCTCCAAAACACTTGAAATTAATCCAAAAATTATTAAAAACTATAAAAACATAATAAACCAACATAAAAAATAATATAAAATAATAAAGACTAAAACAAACAAAAGGCACACAAAATAATGTAAAGAAATACAAAAAACAGAAAAGGAATAAGTAAAACTTATCAAATATCCCAAACTTAAACTCTACTTATCCTTAAGTAAACTGAATGAACCATATTTTCAACCATTTCAATCTCAACAAAAAAAGATAAGGAGTCATTCTCAATTGAGGAATAAAAAGATAGCCATGCAAATACCAAAGCTCACTAAACTAACAAGTAAACACAAGAGCATACTAGGCAATTTATGTGTGTGCCTGCAAAGGCCAAAACACAATTTTTCAACATTTAAAAACAAAATGCTACCTGCAATATTGGGAAAAAGATTCAACTCAAATGCAAAAATACACTCATGGCTTTCTTTGTGAAGCTCAAAAAACACCATAGGCCTTTTTTTTAACGTACCATACCTTACTAGAAGGTGATCTCTGCTAAATTAGACAAGATAAGAACTAAGAATCAAAAGGTCTTGCATTATAGTTGTAATGTTAGGCTTAGGTAAAATGGCTAACAAGGAAAGACCAAGTCACTAGAGAAAAATGACCACTTCCTAAAACCAACTACACTTACCTAACAAACAAAAAGAAAATTTCCCAATCCAATTGCATATCATCATCATTGTAAAATTTGGTCTTAATCGCATTATAGCTCATCAAACTCAACTTAATAAAACAATTTATGCCAAAATAATATTCAACAATATTCATTTGAAGGAAATAACTCATGTTTTTACTAAATTTGTGTACCCCAAACTTGCATTTTATTTAGTTGGTCAGGAAAAGCTTGCAATGCATTCTTTTTTTTTTGCATAAAAAATAATTAGCCACCAAAATCAAATGAGGCAATCAATATTCATTTGTATAGTTTTCGACAAGAACTAAATTAAGCTTTCTTTGTATAAGATCAATAAACCACTCCAATCCATTTCCCTTGACAACACCAAACTTAATTCACCAAATGGGCTCAAATCTTTATTACACACACCAATCAACCCTTAAATAGAAATTTACAGTAAGAATTGACAAAATCTAAACTCCCTCTTTTATCCAAAATATAAATCCAATCTCATTAGATGTGTCACTCTTTTAAGGGAAGACAAAAATCATTTTAGGCTAAAGGTAGTTTTAATATGTGTAATAATAAAACAAGCATACATTCAACATACTAACATAATAAGCTCAACGGCTAGCAAGAGACTATGAAATTAGGGTAGGAAAAAGTCATTTAGAAAGTTAAACAAAAAAGGGCTACCTAAATCATTTTCTAGGTTTTGTCTTATCTAAGGGTCGCTTTGATGGGTAATCGAAAGGGTTATAATGCTCTTAATGAGTGTTCATCTCATCCTCTAATTGCAACTAAATTTTTTTGAATTTTCAAAACAGGCCAAAAGTGCTCAAAATTTAGAAATTGCAAAGTATAATCAAGATCTACAAGCAGTCTAGCAAACAAAGATACAACAAGACTACTTCCTACTTAACTAAAATTGAATGAAACACAAATTTATAAAATTGAGATCAAAACCATTCAAAGTTGAAAACTACTAGGACAAAATAAAAATTTAAATTAGAGATAAATCAACAAGAAACAACTATCTTAATATTCTAGGCACAAACTTGGCATAAACACAACAAAAATAAAACAAAAATGTAAAAAATTTACCAAAAAAACACAAAAATAACAAAAATAACAAAAACGTAAAAACTAAAAACTAGTTTGATTAATTGAACTAGTACCGATCCCTCACCCCAAACTTAAAAATTTGCACTATCCTCAGTGCAAAGAAATGATGCACACAAAAATAATTATTTGCCTAAATTTTTTCAAAACTTCCAATCAACTTATTGCAAATAAAATTCCTTGCAATATTCTTAAAATTAGCAAAAATTAGCAATCACTATGCAAAAAAAAAACATGTGCAAAAATTTACCACCAATGCATAAAGAAAATGAAATTCAAAACCTGTGCAAAAATATCATAGAGCTATGCAATATAAAATACTTTGAGATTTATGACAATCATTGCCAAACATACAAAATATAGCTACCCTATCACACGTCAATGGTTTAAGCACACAATTCCTTAAATATAATCAAAACAAAATATACTATATTGTAAGTCTTTCTACTACATTAGCTACGAAAATAAAGATAAAACTATTTCGATCAAGAGACTTCTTGAAAAATAGACAAAAATTCACTGTGGTAGTCGCCTCAAATGTGGAGGAGGGACAGTCAACCCTGGTGCAAAGAATCCTCAAATCTCTTTGCTCATTCTATCAAGTTGTGCATAAACTCTTTGTCGATGCACTTTTAAGGATGTTGTAGTCTTCTATACTCCTATAATTGTGTTTTTCTTTAGCTCTTCCATCTGAGTCTTAATGACTAATAAACGCATCCTAGCATGCTGTATAGTAAGGTCCATATTTGTGACTAACTTGTCATTTTGAGAAATAATGGCTTTGGCCTCTACAAATTCTTTATCTAATGAATCCAACCTCTCTCGAACTTGCTTCTAAAAATCAGCTTACTCTCTCCTGATCTCACTAATAGAAGTCCTAAGCTCACTCATATTTGCAGCTATAGACTGCATCCCTAATAGCAATGTCTGGACTATAAATGCATCCAAATGCAAAAGAGCCGACTATAGAGCAGTTGTAGAAGAAGATGGTGATGGAATATGACATGGTATGATAATCATGATAGCACAGCGGAAAAACAAAAATTTTATCATACATACCATACATATCCAAAGATAGAATCGAAACATGCAATTTTAGGGTTATCGAACTTACAACTTTTGATGCCTTTTAAAACTTTTGTTCCGATGATGACCAACAACTAAGATGGCTTTGTCCGCCTTAGATCTCGATCACCAATGCCAAGGAATAGCCTTTTGCGCCACTCCCTCTATTCTCACACACACAATTACACCGTCGGCTTAAAAACGAGATTGCTAGATCTCTTTTTCGGTATTGTGTAAGGGTTATAGTTTGAAGCTATAAAACTTGATTTTGTACTTCTTTAGATTGCTATTACTGCTCAATAACACAAGAGAATGAGGAACAATCCTTTCTCCTTGTGAAAAATTGAACAAAAGAATTAAGAGAGAGAGAGTCACTATTCACGAGTTACTATTCATGCCACAAAAAAATTAGGTTTAGGGTTTTATTTCTTTTAATATATATGCTTATCCTTTGGCAAGTCTTTGATCTGAATTCAACCATCCTAAGATGATTAATTCAAACTCTATCACTTCCTAAAGATAAGTAATATATTTTGAATTAAACTCCTTTGAATTTAAATTCAAATTTGAAATAAAACATAAGACATTTAATTAAATAAAATCATTTAATATAACTTAATTGCATGTGCCGAAATTCCTTGAATTCCATCTTGGAATTTCGGCCACTTCATTATATATATTTAAGTGATTTGATTTAATTTAAATTCCTTTAGGCTTTAATACTCAATTAACTTAATTAATGTAACATAATTAATTAATTGAAATTAAACCTTGTGGGCTGAATTTCTCTCTCATGGACCAAAGCCCAATAGCAATATTATAACCCATTACATACATTAATTTGACTTTAATTAAAAGCCCAAATTAATGCTCAATACTTAATTTAAACATTTTAAGCCCAATGCTTTGTGTGCGATCCTATAGGTCCATTTAATGTTGGCAATGAATTAATAAATTAATTCAAAGGCTATATATATTCTCTAGCAAGATATTATAGCATTCCAAATTAAATGAAAATGCATATGGCATTTAGTGACCTAATGCAATTTTGCATAGTCCCTTACCCATAAATATCAGAATTAATATAAGGCATGGAACTAGTCATCCTTATATATATTAATTCCTTTCTTGATATTCCAGTGACACTGAACTCTCAGATAAATAATGATTACTCATTATTTCATCTCGGTATGGCCATACACTTCTCAGTTCACTGATCAAGTGGCCGGTGATATTTTTCTCTCTTATCGAGAGGGGTAATCCCTTCACTTCTCTCATGCTCTCTAACATGAATCAGTGCATACCCAATCATACCCGTACTTGTCACTCTGTTACGAGCACGTTAGGTGTATGTCAAAGTACACAGTAATTCATAAAGAGTTTCATAGAGATTTCAGGTCTAAGAACTCTGATACAAAACTTGCATATGAGAAACACTTATGACTTGTACCATGTAGTATTCTCATGAGCGGATCGAATCCAGATACCATGTTCTTTAACATGTATCTATGATCTCTGATTGATACTCTTGTCCTAATGATCCGTAAGACAGAACTCATAAGATCAGAGAGAGCATGCTAGTCTTAATTCATTTGTTATTCCCATAACAATGACTGACTAGGGATATTTAGAATGATGTCTCATTTGTTTCAAGGTCTTACAATCCATGTGCCTCACACATGATAACTTAAACCGAAACGACATTCTTGGATAGTTTTATCAATTGATATGCACAGGAATACAAAGGATAAAACAAATGCCTCATTTTATTAATTTCAAGTGTTTCGTTACAATGTATTGGGGCTAGGGCTTACACTAACAATCTCCCACTAGCACTAGTCCCAATTGGGCATAGCCCTAAGACCGAACGCTCTCAAATGAGCCTCGTGCAGATTTAGACGTAATTGTTTCGTCAAAAGATCTGCTACATTGTCTTCACTTGCTATCTTGCTAACCTTGACGTCCCCAAGATCAATGATTTCTCTGATCAGGTGATACCTTCTGAGTATGTGTTTGGATTTCTGGTGTGACCGGGGCTCCTTTGCCTGTGCGATGGCCCCGTTATTGTCACAGAAAATTTCTAATGGATCTAGGATGCTTGGAACCACTCCTAATCCATTAATGAAATTTTTAATCCAAACAGCCTCTTTTGCAGCCTCACTTGCTGCAATATACTCAGATTCTGTAGTTGAGTCGGCAACGGTCTCTTGCTTTGAGCTTCTCCAGCTGACAGCACCACCGTTTAAAACAAAAATAAATCCAGATTGCGATCAAAAATCCTGAGTACTGGTCTGAAAAGCAGCATCAGCATATCCTTGTATGACGAGCTCTTCTTGACCACCATACACCAAGAAGTGATCCTTAGTCCTTCGCAGGTACTTAAGGATCCCTTTTACAGCAGACCAGTGCTTCTCACCAGGGTCTTGCTGAAACCTACTGGTTATATTCAGTGCATAAGCAACATCCAACCTAGTACATAACATAGCGTACATGATAGATCCAATAGCAGATGCATATGGGATTCTACTCATGTTGTCCCTTTCCTCCTTGGTTTTAGGGCACTGTTCTTTAGTCAAAGGAACTCCCAAAGCCAAAGGTATGTACCCTTTCTTTGAGTCTCCCATACTAAAACGCTTTAGTACTTTGTCTATGTACTTTTCTTGACTTAGTCCCAAAAGCCGATTCGATCTATCTCTATAGATTCGAATACCAAGTATTGTTTCGGCTTCACCTAAGTCTTTCATTGAGAAATATTTTCCCAACCATTGCTTAACCTTTTGCAATGTTGGAATATCATTCCCAATGAGAAGGATGTCGTCCACATATAGGACCAGAAACACTACTATGCTCCCACTAACCTTCTTGTACACACAAGGCTCATCTTCGTTCTTGATGAAGTCAAATTCTTTGACTGCCTCATCAAAACGAAGATTCCAACTTCGGGATGCTTGCTTTAATCCATAAATGGATTTTTGAAGCTTGCATACCTTCTTAGGATGCTTGGGATTGACAAAACCTTCAGGCTGTGTCATATACACATCCTCAAGTAAATTTCCGTTAAGAAAAGCAGTTTTGACATCCATTTGCCATATCTCATAATCATGATATGCAGCTATGGCAAGCAAGATCCTAATGGACTTGAGCATGACTACAGGCGAAAAGGTCTCGTCATAGTCTATACCATGAGTTTGTTGAAAACCTTTTGCTACTAGTCTACCTTTGTAGGTCTTATCAGCTTTTAGTTTGAATAACCACTTGCATTCAATTACCTTAGCACCTTCTGGTGGATCAACCAAGGTCCAAACCTGGTTATCGTACATTGATTGCATCTCGAATTTCATGGCTTCAAGCCAATTTTCCGAGTCTGGGCTCTCAATAGCTTCTCGGTAGGTAGTAGGATCCTCACGATCTACTAACTCAATAGTGTCACTATCAGTGATTAGAAATCCATATCTCTCAATCTCCTGACGTACCCTACCCGACCTTCTAGGTTCTTGTGTAATCGGTTCTTGTTCCACAATTGGTTGTGAACTTGATCCCATTTCCAAACCATCCTCTATAGGAGTTTGTGGCGCTTGAATTTCTCCAAGTTCTACTTTACTCCCACTGTCTTTCTTGAGAAGGAACTCCTTTTCCAAGAAAACAGCCTTGCGAGCAACAAATACTTTGTTCTCGGCTTGTGAGTAAAAGTAACATCCCTTTGTTTCTTTGGGATAGCCCACAAACAAGCAGACAGTCGATTTGGACTCTAGTTTGTCAGATGTTAATTTCTTAACATGTGTTTCACAGCCCCAAATCTTGAGAAAAGACATATTGGGTTCTTTCGCAGTCCATACCTCGTAGGTGTCTTCTCAACTGCTTTAGTTGGAGTACGGTTCAATAGAAACGCAGCAGTTTCTAATGCATAACCCCAAAAAGAGATAGGAAGATTAGAATGACTCATCATAGATCGAACCATGTCCAACAGAGTTCGATTTCTCCTTTCAGACACATCATTCCATTGCGGTGTTCCAGGAGGAGTGAGCTGTGAAATAATACCACACTCCTTTAGATGACTGTCAAACTCTTGGCTTAAGTATTCACCACCTCGATCTGATCGAATGGCTTTTATACTTTTGCCAAGTTGGTTTTCTACTTCGTACTTAGACTCTTTGAATTTCTCAAAAGTTTCAGACTTGTACTTCATTAGATAGACATAGCCATATCTACTGAAGTCATCTGTGAATGTCACGAAGTAGCTAAAACCACCTCTAGCATGTGTACTTAAAGGTCCACATACATCGGTATGTATTAGTTCCAATAAGCCATTAGTCCTTTCACCTTTTTTTATTAAAAGGACTCTTTGTCATTTTTCCATGCAAACATGGCTCGCATGTGTCATAAGACTCTAAGTCGAATGACCCAAGCACTCCAGTTTTGTGGAGTCTTGAAATGCGTTTATCGTTTGCATGTCCTAAACGACAATGCCAAAAGTAAGTAGGGTTCAATTCGTTTGATTTAACCCTCTTTGTATTAATGTTGTATATCGACTCTTTGTTTTGTAAATCAAGGATATAAAGGCCATTTTGCAACATGGCATTGCCATAAGAAATGCCTTGGCGACGAATATGAGCATTGCCATTTTTAATAACAAAATCAAATTCATCATTATCCAAACATGAAACTGAAATAATGTTTCTGCTCATAGCAGGCACATAATAACAATTATTCAAAACAATACAAAGTCCGGAAGGTAAAGTGAGGTAATAGTCGCCTATCTCCATGGCAGCAACTCGTGCTCCATTCCCCACACGGAGGTCCACTTCATTCTTCCCAAGTAACCGCCTATTTCTTAGCCCCTTCACATTTGAACAAATGTGAGAACCACAACCGGTATCCAATACCCAAGTGGTAGAAATAGAAAGGTTAATTTCAACAACAAAAATACCAGAACTGGACGCCTTGGCTCCATTCTTCTTTTGTTCTTCCTTGAAGAGAGCTCAATTCTTCCTCCAATGCCCTATCTTGTTGCAATGGAAGCAAGTGCTCTCACTCTCTTTGAGTTTGGCGCCTTGGGCTTGGATTGGGCCTGAGGTGCACTCCCACTTGACTTGGGTTTTGCCTTTCCCTTTCCCTTTCCCTTAGCGGTTCCCTTCTTAATTCCCTTTTAAACCATAAGTACGGGATTGGTCTTTCGAATGTTCTCTTCAGCATTCTTAAGCATCCCATGAAACTCAGTGACTGACTTGTTTATTGCATGCATGTTATAATTCATCACAAATGGATCATAAGCAGCAGGCAATGATCCTAAGATTAAGTCAGTGGCCAATTCCTTTGGCACTAGTACCTCAAGCTTCTCAAGAGTATCAAGATACCCTTTCATCTTGAGTACATGGGTACTAACAGGTGTACCCTCAGCCATCTTGCAAGAAATTAATGCCTTTGTTGTCACGAACCTCTCGTGACGAGCTTGCTCTTGGAACATCTCCTTGAGGTGCACCATGATCGCATAAGCCTCTTGGTCCATAAATTGCTTTTGCAAGTCAGGCACCATAGTGGCCAGCATCAGACAGGTCACATCGTTGGAGTCGCTCTTCTTGGTCTCAAAAGTTTCCTTTTGAACCGCAGAGGCGTTCCTTCCTGGTTCTTCAAGCAAGGGTGCATCCAAAACATACGACTTTTTCTCTTGCTTAAGAACTATTCTTAAGTTTCGAGACCAGTCTATGAAATTGGTGCCATTTAATTTGTCCTTTTCAAGGACCGATCGCAATGAGAAATTGTTGTTTGAAGATGCCATTTTCAATCTACAATAAAATTTAGCAAGATTAAATGAGGTCTTATTTATGATCCCACAAACCGAATTAATATCCCTTTAAATAATTCGCGTTAGTGATTTAATGTGGGCCAAGATCCACTTTTCACAACAACTTATTAGTCAAGCTGAGCTTGTACACCTAACAAGTTAAGTTACTTAGGTAGGAAAACTCCAATCATGTCTCGTACATGACTCTTGGATCAAATGGGTTAACATCTTAAGATGTTATAGCACATACCATTTATTAGTTGCCTAGGTACGAGCATCCCATTCCATGTTAAGTCCAACCTACATTCACAACCCATGCCTCACAAAGATAATCGGGCGCATCTAGGACTCCTAGTCTACGTGACCGATGATCGATGCCTTGACATGTTTCGAATTAGGAAGGCAACTTTGTGACTTACTATTTTTTAGGGATTCATTTTATTACGGCTTACATGACATACGCTTTGTCATCCATACATAGCATGCATATATATATAATTGCATAAAGTAAAGCGTGACAAACATGGGCCCAAAAACCTACAACTAAGATTTTATACTATTACATAAGAATCTTCGAGTTGGGCTTCTCCACTCCGGTGGGCTTCATCTTGATTTACAAAGTCTTCAAGTATATTCTATTCTAAGAAATAAATGAAAAACTTTTACAACAAAATATAATGGCTCGCAGGCCATATTTAATTACAAAACCCAGGGCCCATGAATGCACCATGCATATCCATTCATCACACCAAACTAGCAAATAAATATGCATAACATTCATGGATAAAACAAAGTCCAATTTTATTTAATTTAGCCAAGCCCATTAATGGAAATTGTGTACTTAAACCTTTAAGAGATGACCCCATGATGGGCCTGGGCCGAAGCCCAATGGACTAAATCCTCTTATTGAATAAGTTCTCTTAAAATCCCAAAACACAAACTAGTTAGATTTGTGCCATAAATCAACTCTAGTATAATTTCCAATTTTGCCATTTTTAATTTTATGTCATACAGCCCATAAACATTAAAAATACATATAATATGTGCTAACATGAATTAAAAATAAAATCATGAAGAACACATATAATAACACACGGCATTCATGCAAAAACAAACAAACAACAAAACTAGTTGTTTAATGCTTATGTAATGCCATGAAATGCACAAACATTTAAATCAATTTTATGAGTCATTTAATATTCTAAATAAGTCCATAAATATTGATTTAATATTCTGTACCATTTTAATCTAAATGTGTTTTTACCATTTTAATCAAAACAAAGCAAACAATGTTGATTAAACATGTAACAAACACAAACTAGTCATTGTTTTAAGTGATTTTAAAATTAATCAATTAAATTGTCATGGACCAGAATTAAAACCAAATTTAAAATATGTCCAGACCTGATAATTAATATTTAAATATCACTTACAAACATGCCAAAAACGTTTTTACATTTAATTTTGAAAACTAGTTGTTAAACTAGCAATTTACATGCCAACTAGCACCTAGTTTCATAATTAACATGTACCATCAGGTATAAATAATTAAATCCGACCATTACCAGCCCTAATAACATCTTAGGACAGTATATTAACATGTCATATTAATTATAATACCTATCTAATCAATTAAAATCGTTTTTACACCAAAACAATGCAAAAAACTCAAAATAGAAAATTTCAGATTTGCATGTTTTCAAAATAACGATTTTTAATTAATTTTTTTCATGCATCTAAAGCACTAAAATAAGCATGTCTAGGCTCTGATACCACTGATGGAATATGACATGGTATGATAATCATGATAGCACAGCGGAAAAACAAAAATTTTATCATACATACCATACATATCCAAAGATAGAATCGAAACATGCAATTTTAGGGTTATCGAACTTACAACTTTTGATGCCTTTTAAAACTTTTATTCCGATGATGACCAGCAACTAAGATGGCTTTGTCCGCCTTAGATCTCGATCACCAATGCCAAGGAATAGCCTTTTGCGCCACTCCCTCTATTCTCACACATACAATTACACCGTCGGCTTAAAAACGAGATTGCTAGATCTCTTTTTCGGTATTGTGTAAGGGTTATAGTTTGAAGCTACAAAACTTGATTTTGTACTTCTTTAGATTGCTATTACTGCTCAATAACACAAGAGAATGAGGAACAACCCTTTCTCCTTGTGAAAAATTGAACAAAAGAATTAAGAGAGAGAGAGTCACTATTCACGAGTTACTATTCATGCCACAAAAAAATTAGGTTTAGGGTTTTATTTCTTTTAATATATATGCTTATACTTTGGCAAGTCTTTGATCTGAATTCAACCATCCTAAGATGATTAATTCAAACTCTATCACTTCCTAAAGATAAGTAATATATTTTGAATTAAACTCCTTTGAATTTAAATTCAAATTTGAAATAAAACATAAGACATTTAATTAAATAAAATCACTTAATATAACTTAATTGCATGTGCCGAAATTCCTTGAATTCCATCTTGGAATTTCGGCCACTTCATTATATATATTTAAGTGATTTGATTTAATTTAAATTCCTTTAGGCTTTAATACTCAATTAACTTAATTAATGTAACATAATTAATTAATTGAAATTAAACCTTGTGGGCTGAATTTCTCTCTCATGGACCAAAGCCCAATAGCAATATTATAACCCATTACATACATTAATTTGACTTTAATTAAAAGCCCAAATTAATGCTCAATACTTAATTTAAACATTTTAAGCCCAATGCTTTGTGTGCGATCCTATAGGTCCATTTAATGTTGGCAATGAATTAATAAATTAATTCAAAGGCTATATATATTCTCTAGCAAGATATTATAGCATTCCAAATTAAATGAAAATGCATATGGCATTTAGTGACCTAATGCAATTTTGCATAGTCCCTTACCCATAAATATCAGAATTAATATAAGGCATGGAACTAGTCATCCTTATATATATTAATTCCTTTCTTGATATTCCAGTGACACTGAACTCTCAGATAAATAATGATTACTCATTATTTCATCTCGGTATGGCCATACACTTCTCAGTTCACTGATCAAGTGGCCGGTGATATTTTTCTCTCTTATCGAGAGGGGTAATCCCTTCACTTCTCTCATGCTCTCTAACATGAATCAGTGCATACCCAATCATACCCGTACTTGTCACTCTGTTACGAGCACGTTAGGTGTATGTCAAAGTACACAGTAATTCATAAAGAGTTTCATAGAGATTTCAGGTCTAAGAACTCTGATACAAAACTTGCATATGAGAAACACTTATGACTTGTACCATGTAGTATTCTCATGAGCGGATCGAATCCAGATACCATGTTCTTTAACATGTATCTATGATCTCTGATTGATACTCTTGTCCTAATGATCCGTAAGACAGAACTCATAAGATCAGAGAGAGCATGCTAGTCTTAATTCATTTGTTATTCCCATAACAATGACTGACTAGGGATATTTAGAATGATGTCTCATTTGTTTCAAGGTCTTACAATCCATGTGCCTCACACATGATAACTTAAACCGAAACGACATTCTTGGATAGTTTTATCAATTGATATGCACAGGAATACAAAGGATAAAACAAATGCCTCATTTTATTAATTTCAAGTGTTTTGTTACAATGTATTGGGGCTAGGGCTTACACTAACAGATGGAATATCTGAACTCTATATAAAGCAACTCATTTCTAGAGGAGAAAAATTTGTATCCCATCTTGGTTTACCCTCCTACTTGAAATACATCCAATCGCTCTAGGTGGTGGAAGTTGTGGTGGTGCATCATTACCCTAAGCACCATCATCACAAGTATCAAGTATATCATTATCACTACCAGGAACACCTAACTCATTTGCTCGTCTTAACCTAAACCCATGCTCAGAAGAAGGATCCTTAATAGCTATCTTACACCTCAATTCCACCTCTTTATCCAGTAAATGTGATAACCCTAAAGCTAGTCCCATCCAAGGTTGTGGCATGTGGAGTGTTCTCATAATTACTGTAATCAACCCCCTAAATTCGATCTTATTCCCAAAACTAGTAATAGACTTCTTCGTTTGCTTGCATTACTATAGGAAAACATTCACCCTTATGCCTCTCTCCATGGAAAATAAGAAAAATAAATTGACGTTATAACAATGATGGCGTAAGATGTCCTTATAAAAATCGACAAAAGTCATAACTCTGTATAAGTAATGCTGCAAGGGCATGAAGAGCTTCATTGATTCAGTGTTATAGGCATTAAAATATGTGTTTGGCTTCCCACCAATGGCCTAATGCTCAATAACATTTTCTATAATGTCAATTTCACCATTCAAAGGTAGGTGCAAAGAATGGACCAAATCTGAAATCAAGAGATAGTAGGGAGTGTTTTTGACCTTGAAATGAATGGTGTCTCTATCTTCCTTTGACAACTAGGTGCATACTTGAAAGTGTACAAAAACTCCAAAGTAATTTTCAGATAAGTTTGACCATTCAACCTAAAGAACTCCTCCCAACTAATATTCCGTAGAAAGATGACAGCCCTGTTATAAATACCCAGCTCAATGAGCATCTGCTTACTCATAAATTTAATCAAAGTGATGAGTTTTGCAGCCTATTTCTTGAATAAATTTCTCTATTTAGGAGTCAACCAATTAGGCAAATGAATATGTGCTAATGGCTGGTCATCATCTTGTGTTTGAGCCATTTTCTCTACACTTGTCGAAACACCAATTAATTCAATTGCTTTTTGTGAAATCAATTGCTTTTTGTAGAAATGATGTATTCCATTTTAAATGGAATAAAATCAAACTTACCTTTAATCCTCTTATTTCAGCTTGCCCTAGTTTCTACTAAGATTGGTAGCAACTAAAGAAATGAGTGATTGAACGATTTAATCCTTATTTGAGAGTATTTTAAGTCGAAGAAAGGGAAAGAGGCAGCATTTTTTTATATAAAGAAATGGGCAGCCCAAAAATTGATTTACCAAACTTTAATCCAATTTTTATTTAAAGTCATATTGGTTTCAGCTTGGGTACAAATTGGAGATGAAGAAAGTTTTTGAGAAATTGATTTAGGTTAAAAAAACAAAAATGGGGGATGAAAGATAAAGAACAAAGAGGAGGACGAAGTACAATGCATTTATTAAAAATAAAGAAAACATGGCCGTGTTTTTATTTAAAACACAGCTTTGTTTTGGTCATGACTAAAATAAAATGGTCTCAACAGTGATAAATGCTTTTGCATTAAAACTGTCAAAATTTTTCATTGGTCACAGCTGAGACAAAATGGTCTTTGTCTTGACAAATCATCCTGTATTAAATTTTTGGTTTCCACAGCTTGAAAATCACGCAGTTCAAATGAATCAAACCAAAAATAAAGAAAACCACCATTTAAACTAACAAATTCAATAATCTAAATTCATGCAAACTAAACAAAAATTAAAATTAAACTCCAATTAAAATTAAACACACAAAAATTAAAGAAAAATATTAAAATTCTAACAAAAATAAAAAATTCACACAAAATAGTAAAAACTAAAATGGAAAAACACAAAAATACAAAAATTCAAAAACAACAATAAAGCTAAATAAGCCAAAACAACAACAAAAAACATAAACTCTTAAAACATAAATTCACACAAAAACTAAAAAAAAAAACAAAACACGAAAATTCAACACATAAAATAAAAAAAATGTTATAATTTTAAAGAGAAGGGTTAGAACAGGTTTTGGTTTATTGAGTCCCAGCTTGACTCATTTTACTATCTGAAGGTAGAGATTGTGATCCAAATAATGGTCTCTACGAACTATGCTCCTCATTTTCTCCTATAAGGAGAAGAAATTTATCAAAGTTCACCAAGGTAGGAAACACCATATCTTTGATGAAGTATGACTCCACCTTGGGTTCTTTAAATACGAACTCTGCTAACTCTTTTAGCCTTAATAAACTTTTCAAGTGGACTGAACTCAATGCTTTCACTTGAGAATTAAATACTTCGTGCTCTTTTGGTGAAAAATTCTTCACAAGAGATGTAAATTCATTTTCTATGTTACAGGACTTGTCTTCAATAATGACTGGTTCCTATTTTAACTCATGCACCCTAGACTCAATTTCTTCATTATCCACCATTAGTACATGACTCAATTCATCCTTATTATCACCATCACCTTGATTATCAAAATACTTAATAACTCTAACTTTATTCCAGATTTTTAATTCCCATTTCTTGATCTCTCAATAAATGCTCTTAAGCCATCCATTCTTCCTTTTTAAATTTAAATTTCTTCTCCCTACTTGCAAGCAAGTCAAGGAGAACTTGAATTTTGGAGGCGCTAAACTCTTACGATATCTATGGAGAAAAAGGGTCTGCAAAGGATGGTGATGAATAAATTATTGAAGGCTGATGCGAGTTTTGCAGTGCTTGCATTTCTTTGCTCAAATTTTCCATTTGTTCTCTCAAAAGAACCAATTCATAATCTAGAAAATAATCATGTGTCATTTGAAAATGCCTTAAAATCTACCTATAAAGAATAACACCAAATCAAAAACAAATAAAAATAAAAATTTCAAACTAACTCAACTAAAGATATTAAACGAAAAACACCATGATCTCCAGCAACGGTGCTAAAAACTTGACCCAATTGCTAGCAAATGCACTAGATCGACTAAGTAATATAGAGGAATATATTTAAGACCCTAAGAATATCGAACCCAATGGAAAAAGGGTTGCTAAGTAGAATATCTATAATTGAGTGGAATTAATTTGAAAAAATCCCTAAGGTTTGAATTAAAGGGAGTTCTAAGCTAAGCAAGAAATTAAAATCAAAGAAAAACAATAAAAATTTAAAATAAAAGCAATCATTAAAGAAATCAATAAAAGATAAATGGAATGCTTAGGAAATTATATCCTTATACTTGCAAATGGACAAGGATGAAATAAAATAGACATGAAATTTTGGAAAACCCAACTAAACCTAAGTTCCCATTCTGGAGCCACTATTTTAATCAATTAGCTGCTTCCTATTTTGGAGCCAACCTATTAATTAGCTTAAGCATGGGTCTATAAATCCTAGGTATCAGATAAATTACCATTTCAAATCAATTTACCCAAAAACTGATCTATTCCTCAACAAATCTAAACCAAATGCAGTATACATAGAGAGTTCAAGACCTCAATTTTGAAATCATCAAGGACTCTCGATGCAAAAAAAACATAAGAGTAGAGCATACATAGCCAAAAAAATCATTTAAATCTAACTTCAAATATCATTCCGAATAAAATCAAAGTTAAACTAAATAATCATCAAGTTATAGAGAACAATCACAATAAGAAATAGTAGAAAAAATGAAATACTCATTAAATCCAAATATCTAAATACAAAGTACGATTCAAGAATTCCTAAGCTAGAAGAACTACTCAATCATCAAGAATATAGTCATAAAGATATAAAAACAATGAAGTTTAGAATTCACCCTTTGATGAGAGAAAATAAATTTTAAAGCTCCTTCTTCTTTCTCTTTGAAATCTTTCTTGAATCACAATTTAAAGATCTAAGTTAAATTAATCTAAAAATTACAAGTGAAAACTAAATTAAAATTAAATCTAGTCTAAATATAAATGAAAATTCCTACACTAAAGTGCTTAAGATGAAGAAAATAAACCCTAAGCTTCTCTAAAAATCATCTTTTAGAAGATGAAATGGTGTTTTTATATGGAGATTGGATAAAAATACAACCTTGTTTTTGTAAGAAACACAGCTGTGCTTTGGATAAAATTGAGGCCGGGTTGCTGGATTGCATGAGAAACACTTAGGCTACTATAAACTACATAACACAGCAATGTTTTGGTAAGAACACAGCTGTGTTTTAATGTAAATTCTACCCACTATGCCAATTTTGCATAGAATGAGCCCCGAATCTCTAAGAAAGCTCCCAATTTCTCCAAAAAACCTTAAATTAACCCAAAATTTTTTGAAAATTATAAAAAATAATAAAGTAACATTAAAAAAATAACATAAAATAATAAAGACTAAAACAAACAAAAGACACACAAAATAATGCAAAGAAATACCCCAAAAAATAAGAATAATTGTAACTTATCAGTATTCATCAATCATGTTAAACCCATTTGACATGGTTATTTCATAAAATCTCAAATAAAATTGTCTTGAAGACTGTTTAAGGTCATAGATTGATCTTTTTAAGTGGTAAACCTTATGTTTCTTGCCTTTTCCAATGAAACCTACTAGTTATTCCATGTAGATTTCTTCATCTAATCCCCCAATAAGGAAAGCAGTTTTCACATCCATTTGATGTAGCTTTAGGTTCAAACTTGCCACTATGGCTAGAATTAACCTTATGGATATAAATCTTAAAACAAGTGAGATAGTCTCCTCATTGTCAATCCCTTTTTATTACGTAAAGCCTTTAGCGACTAGCCGAGCTTTGTATCTTTCGATACTTCCATTAGCTTTTCACTTTACCTTAAGAATCCATATATTTCCAATTGGTTTGTATCCTTTAGGTAGATCAACCAATTCCCAAACATAGTTTAATCTCATAAATGCCATTTCTTCTTCCATTGCTTTAATCAATTTTTCTTTAGCTGGGCATGAAAAAGCCTCATGTAAATTTTAGGCTCTTTTTCATCTTGTGGGGTAACTAAAAGGGCTTTATTCGAGCCTTTAATTTCAAATCATCGGTGCAAAATAATTTTCCTTTTAGATTTTCACAATTTTGCCTCTTAAACATATATTCATCATAATTTGCAATGCTTCCACTGATATCAAGGTCCATACTCTCATTGTATTTAGGAATACTTCTATTGAATTAAGGATTTCGAACATTCGGATAGTTTAGAGAAGGAATGTAGCATCCTTAACCTATTCTTAGCTTCAACACTATAACTTGTAACATTAAACATGCTTTTCCATTTATTAAATCATTAACCATACTATATAAAGATCTTATAAGACAACTTAAAACATGGTATTTGAAACTTAACTATTAAAACTTTACTTACAAGAGAGTCTCTTAAAACATTAAAGTATTTACATCTATTAAGCATCTTTACTTTACAAAAGTCCTAACACAAATTACAAACTTCAAAGCCAAAAGAAATCAAACTGAAGACTAAGTACTTTAATATCTTCTAAGACTTGTGTTGGTCATCCCCTATAGATCTCAAAACTGAGAAGAAAAAGTCCTACCCTTGAAACCTACAATGATAAAACACTCATGCTAACCTATAAAGCTTAGTGGGGAACATAAAAGCATGGTGAACGGCCACTCATAGTGATCGTTAACAAGTACTCAACATGTACCACAGTTAATCCATGTGATTCAATATTAGAGATACAATTCCAAGAAATGAGACAATAATCAACATCTATATCAACATGTGAAAATCATGTGATTTATTGATAAAGATTTGACATTGTTGTTGTGCATTCATAACGCAAAATCATACAAATAAAAATATCTTAGACCAATAAATCGATCATTTAAAATAAAAGGATTACTATCACTCGTGTCAAGATATAGAACCGATATTTTAAAATTCATATCTACTAATTCTTTACTTATTAACAATCAAATTTGTTAACATACAAATGATTAGCTATCCTCACCTATTATAAATCTTATATTTCAATCTCCATAGGTATTAAGATACATTTACATTTTTTTAATTACAATTTTAATATATTTGCTAGTTCTATGTTTCTACCTAGCGTATGATTATTTTATTACTTAAGTGTTTACTATCATAAATAAAGTTATTCCTGTTTCCACAAACTAAGTGTATCATAGTAACATGTCTACTATTCAAGCATATCAATTATCCATCCATTACTTGATTAATCTTATATAGAAAAAAGTCACTCATGTCACTTATCCATAACAATCAAGCACATATTCATATTCATAAAACTTGTCATCAAAATATAAGAAACATTATACATCAAAGATTACATGTAGGATATTAAAGTCCTACGTCCTTATATTTCATGCAAGTTCACTTACTATTATATTACTCCATATACTATAAATTGATTCATAATAAGATCATGTACAACTCAAGACAAGAATTGTCATGTTTCCATTTTCTTTAGCTTTGCATGATGCATATTCTTTACTTTTTATCAAGCTTGCACTATTCTATAGAAGTAGATAACGGGTTAAAATATAATGGTAGTACCCGAAGGTACGAAATTGTTTGATTATAATGGTGGCACCTAAAGGTATGAATAAGATACCCGAAGGTATTAAAAAGTGGTCCCTTATAGGGACGAAATTGTATGGTAGACCGGTTAAGTGGACCCAAACAGGGTCGGCTACAACCGAAATGAGGTTGTTTATGATCTAAATAGGACCATATCTATATAATATGACCCAAACGAGTTCGAGTTGCACTATGCTTTATGACCCAAATGGGTTCAACTGTACTTTAGCTTTCAAGAAGAACAAAACGGGGTCAAAACTATACTCTAACAGCTGCAAGTTATCCTTATAGGCATGCATATCTATCCACAACCTAAACATAAATACATGAAATATAATCTCTTTACTTTATCTTTACTTTATTCAATCATATTCATATATGCACTTGTATCCTCCTATGTAACTGTGAACAATGTAGTCATATACATGCTCATGTGTAACTTTCTGTAAACATGTGATCATAAGCATTGTTGGGTATTGCTATTCTATACTTTACTCTTTTCTCATCATATGCATATAGATGTTCATATATATATATATATATATATATATATATATATATATATATATATATATATATATATATATATATATATATATATATATATATATATATATATATATATATATATATATATATATATATATATATATATATATATATATATATTCATGTTTAACTATGAGCATGATATCATATACATGTATATGTATAAATTTTTCTATAGACATATTATCTTGAGCACAATTAAGTATTACTATTTTGTACTTGTAACCATTTTAAATCATGTAACTACTTCACATATGTATTATGATGATACATAACATCATTCTCTATTTAGTTTCTTTAATCTACGATGTGTATGAATATGCTCATAACATAATTACCCTAGAAGTATACTATATAATCATATCTGCTTAACCGCCTGCTTTTGTGATCATATATGCACAAAAATGCTTTACTATCCCTTTTTGTGTGATATTTTCATCACACTATAATCTTGTGAAAGCTTTACATATGCACATAATTAATTACAATTACACTCAAGTAAGTAATCAGTGGAAAACTATACAATCTTTAGTGTATATACAGTCTCGTAAAAATGCCATCATATATTATGTCATATTATCTATAATCAAATATATTTCCATGTATTCATGTACTTTAGCATGCTAACATTTTGCATCACGTATGCATAGCCATACTATTTCAATCAAGTAATATCCTTATGACTATACATTTGGTATACTAACATATAAACATGTATATAATATCATATGGTATATATGTGCTTTTACTATACATGTATCACAATCTCTAGTATGTAAATAAATATATATATAAATGTATATAATCATGTAAATGACATACCATCTCTAGGGCATAAGCATATATGCACAACTTATAACATAATTCGATCAATTTGCTCATGTAAGTAATCAATGTAAAGTTATACCATCTCTAGTGTATATACTTGTATACATAGTCTCATTTAACAAAGAGATCATATACTTTACTAGATTATTTATAATTAACATGATTCCATGTAATCATGCTTCATCATATATTCATGTTATATCAAAAAGACACATTGTCTCTAATATATAGACATGTATTCTCATCTTCATATAATAATATGATCAACTTGTACATGATGCATTTATATCTCGATAGTTATACAAATATACATTGACATTTTTAACTTATAAACATGTCATATAACTATAACATATAAGTATGCTTATGTTATGTCAATGAGGTGAATAATAATACACCTTTATCATAAATATGCTTCAATAAGTAGTCATGCTTAGATGTTTACAATATGATATTATTTTATATACTCATGAATTATCTCTCTCAATGTGATAGATGTACTTAAAATACTTATGATCATTTCTGAATATAGTCAAAATGATGTTTTAGAGATGCTTAAATTTATTTAAATGCATAAGAATATTCCAAAAATGCATACAAAAAATGGTGATAAATTATTGCAACACTCTTTTATAAAGATAGATTTTTAAGCTTATATTTAAAGCTATTTTTAACCTAACCCAAGCCATTTTTAGCCAAAATGATCTTCTACAAACATAATACTATATGTTTCTAGTTTTAGGAACATTAAAAATCATTGCAATATCATTTTTATAACTCAAGATAATTAGAAATTACCGATGACTGTTCATTTTGACAAGCAGCATATGATTATGGATTTCAACCTAAATTTAGACAGGTTTAGAGGTATGAATAAACTTTGTTTTCTTCGTAAAAAATGTATATATAAGAGTCTATTTTATAAAATAACTGAAATTACCTAATTATCATTTTTACATTTTAAGATATTACAAAAATATTAAGGATTGTTCTTGGAAATAATGCTACCAACAATTTCGGATTCAAGTCATTTTTTGACATATTTATAAATAGAAAAAAAAATCAAGATTTCTTCATATAAAGTGTAGAAATATAAGTCTAGTTTAAGAAGAAATTGTATTTATAGAATTTTGACCTATATAACAAGATATACAGCCAAATTACTAAAATATGTTTATGTTCTCTAAATAGCAGCTCACTGTACCCTATTTGGTTTTTTATCATCAATTAGAAAATTCATAGTATAAAATGGGTACAAAATTTTGACAACATTCCTTTATGAAAGTTGTGCTCATATGAATCTTTTTTAATTAGAATTTTGTCTTAAAGGATTTTGACTTCTTTACAAAATGTTATAGCAAAAATACACCAATATCATCATAACAACTGGATAACAACTCAAAACAAACTTCAAGTTAGATTTAAGGGCATTTAGAGGTAGAATCAAAGATGGATTCCTTCAACAAAATTTTAGTTCTAAATCTTAGGATGAAGTACCAACTAGATTCAAGTCAATTGAAGGTCTATAGCTCGAGATATTCTAAAATTACAGAAGCTGGTTTTAGCAATTCTTTACATGTATTGCTTCTTTTTACAAGTCCTATCTTAAATATTGGACTTCATTATTTTTGGTTTATTAACTCATGATAAAATCCACATCTTTATAGAAATTTATGTTTGAAATAAATTAAAAACAATCACAAGACACACATTCCCTTACCTTGCCCGAATTACCACTTAGCTACAATCTTTAGCTACCTCTTTGCCTTTCTTCTTCTTTTAAGCTTCCTGCTCTATAAATCATGTTTTCATACCATCATGTATCAAAATCAAAACATTCATTCTCCTTAGGAAAGCCATCCAACAAGATATAAAGAGAAGGAGAAGAGATAAATTATAGTCTTGAATCCATACCTTGATGATTCCATTAAAAACTTCTAATTAATCCACATGCAAGAGAGTTTATCTTAAAGAATTAGAAAGACTAGAGAGGAAGGACCTTGTAAAGAGAGATGAGAGATAAGTGAGAGATGAGAGATAAGAACAATCTAAACTTCTTTCTTTTTTTCCTTGCCAAATTCGTCCTCTCCCTCTCAAAACCAAGAAAATATTTTCTCTCTCTAACATGCAAGGTTTCTAGTACTTAAATAGAAGGGCAAAGTACCCTTATGTTCCCCCATCTATTTGCATGTTAGAAATATATTCCCATTTGTTTATTTCTTTCAAATTTGAACCCATGCTTAATTTCTTTTCTTTAATTGCACCCTATCTTCCTTTATTTTATTTATTTAATCCACTAATGCTCAATTGCACATTTGTATACCAAAATTTTAATTGATTACCAAACCCTTTGCCATATAAGACCATTAATTCATAAGGTCTTAACTTATAATAATTCCTTTAATTAAGCTTGATTTGACATTAATAACATGATAATGGCCTTGAATTCCGCTAGGGCCTATTTTGGGTCCTTACAAGGAAAGCCATGACTTTCTTCCTTTTATTCACTCCAACTCGGATGGAGTGATCTTGATGGTTCATCTTTTTGAGTCTCATATAAGGTAAAATTTTGATTCACTTTGCCCAACTTTGGAAATTTATTTTCCAATAACACAACATCTCACGATTCAATTTTTGTCACTGTGCCATTTTTTGCTCACCCGTGAACATATATCCTTTTGATACTTTAGAATATCTCACAAATATACTCTTTTACCTCTTGGTCGCAATTTACCATATTTGATAAAGGTATCATGGATGTAAACAACACAACCCCAAGGTCGTAAATGGCTGTGATCAGGTTATTGACTAGTCCACAACTCATAAGGAGTGATAGTGATAGATTTGAAGGGCACACAGTTTGGAACACATGCGATAATCAATAGTGCATCTCCCCAATAGGGGACTCGCAAATTTACCTCGGCCATCATAGATCTTACCATATCTAGGAGAGTTCTATTTCTCCTTTTCACAATACCATTTTGTTATGGAGTTCTAGGAATGGACAATTGATGCTCAATTCCCTTTTCATCACATAAAGCTTTAAATTCATTTGAAAGATATTCCTGACCTTTGTCAGTTCTTAAAGCTTTGATTTTCCTGTATAATTGATTTTCAACTAAGTTCATATAACTTTTGAAGCAACTCAATGCTTCTAACTTGTGAGAAATCAAGTAGACATAACCGTATCTACTATAATCATCTATAAATGCAATGAAATAATACACCTTATGCCTTTCCCTCACATTCATTAGGCCACAAACATCAGAATGGATTAATTGCAATGGAAATTCAGCCCTAGTTCCTTTTTTGAATTATTTTTTAACTAGTTTTTCTTTTAGGTAATGCTCACAAATAGGTAAATCAATTCATTAAGGTTACCTATAAAACATGTAGACACCATGACCTGAGGTAACCTAGATTAGGGTTACTCAATGATGAGAAAATAGTATATTTTTATGGAGAGCACGGATCTCAAAGCTTTGACCTCGATTTTCACATTTCATAAAAGCTTTGTGGTTTTTTAAGTGTTTTTTTGGTAAGATTTAGACAAAGAGCATTAAAAACCTTAGTTTTTGGCCTCTAGCAATGACAGACGGATGTTTGTCAAAAGAGGAATGGCCGTATGTGGCAATCACCCTCTAGTTTAGGTCAAATTAGGGAAATTTTTATAATTTTAGGGAATCGCATGAGGGATGGCCGTCTATGGGGAATATATTTGATTTATTCCAAATTTGAATAGATTAATCCCTCCCTATCTAAAGAATCAGAGTTAGAGTTGGTCTTCAAATCTTTTCCAGATATAAAAAGAAAAATTAGGATTTTCTTTGGGGGGATTCTTATAATTTTAAAAAAGGAACAATGATTTTGGGGGAGGGAAAATAATTCTCTTCTCTTGAAACCAAAGTTTAGTGCAATCACTGACACTAAAAAACACATAAATCCTATTGTTATTGAACATGAAAATTGATGATCAGAGTGGAGATTGGCACTTCTAGTTTCATAGAATCAAGAATATCTTGAGGGTAATATTCTAGGTCTCAAACTTTCTCTCTTTAGTTCATATCATGATCATATGAACATGTTTATTAGTTTATGATGAATAATGTATGACTTTATGTTTCTTAATTCAATATGTATGATTCTTAGGATGCTATATTTAGCCATGATAGCCTATGACTGTCTAATGCATTAGAATAATATATTAGGGTTTATTTTCGTCCATAAAGGTGTATTTAATTTCTTGAGTTAAGATTCTACTTCATATGTTATTTATCATTTTGGTTTGATTAAAAGTATGTTTTAGATGTTATAGTTAAATTTGGTATTCACTTGAGTCTTAAAACTACATATTTAGGGTTTAGTTGAGTTTTCCATGCCTTTAGCTTCAAATCAGCATCTTTTGTCTATCTTTTGAGTGACAAATGGGAAGAAAACATCACAGACGGCTGTCTATCAGCATAATATATGGGACATCATGATGTTTTCTCCTTGTCCCATCCCTTCTCTCACCTGGGGTGTCATCAATCTCTAAGGGCATTCGTGGCTTAATTTTTTTGAATTTTCAGTATATTTTCATGCTTTTCATTGTTAATTACGTCGCTTTATTTATTTATTTTTTTAGATTTATTTCTGTGTCTTAGTGAGTGTAGTTTTTGGTTTGTGTTTATGTCTTTATTTTTAGCATGGTTATTTTGTTTATTATTTTAAGTTGTTTTAGTATTTATTTTTTGTATACTAATTAATTTGATTTTTGTGTTTTGTGTGAGCAAATTGTTTTATGCATTTCTGGAATCCTTAAGAGATGATTATGTACCGAGAGTTGTGCCCCCTCTCTCCCATTCGGTTCTTTCTCTATTTCTCTCTTTCTCTCTTTTAAGTTACATTTAATCGTCTTATTTATATTGCTTTATTTATTTATTTTTGATATTTTGTTTATTTTTGGATGAATTTTCTCTTTGGGAATGTAGTAATTTAGTAAAAGAAGAATTTTACCACATCAAATTAATTAAGTCATTTAAATGTTTTGTATATAATTAATTGGATTTTTCTAATAAAAATGGACCAATGTCCAATTTTAACTTATAAATCACGCCATAAAAGGGAGCCTTGTTTTCTCTAAATTTAGGATCATTAATCCCATGTTTTTGTAAAAATTAAGCAAAGGCTCTCTATATTTTTTTTTTGTAAAATCATGTATGAGGGAACTAATGTTCCCAAAACTTAATTAACTCCCTATTTTATGTATGTTACTTCATTTTGTATATTCTTTTTTTCTGGGATGATTTGCTTATGTAATAATTAAGTAGGTTTATTTTATCGCTTTTATTTACCATTTTATCTAATTGATTGAGTGTTCATTTAAATTTATTGCAATGCATCATGTGAGAAAGGAGGTAGTTGACCAATAAAAAAACTTAATTATAAGAAAACACCTAACCAAGATGCGAACTAAGAGTGATGTCGTAAACACCATTCTCTAATTGGGCATCAAAGGTTGAGAATCATTTTCCAACATTTTGTTAGGTGGTGACTCCATGATACTTGTGTCTTTGAGCCCACTTTAGATGCCTTTATAGGTTGACCATCAATAATAGATTGGGCTTAAAACACTATTTATTGTGAAGTGGTCAATTTATGAGATATAGTAAGCCTTGATTGGGTCTTAAACCCTAAAAATGAGCTTCCAAAAACCAACCTGAACATCGAGTGGGCTCCAACGTGTAACACAATGGCAACTCCACTAGGGACTAAAGAGATCTTGCTCCTAAAAGTATTTTGGTTAAGTTCCTTATAATTAAGTTTTTCTTATTAATCCTATCTTCCTTCGAAATTACATTTTGTGCATACATGCTAAAGCCTTAGAATTAAGTTAGGCATCCTTTATAGCCTCGATGCTATCTTGAAGCATGCCTTATGTTCACTCAATATAGGGAGGTGTCAAGGAGAACCACCAGCCTAAGTCTCATAATGAAATGGTGACCTATCGGTCGTTGTGCTTGTGATAAGTTAGACCTATTGGCAAGGACTATGCTTAGGTAGCCCTAAAGTTTCATCAGCTTGACTCAAGCTTATGCAATAATCATAGCTACTTTCCCTAGGTTGTATAACCATAATAACTTTTTCTTGCTATGTGGGCTCTTATATATTGACCAAACTCAAACAAATTAAGAGGATACCAATCAAAAGTTGCCATACCCCAATGGACCTAACTCGATCTATATGAGTTAGTCAAAATACATAATGGCCAAAAACCTATGCACTTGCACTTTTAATTAAGAGAGGTTATGCTGCTGGATTTTTATAGTGCACCATATGTGCCCATTGGATACTTTGTTGACCCATGGGCTAAGCCCACCCAAGAAAGAGACTGTGCAACCTCTAATATGGGAGTAATAAGGTTAGAACGCTTTGTCTATGCTTATATGTGATTGTAATTATTGTCTAAAAAAAACATTCATTTCATTCACGCATCATGTATATACCATGTTTATACATCACTCACCATACATCATTCTTAACATTTCATTCTTTCAGCCATCATAGCTTCATTTAGGTGGTCCAGAGGGTCAAACTGTCTCCTTATCTAGAGATCTATGTTTGAGCTATTGGGGTTCATGTCAAAATCAAGTTCACGATTAGAATCAAAGGTTATTTCAGAGTTGAGTTTAAGCCAGTTGTCAGAAAGCAGTCAAGAAATGAAATTAAAAATGGATGATAAGCAATTTAATGAGACTGAGAGAGTTATGAATGAGGCACAAGGCTCATGACCTTAAGGGAAAGGTTAGCAACTTCTATTTCAAGACCTTTAGTGGTAAGAGATAAACTGAATCAAAGGCCATATAGGAGGTTTTAATATTTTATAGAAAGGATGATGGTCATGATTTGTGGACTAGTGGTTTCTTCAGCACCTAACACTAGAACTCACCCTACAACACCTACACGCGAGATAGTAAAGCCAACGTACATTAGGGACACTACCACGATAGATGCTACTGTGCCTCGAGATCTACCAAGGAGGGAAAGGAGGCATAAGCTAGAGAATGATTATATCAAAGAAGAGGATAAAGAGTATGACCCTTCAATGATGAATGTGAGAAATAGGGATCATAGTGCTGGGGATGTGACCTTTATGAAAATGAAGGAAAAGTTTAAAGTAATGTCTAGGTTGTTGTCTACTAGAAGTGGAATGAACCCTAAAGACAAGGGCTTAGATTGGGATAAAACACTCCTATGATGTGCATTGGAGCTAAACTCATTATCTGAGCTCGTTATTGGAGGCCTGGTTTTAGGATCCATGATCGGATAAGGCCCACTTAACTCATAAATTGGCCACTTCACAATAAAAAGGGATCAAGCCCAAATTATTGTTGATAATCAATCCATGAAGACATCTACTAATGGGCCCAAAAGAGGTAGGTGTCATGGTGTTGCCACCCAATAGAACGTCGAAAAATGAATCTCAACCTTTTGATGCCCAAACGGAGATTGATGTTCGAGACATCACTCTTATTAGGCATCTTGGTTAGGTGTTTTTTTATAATTGAGTTTTATATTTAATCCTCTTTTCTCTCTTACATGATGTAAAGCAATAAAATCAAATAAACATCCTAATCAATTAACAAAGCAATAAATAAAATAGATTAAATCAACCACTTAAGTTATTACAGAAGCAAATCATCCAATAACAACAACAAAATAATATACATACATAAATTGGGATATTTATTTGGGTTGGGAATATTGGTTCCCTCATGCATATTTTACAAAAAATCTTTTCTTATGCCGTGTGGATTTGGGCTAAAACTTAGACATTGGTTCATGTTTATTGAAGAAAATCCAATTAATTTAATAGAAAATGCTTTAAATACCTTTTCCCCTTAACGTGCACAAAAGCCTTTTTTACTAACAATTACATTCCTGAGAAAAAAATACATCCAAAAAGATCAAATAAATAAATGCAAAATAAACAATAACTAAATAAAACTAAAGTAATAAAAAAATAAATGATAAAAGGAAGTGATTAATCGAAGTAACAGAATGGGTTAAGGATGGTGATCAACTTAGAAGCATGATTCCCAATGCAAAAAACCACACAAGAACCTTCAAAGGAAAAGATTTTATATACTTGAAGAAAACCACACAAAAGGCAGAAGAATTAGTATTAAAATAATACAACAAAAATAATTATTTAATTAAATAACACAATATAGAACCACATCATTCAAAACCAAAATCACATAGAATAATGCACAAATATCATAGGGATCAAATAAATTAGATATAACTCGTAAAATATATAAAATATGCAAAAAATACCAAAACAATATGGCCACGGAAGCACAAAACAAGGTGAGGAATGCCCACAACAAAGCAAGGGATGGGAAAAGATGATGACTCGTAATGCCCCATCTGTTGCCTGATGGACGGGCATTCGTCGAGTCATCTTCCCGTTCATCACCTTTGGACATAACATAATGTAGAAATTCAAAAGCAAAAATATGAAAAAACCTTACAAATTGTATTTTAAACTTAAACATGCAATTATTAGGTTCTAAGTTAGGCCAATACAATGTTATAACATCAAATCATGCATAAAACACATTAAAATTGAAACACCCTAAACCACATCTTTACTATATATAATGCAATCTACGTCATTTTATCCAAATAATCATATAACTAATATACTAATCAGGACTTTCACATCTTTCCTGTACATTTAAATTTGAATAAGCATATTGACTTCATATGCAATCCCAATATCTTAATAATTATACTATATCATCATACTTTAGCTATTTTTCTTTCATGTGTATCATTCAGCATTTCAGCACATTTATATGAAGTATTATAGCTTCTAGATGCATGCATAAACCAGCATTCTCACTATGAGCTTATTACAAACTTCATTTCCATATAACTTACATATACATATATTACAACCCTTATACATATTAAACATGTAAGGAACTAAACAAGATTTATCAAAAGTTTCCTACATCCACTTCTATAGACTGGTGTTGGCCTGTCCTGATGCAGAAATAGTTCCTGTGAAAAAGCCTTGACTACCAAAACCTACACGGATCAAAATAACCCGTGCTAAGCCATACAGCTTAGTGGGGATTCTAAACATGAAAGACAACCACTCACAGTGGTCATAAAAAAATATAGGATATTCAAAACAATTGAATAATAATAATACTTGCATAACAAGATAACCCTTCACAATTTATTCAGCATACTTGAGTTCATACAATTCAATATGAGATATGTATATAATATAAATAGATACCAATACATGTTTAAGAAACCACTGTTAAACATGATAAATCATATATCAGATGCATAGTTCATACTGTGATTCACTGTGATACATTATTGCTTTACTTTAGCCTGCTTAAGTTCTAAGAGTGGATAACGGGATCGGTGGATACCGAGGGTATCAAAACTATGGATATCCGAAGATATCAAAACTATGGACCCATCAGGGCCAACTGTACGATGGACCGGTCAAAGACCCATACGAGGGCAAGTAACAACCATAATTGTTGTGCAAGATCCAACAGGATCAATTATACTGTGGACCTAAAAAGGTCGACTGTGGAAGCTGCAATATCCCTATAGGCGCCTATCTATCCACAATTGAACTATAACTGCAGGCAAATTCTATTTAATCTTTCCTTCATATATCATACTTGCACTTATAGTGTTCATTTTGCACATGTATAATCATATGATAGCTACATTGTTACTATGACATAACTGCATATGTAAGTTCATTTTATGATACAATTACTTTTTATATACCATCATTAGATATCTCATATTAGCATAATCATGATATGTTAATCAAGTAATGCATCATACCTATTCAATTGCTCATACATTCATATACATAATCATAAATGTACATACCTGTAGATACATTCGCTTATAGTAGGCTTATTCTTATAAGCATGTTGATCAATGTGCATACATTTATCATTAATCAAATCATGTACTATACAAATATCAACATGTTTCCTATTTCATAGCATAGGTATACATTCATAGGCAATTTCCAATGTAAGTGATACAAATTTATATACACACGAGTATATGACTCTCGTATACTTGCATTCAAGGTCTATTTTGTTCAGTCATATGTGCAACACATGAGGGTAGTCTAATATACTAATAAAGGTGAATAAAAAACATAGTTATGGGCCAAAATCATGCTGTCGCGCTCACGGCAAGTGTCGCGCTTGCGACAGTATGCTTGGCCAAACGAGTTTTTCACCCTGTCCCCAAAATCCTGCAAACTGCTTAATAATTTTATATTGTACATCGTTTTTGACACACTAAACGGCCTTTTTAGAAAAAGTTGTAGATATACATTTCTAGTTTCTATAACATCAAAAATATTTTCAATATCATTTCTAGAATTCGAGATATGTTGAAATTACTAAAGACTGTTCATCATAGTAGGCTACACAGAATTTCCGATTTTCAAGTGAAAATTAGGCAATGTTGTAGGCATTATTTGACTTCTTTTTCTTCATATAAATTGTATTTTTTGAAGTCTATTTTAATTAGGAATTAACCCCTTGTCATTCTGATCAATTTACAATCAATTATGAAGATTTTACCCCAAGCTGTTCAAAATCGGATTCAAAGATGTATCTAATATTCAATCAATGTAGGGATAATTTAAAGGCCAAATTAGTACTATTTTTCAACTACACTTTTATACCTATATCTCATATGAAACTATCAAAATTCATATAGCTTTAAATTAAGGTCAAGAACTCATTTTTATATCTAAATTACAGTCAATAGTTTAAGCAAATCTTCATGCAATACCTATTGATACAAAGTCTAAATTCATATCTCATTTCCATTGTTTCATCTATCACACATAAACACCTTGTTGATTCAGTTAACAATCACTTGTATGCATGGAGAGTACCATCCCATACCTTGGCCGAACCCTTTATCACCCTAGCTTTCAATCCCTTGCAATATCCTTCCCTTTATTCCTTCTACCTTCCTCTTCTCCTTCACAAACATCATTATCATCATCAATTATAATTTCCAGCATTTATCCATCATTTACCTCAACCAAGATGAGAGGAAGAAGAAGAAGAAGATGATGAAATTCAATAGAGACCACTTACCTTAGAGTTATGCACTTAATTGCCTTAATTAACCATCAAGATTTGTCACTTAAATTTCTTGAAGACTCAAAGACTTTGTATGAAAATTGAAAGGAATTGAATCTCTGGTTTTTCCTCTCACCATTGCCGACCACACCACACTCCCTTCTCACTTTTCTCTTTCCATCCACTACATTTCAACTTATATAATAATAAGGCAAATTCCCTAAATGATCCTTTCATTTTATTGCATGATGCCAAGACTTCCCACCAAATCTTGCATGTCACAATTCATTCCCACAAGCTAGTCTATTCATAATTCAACCCCACCAATTAACCTCTTATTTACATTAACCTCTTCACTATTCTTTAATTCTCAATTGACCCCATTAAAATGTCATAATTACCAATTTACCCCAAATCAATATTTATACTCCAATTAAACCCTCAATTCAAATTACATCACACTAATCAATTTATTTTCCATGCCATTAAAATAAATATAACAATATTTATCCCTTAAACACTTATTTATACGAATTCCTCATTAAATAATTAATCTTAATCAAATAAAAACTCCTATCAAAACATGAAATTTAATTAGGGTCATGTATGGGGTCTCACAAAAATCATCAATTTATAGAATTAGATAAATTAAATAAAAGCTTAAGATAATATAACAATAGAGGAATCTTAGTTTCAATCATGCCTTTATATTGCTCTGCAATCTAGATTCACATTATATCTCAATTTAAACATATAAATTACTCAGGTATAACATTTAAACATGTTATATTTTCAACAAAACCAACACAACCATGTATGATAATTCTAGATAGAAAAAGTAAGAAATGAGCCTAAAATATTACCCTCGGGAGATATTCTGACTCTAAAATTTTTGTAGTCCAGATCTCCACTCCAATTTGTGATTCTTATTTTTCAAAAAATTGCAATTAAATTCGTTTTGTGTTTGTGTGATTTAATCAAAAGAATGCTAAAGCAAGTTCTTAGAGAGTGAGAAATTATCTTTTCTTCCTCCCTAAGCCTTTTTTTGCTCTCTATAAAATTCCTTCCCCCCTTTCAAAACCCTAGATTTTTAGGTTTTATACTTAAGTTAGAGTTGGAGTTGGATTCCAACTCCAACTTCCCAAATATGGAGAAAAATCCCCATGAAATCCGGATAAAATCCCTTTAAAACCTTTATCTCCTTTTTTGAATTCCAAAAATGTGGGAATTCTAGAATTCAAACCATAGATGGGTGTCCTCTATTGAGAAGTAATTGTCCTTCAGCCTAGAATTCTAGAATTTCCAAAATACCTTTAGTTTATCCTGTGTAGGAGAGAGGGAGATAGGGACGACCGTCCCTCATGTGATAGATGAATCTCTGACACCCCTGAAGGCCTAAATAAGGTTTTTATGTATCATTTTTCAAAACACTTGAAAAATATTTAGAAAATAATAAAAATATTTGAGAAAATGTGAGAAATTTGCAATCAGAGCTTTGAGATCCGAACTTATTATCAGTAATATAATATTTCCTCATCATTGAGTAACCTTGATTTAGGCTACCTCGGGTCACAGTGTCTACAACTGCCCCTAATTTTTGGAGCTGGTGCACTAGTGCTAAAGTGAGCCAAAATTCAGAGTAAAAGGAAAAAGATGTGTACTTGAGGCAGTAAATTTCTTGTTGATTAAAACACATACCTTCTTCTGAGATAGTGAGTCCCTTGGTTGGATAGTTATCATTAGCTTGTCGAGGCATTAACCCTTTCGAGTAGTTAACATCAGTTTGTCGATGTGTTATGGTTTGGATAATTAACATCAGTTTATTGATGTGTTAACCCTAGTTTGGATAGTTAATATTAGTTTGTTGATGTGTTAACCTTGGATTGACTATCCGATTAGTGCTTGGGGCATATAGAACCGGGACAATTTGATTTACTTTGATTAGTGCCTAGGGCATACAGAGTTAGGTTATTTAAATGTGTTTGATTAGCACTTAGGGCATGCAAAATTGAGATGGCTTGATTGGATTTGATTAGAATTTGGCTATTTGACTTGCAAAATCAAATAGTTTTTCATTATTGTCCATTGTGGACTAAACTTTATATTGGCTAGTATTTCTGGTGGGTGCACTCTCCCTTCTTAAATAGATATTCTAAAGGGGAGGTTTCTAGCAAATATGCATCTATAGAGAGCCACTAAAATGCTTGGAGCCATTCTAGCAAATATGTATCTGTGTAGAGTCATTGAGATGCTTAGAGCCATTCTAGTAAATATGCATCTGTGAAGAGTAACTAAGATGTTTGAAGCCATTATAGTAGATATACATCTATAAAGAGTCACTGAGATGTTTAAAGCCATTCTGGTAAATATGCATCTATAAAGAGTCATTGAAATGTTTGGAGCCATTTTGGCACACTTCCCAATGACCATGTCACCACTTTGAAAATTGGCACCAATGTAAGGAAAACTATCATAGTTAGAGCTGTCGTCCTGCGTCTTCCCAAACTTGCATTGTCATTAGACTTTCTCCTCTTATCCAATAGTTTCTTATGGTGCATCTCTTTTATTTTGGCCTGTTCAGGCAACTCCTCGTGACTAGGACGGGTGTCTTCACTCTTTGTTGTTAAAGGAGCAAATATGTGCCCCCTAGTAGGGTTTTAAATACCTGTCGTGAGAAGGATTCAATATTAGTGCTTTGTTTATGCAATTTGGCTTTGTCCAGATTTTTCATTTGTGTTTATTATTACGTTTGTCTTGTTATGGTATATTGAATTATATGCCTTCTTATTATTTTTTTGGCATTTTTCTTTCTTTTTTTTCATGATTATTATCATTTTTCAAGTATGATAAGTATGAACAAAGTGAAGCATAATAATTTTGAGCATAATTAATATGAACAAAATAAAGCCTAATATGAACATGTAATTTTAAATATAAGTTCTATTTTTATAAACATCAAAAAGATTTCAAACTCCTTGAATAACTGAATCTACTATAAAGGTCCCAATCCTCTATGGTAACCCAGCCTAGATGCAGGTCTAAATACTGAATGCCTAAGAGGTTTTGCTAGTGCCATGGCCTGTGGCGCTGCTGGTGGCTGATCATCATTTAGCCTGAATTTAAACTAGAAACCTAAAAATTCAGTTTTTAAAGGCTGTAACACCTGAGCTATCACTTCTGTCAGTCACTATAAACCCTGGCTAACCTTAGTAATGGCCCTAGAGTGACACTCAAGATACCTCATAAGATCAACCCTTAGATACCCAATATATCTCCTCAGCTCCTCATTAGTCTCTATCATAGCCTGCCTGCTCCTAGGAACCTTTATCTTGATACGGGTGCCCTAATCCTTAATCTGAGTCAGAGACTCATCAACCACCTATAAAGTTGCATCAAACCCTTATTTTATAGCTACCAAATCAACCTTCTATCCTGCAGCTACTAAATTAGCTCTAATACCCCGCACCTTATTCTGCAGAGTCTATACAATCACTAGTAAAGTCTGTAAAGATTACACCACTATAAGTATTATTTATAGTGTCTAATCCTGGCACCTATTGGCATCCTCCAATGCTACTAATCTCCTCAAAATATCATTTGATGGAGGAGCTAAAAGTGGATGTACTAGAAGTCATGATGGGGATGCATTTGGGCATGCTGGTGATGGTAAAACAGATGGTGAAGGAGCTAAAGAGGTGGATACCCCTAGTTACCCATAAGGAGATAACCTCCCCATCCTCCTAAGCTATGATCGCTAATGTCTAATGGGCGATCTCGGACGAACTGGCAACTATGGTGACCTATCCAGGAGGTCTTGTGGGTCTAGCTAAATATCAAACTCATAATCAATCACTCTTTGAAGTGTATCTCACTCCCAAAAAGCTTTAGGCACAAACAACATGAAGAACAGATGAAAACAGCAAAGAAAAGCAAGAAAAATCGGAGGGAGAAGCTTGAAGTTGAAAAAAATTGAGGTTACTGGAAAAATAAAGAAGAAAAGGCAATTTATTCAAGTTTTCGAGCGAATGACGGGAAGCCCATCCTTTGCTAGTGAAAGATAGGACTAAGGGATGTCTCGTCCCTCATGGCTAAATCACCATTTTCCTCTTTTTTTTAATTTTAACTTTATTTTTCCGTTTTAACCTTTTTTTCTTCCATTTTTAAAACTGTTTCTTCGTTTTACAACCTCTTTTTGCCTAAAAATTATTTAAAAATATTTATTTACATCTTCATCACATATTTTTACATTATTTACACTATTTACATGTGTTAATTATTTTTTATTATGTGTCCCAAAAGTTCAAAATGCCCTTTAAAATTCATCGTGTCTTTTGAGCTACGTGACTTTTTTACTCCAGAATTTTTCACGATCATTTATCTAGACCATCGAACCTTTTAATTCTCTGTAAAATGAAAACAAGATAAAATGCAATAATATGTACGTGTAATGCATGGGACATGCAAAAAAAATACATTTTGGCCTTCCAAAGGTGACAGACGGGCTGCCTGTGGCTCGCTCCTTTCAAGGGATAGGCATTTGTTGTCACTTTCTATAAATAGTGCTTTAAATTTCTTGGTCTTTATGCCTTTGACTTTTCTCTTTCCAAGGAAACTTCTACCAGGTATTTCTCCTCCCTCTTCCTTTTCCTTTTCTATTCATTTTTCTTTCAATTATTTATTTTTTTGCTCCATCATTTTTACACCTAGACTACTTAGGAATTACCCTTATCATGGCTTCTGGACTTGCAAAATTTCATTGGCTATTGGATGACCCGAGAACTTGGGAGGACCCTATATTGGCTCCATACCCGAGTCTCAATTTTTTTAAGAGAGTGTTTTTAGATAGGAATTTATTGCTTGCTGCTGCTTGAGATTTAGACCCATGGTTCCATGTGGTTAGATTTACACACTAGGAGTTATGCCTTCTACTTGAAGAGTTTGCTGCAATAGTGGATGCCAAGTTTGAGCTTGGTACCTGGCCATGCCTACCTTCTTCTATTTCTAGCTAGCCTAGAGAGGTGGCATGTGCCCTAGGCATCCACCCTTTCGAGGCTAGGGGTTTAGCACCTTATGGGAGGACATTCTCATTGGAGCCACTAATCGATGCATTGGCTAACTTCGACGACATAACCACCTTCCATTTCAGCGTGGTAATGCTTTGTTGTCTTTCTTAATGCCTATTGATGCATGACAATGATCATATGACTGAAGATTATGAGTTATTTAGTTTTGTTGATGGCATATTCTGGGGATGCAACCCATTTCCCTTGATCGTGGCAGAGACCATCATCGG
Source organism: Excoecaria agallocha (assembly GCA_037975025.1). Lineage (NCBI taxonomy): Eukaryota > Viridiplantae > Streptophyta > Magnoliopsida > Malpighiales > Euphorbiaceae > Excoecaria > Excoecaria agallocha. The sequence goes on along the minus strand of CM075815.1, from coordinate 20,268,480 downwards.
CTTGGATGTCGTTTATCATAGCTCTCATTTTTTTTCTCATAGGTAACCCTATACTTCTTTAGGTACATCTTTATTTTGAAGGTAGTATGCCCCTTGTCGGTTTTCATACTAGGTTTTCTTATTAAAAGACGTGCCCTTTCCAATTTTCATGTGTTTTTTTGCCTTGTTTTTGCCTGAGATGAATCCAACTCACCCTAGTGGATTTTTTTAAAGAAATAAAGAAATTCTTAAAAAATGGAATGGCCAATTTGGCCAAAAAGGAGAAACGGGAGAGAGGGAGAAGCTAGGTGAATTCTTTAAAAAATTGCATATTTTTTTGGCTCTTTATAAGGATGGCTTGGGGTGGGCTTGGTTCAATCAAAGGGGTTGGGCTTAATTAAGCCTAATTTGATTTTTTTTAATCATATTAATGCACTCTAAATTATTTATCTCTCTTCCCAAGCTCAAATTCATTCAAAATCAATTCTATAATTCTTAAAATAAAAAAAAATTAAGCTTTCATGAAAAAATTTAGCTCAATCGAAGACCATTTTTGGTCTGGTTCACTCAAATCGGTCTGATTAACCAATTTTTGGTGTTACCGTAAAATCACTTTTTCATTATCAAATAATTTTAAATACTAAATAGAGCCCAACTGAAACTTCTTGCAATTTTTAAAAATCATTTGCTATTTTTAAAGCCTCGATCAAATCCACAGTCAACCCGTTACTATTTAAACCAAAATCATTATTTTTCTCTTCCTTCCTGTATTCAAACCTTCCTAAAAATACTTTCATAATTCTCAAAACATATTCATTAGGCTCCACGAATATTTTTGAGTCAATCAAAGACTACTTTCCGATATGGTTCACTTTTATCAGTCCAATAATTCCAATTTTTCAAAGCCACCAAAAAATTAATTTTTCATTACCATATAATTCTACTCATCAATATGAGCGCATTCATATTTTTGAAATATTTTTTTCGAGGTTTGTAGCATATTTTATGGTCCATTCAAACTAGTCATATTCCAAATTTACAAGTGACTTAACTTTCTAATGCCTTTTCATAGCCCAAATGACCTCCGTTAGACTCCAGATTTGAACCACGGACTCTTGCTAACATTCTCTTTTCAATGATCAAACAAAATATTTTTTTGACTTTGAAAGTACCTTAATATCACTATTTACCATCTGAAAATACTATTCCAGACTAACCCGATATTTGGGCCATTATAGCCTATGTGAACTTACGACGTGTAATGTTATAGTGTATGCCCAGTACCTTAAACTGGACTACTCCCTCCTCAGTATTATACTTGTGGTAGCCCCGTACTATAGCGTGGCAAGGATCTCTCGAGTGACATCAAGGTACGTTTGAAGGGCTAGAGCGAAGAACTCCATCCATCCCACTGCGGGCAAAAGCCTATCAACCTCCTTTAGCAGCCCAAAGTATTGTAGGAACTACCTGAACATAAACTGACTAAACCTGCACTACACCCACTATAAAACTTAATATCTGCCAGCTTGCTCAGGTGTCATGTAAGCTGGTATAAGCTGAGGCAGCTGTGCACGTGTAGTTTTACAAGGCATCCTATAAGAAAAGGTTTTATGTGAGTTTTCATGGTTAACTTGAGTTGTAAGCAAGTTAATATATTGCTATTTATAAGGATTTCGATAGCATTTTGGCTAAAAGGTAGATAGCTGACCTGCATAAAAATGTGTGATAAGCACCACAACATAATATACAACATCTTAAACCCATTACCGGATGTTTTAGCAAATATGCAAGACAAACAAGGCATTATACTTATTTTATGTCTTACGATAATTTTAACAAAATTTTGGCAACATTCTAGTTAGGAATATGATTGCCTCTTGTACAAAAAAGATAATTCAAACAACACATGGGTTGTCATGGCCACCAAGCAACACAATTCATAATGTGCATTTCACATTTTATGAGAATTTAACAAAATTTTGACAGCATTTGGCTAGGAATATGATTGCCTCCAGCACAAAAAAGACAATTAAAACAATACACAGGCCATCCTAGCTGAAAGTTAACTGAAGTTATTCGGGTGTAATTAAATTCTTACTACAACATGCAAAGGCCATATATATTATTTGCTAAAAAGAAAAGTTACAAACTTATGTGCTCATATACAAGGCTTAGAACTATAGGTTTATGTGCCCATGTATAAGGTTTTTATTTTATCTACAATGTCATGCAAAAAGAGCTTGGTAACTTGCACTAATATCCTAAAAAAGAATTATATATTTCTAAACTACAACATACATATGCATATAAACTAACCTACTGCTAAGGTCTAAAAATATACAAAAGTAGATAAAAAAGGTGATTAAACTAAATAAAATATAAAATGAATAAAAAATATATAAAGGATACTTGTGAAAGGTGAAAGAAGAAAACAATGAAAAACAGTAGGAATCAGTCGTTCCCCAAAATGTGCCTCACTCCTAGGAGGCTTTAGGCGCAAACAATATGAAGAATGGATGAAAAACAGCGAAGAAAAGCAAGAAAAATTGGAGGTAGAAGCTTGAAATCAGAAAAATGGAGGTTGCTGGAAAAATAAAGAAGAAAAGGCAATTTATTCAAGTTTTCGAGCGAGGGAAAGGAAGCCTTTCCTTTGCTAGCAATAGATGGGACTGAAGAACATCTTGTCCCTCTCGACTAAATGACCATTTTTCCCTTTTTCTCAATTTTAACTTTATTTTTCCATTTTAACCCCTTTTTCTTCCATTTTTAAAACCTTTTCTTTGCTTTACGACCTTTTTTTGCCTAAAACTTATTTAAGAATATTTATTTACATATTCATCACATATTTTTTACATTATTTATACTGTTTATATGTATTATTTTTTTTGTTATGTTTACCCAAAAAATCAAAATACCCCCTAAAATTCATTGTGTCTTTTGAGCTACGTGACTTTTTGACTCAAAAATTTTCCACGATCATTTATCTAGACTATTGAGCCTTTGGATTCTCTGCAAAATGAAAATAAGAGAAAATACAATAATATATATGTACAATGCATAGGACATATAGAAAAAAAAATGCATTTTGGCCTTCCAGGAGTGACAGACAGATTGCCTATGGCTTGCTCCTTTTGAGGGACAGGCATCTATAATCACTTTTCATAAATAGTGCTTCAAATTTCTTGGTCTTTGTGCCTTTGAATTTTCTCTTTCTAAGGAAACTTCTTCCAGGTATTTCTTCTCTCTCTTTCTTTTCCTTTTCTTTTCTTTTCTTTCCTTTTCTGTTTATTTTCTTTTCAGTTATTTATTTTTTTGCTCCATCATTTTTGCACCTAGACTACTTAGGAATTACCTTTATCATGGCTTTTGGATTTGGAAAATTGCATTGGTTACTGGATGACTCGAGAACTTAGTGCTTGCTACTGCTCTGAGATTGGGAACTAAGGTTCCACATCTTTAGATTTACACACCAGGAGTTGTGTCCTCTACCTGAAGAGTTTGCTGCTATAGTAGATGCTAGGGTTGAGCCCGATATGTGGCCATACCTGCCTTCTTCTATTTCTAGCTACCCTAGAGAGCTGGCCCATGCCCTAAGCATCCTTCCTTCTGAGGCCAGGGGTTTAGTACCTTATAGGAGGACATTCTTATTGGAGCCACTAATCGAAGTATTGGCTGACTTTGATGACATACTCACCTTCCATTTCAGCGTGGTATTGCTTTTTAATCTTGCTCGGTGCCTATTGATGCGTGCCGGTGATCTTATGACCGAAGATTATGAGTTATTTAGCATTGTAGAGGGCATGTTCTGGGGGCACAACCCATTTCCCTTGATCATGGATGAGACCATCATCGGCTTGGATGTTGTTCACCATAGCTCTCCTTCTTTTCTCATAGGTAGCCCCACACTTCTTGAAGTATGTCCTTATTTTGAAGGTAGTATGCCCTTTATGGGTTTTTATACTAACTTTTCTTATTAAAAGACATGTCCTTTTGGATTTTCACGTGTTTCTTTGTAACACCCTCAGTTCATTCATGATTTCCATATATTGTATATAATTACCAATGGCATTACATGGTTACTATTCCTTTAATGAAAATTTCAGTAGCATAACGGCTTGCAAACCATGCTGCCTAAACCTACAAATTGATAAAATAGCCCTCCCAAAATGCAACCTCCACATCCAATACTCCAAACATTCATAACACTTATAAGTCAATCATTAATTCACATTACAACACAACCACAATTTTCATACACATGTGCTTAAAAATGTATACATAAATTAGCTTTCACAATTCATTTGCATACAACATTAATTACTATATGACATAATCTAACATCTAATACATGGGTTGTCTAGTCTTCATGTCCATAAGCACATCGCATACACATGACATTTCGATCCTTCTTCATCATGTCCTTAATTACCTATCCCTGCGAGCAATCAACAAACCATGCACTAAGCAACAATGTTGCCTAGTGGTGAACTACATAAAATTTCATTTAAATAAATTTTTTATGATTATTATTGTGTTTTGTTGTTATAGTTACCATTTTTATTCATATATATATATATATATATATATATATACTCTTGTCTATCGCTTCATTTATTATTCTACTTATTTTACCTTATTTGAATATTATTCTGAGCTCGTCATAGTTGATAAATTTAGCCTCATTAAGCATATTGTTTGTGTAACTCAATTTTAATATCATTATAGATTTCTTTGTTTGTTGACTGAATGATATTTTATTGTGCTTAGTTGTTGAGTTGCTTTTAAACTTTCCATCATTTGTGACGATCTCATATAGGTCCTTACTTCTATCAAAATGACATTTACATCTTATTTGCTTCCTCAGTATGATATCTAGATTCTATACTTCACTAGATTAATCTTTAAGTCCCTTTTCTAACTCAATCGATCTTTTTTCGTTTCTTTCCTTATAATTGCCATTCTACCCTTTATTTCTCCTTTATAATATTTTCCGTCATAAAATTTCATTTCTTTTCGTTTTCTTTTTAAATTTACTCCCTTTGCCAAAATTATAGATTCAATTTTATTTTCTCAACTTTTTGAATAAATTACAATCTTGCCTTTTATTTATTAAATTGTTTAAAATTCCCTTTTTATTCTTCATTTTTGAAATTTTACTATCTATTGATCATTTTACCCTTATGTAGTCTTTTTGTATCTATTATTTCATTTTATTCCTCAATTACATTTTAGTCTTTAATATTTCTTTATGTAAAGGTAAATTAACATTTTACCCTTTTATATTACTTTTTGATAATTAAATTCAATTGATCCTATCATTTTTATGACTTTGCCATTTAATCCTTTGTTACTTATTTTCTTATTAATTTCCACCTGATTCGTGCTTGAGTGTAAAATTACAATTTGGTTCTCGAGGTTTTCATATGTTTTCTTATTGTGCTAAGTTACTTTAATGTCATCCCTTTTGGTATCTTTTTGCTTTTATTCCTTTTTAAGTTCAATATTTACATTTTAGCCCCTGCACCTTTACATGTGATGGTAAATTATAGTTTGGTCCCTAAACTTTATATTCTTAATGTTTGACCTCATTTGACTTCTATTTTAATTCTTTTTGCTTCTTTTGACTTTTGTTCTCTTCTAAATGTAAAATTTATATTTTGTTCCTTATACTTCTCCATGAAATGGTAAATTACATTTTAGTCCCTAGAATTTTCATTATTTATGATTTTGCCCTTTTTCACTTATTTAACCATTTAACTCCTTTAACCACATTTTTTTATGCCAAATTACGATTTTTCCCTTGGTTTATTATGTAATTACAATTTTGCCCTTTCTAAGTCTATTAATCATGTTTTTCACTTTACTTTATATTTAATTGCATTTATGACTTCCTTTTTGCCTAATTTACTTTTCTTGGTTCATATTTTCTCACATAATTGCAATTTTATCCTTTTAAATTATTAACTACACTTCTCACTTTATTTCTTATTTAATTAACTTATGGCATCCTATACTCATGTTTTACCATTTTGTCATTATTTTCACATATATTTACAGTTTTTCCCTTTTTGGAATTATTAATCTCATTTTTTTACATTATTTCTTATTTAATTATCTTAATAGCATCCTTCATGCATGATTTATTATTTAATTCCTATTTCCTTATATATTTACCATTTTTCCTTATTGATTACTAGTGAAAATCCTCAAACTGGATATACAGGACGAGGACTATATGATCGTCTGAATGTATTGTCTGACCACATAAGAGGCCTCAGAGTTGTGTGTGTATACTGTATGACTGCATGAGAGAGGAGACCACTTAAAGGTAGTCAATCCTTGATAATAGCTTACTGTATGATTTTACCACGTTATCTATATCCTTATGGCTAGCCATTATATCCTAAAGTCCTGGATCACCCACCGTACACTAAGGGCAACTAATTATTTTACTTGATGTTATATTTTTATGCTAGACATTGTGTTATTTCAATTATGTATCATGTCATACTTTCTCATTCTTCATGCATACATTTATCCTTCATGTAAAGCCATAATGTACATACTAAATAACATTCAAATGTGATAAAAAAAATATAGCATTTCAACAAGAGCTACCATTCAACCTTCATAAGAAATCCAACATGCCATGTGATTTATTCTTCCTTTTTATGATTTACACGTTTCTACATTTACTTTATGTGATTATATGTTATCATACATTTATGGTACTTTATTATTTCTTAGTTATACATAGGTACACCATTATATTTACTTGATGACCATTATGTATATATATTATTTGGTGCTCAATTCATTTGTATAATACTTATTCTAATTAATAATACACATTTTATGCCTAATATGCCAAATATCATCAAATTAGCATAATGTTCAACGTACAACATAATTCGGCCAAGACAGCTTTTATACTTCCACCATGATTTTTCATATATTATGATGCCTAATATGTTTTAATGATTATTTTAGGCCTTTATATGTTGGTGTGCATTTAAATTCCACCATTACTAATTTATTTCTTTTATGTACATCATTATGTTTACTTGATGAACATAGTGTCTATAAATTATTTTAATCTCAAATCATTCTAATTATGTTCTTTTACTTATTATAACACATCTTATGCTTAAATTGCTAATTAACATCAATTTACCCTATTATACTTCATTATGTAAATTCAACCCTAACATGAATTCTCATTCTAAATTTCATTTCTTGCTTATTTCTTGTTTATTTCATCTCAAAATATCATTTTACGTTGTTATCTTAAATTATTTCCCACTTTCCATTAAATTCATATAGTTACATAATGTAATTTTCATACCAAAATTCAAAAATTAAATGAAATAGAGTTTAGTTTGTATCCACTAACCTTATAATAGCTTGAAATTCCTTATTCTTCCTTTCGTCTTCTTTTGTCCTCCTCACTTTTCTCTTTTCCTTTAATTTCTCTTTTTAGCCGAATTTAGAAAATAAGAATTGGTGAGTTTATGTTATGGATTCTAACATCTAATTGCTATTAAATAATCATCATAAGAATGTTCTACAAGCCTATGATAAAATCCCTAAATAAAATTAACTAAAACTCAAGAATTTACCTTTTTAGGGTTAATTCCTCTCACTAAAAATTTTCCACCTCTAAGATTCTTCTTGCTCCAATTAAATTTCTAAGATGAAGAGGATACTTTTTAGTGTATTCGGGTAAATTTAGGGCTTGAGATATAGTGGGAGAAGAGAGTGGTGAAGAGAAAGTGGTGGAATGGGCATAATGAACTAGGTTCAGATTTTCAAAGAGAAAGGGGCGAGAATCACAAATTTTTAGGGATTTTTGGTGATTTTTCTCCATCATTCTATTTTTTCCTTTAGTGTGTAAAATAGGTGGCCAATATTTGATCATTTACTATTTGATTTAATGGCTTATTTTTAACCCACTTGCCACTATTTTATTAATTTTTACATATATTTTTGCTATGATGATACTTGTGGCTGATCATAGCTCATTTCCAAATGACAATTATGCCCTTTATGATTTCAATATGGCCTTTAAGCCTACTAACTAATTTAACCTCGGTTTTTCACCATTTTTCTGAAACCAATGTTTCACTTGTCAGAATACTCTAAAAATTTTTTCCATATTCACTAACATATACAAAAACTTATATTTAAAATTTCAAGTCATTCTGACATCATTTCAATATACTACCAACTCTAGAGGCATAATCATACGGTCCGAACTGAATTTCTTTATCTGTCAAAAAATTTATTTTTAGTTCCAATAGCTTATTTATGCTATTTTAATATGTCTACATGATCATAATAGTTTTTAGAGATCTATAGCATATTTCTGAGTTCGATCAAACTTTCAGTCAACTATTTTTACAATATCGAGTAAAATCTTTTTTGTCTTATTTATGTTAGTGTAAGCCCTAGCCCCAATGCATTGTAATAAAACACTTTAATTAATAAAATGAGGCATTTATTTTATCTATTGTATTCCTGTGCATATCAATTGATAAAACCATCCAAGAATGTTGTTTCAGTTTAAGTTATCATGTGTGAGGCACATGGTTGTAAGACCTTAAAACAAATGAGACTTCATTCTAAATATCCCTAGTCAGTCATTGTTATGGGAATAACATATGAATTAAGACTAGTATGCTCTCTCTGATAAGTTGAGTTCTATCTTACGGATCATAAGGACAAGAGTGTCAATCAGAGATCATAGATACATGTTTAGAACATGGTATCTGGATTCGATCCACTCATGAGAATACTACATGGTACAAGTCATAAGTGTTTCTCATATGCAAGTTTTGTATCGGAGTTCTTAGACCTAAAATCTCTATGAAACTCTTTATGAATTAATGTGTGCTTTGACATACACCTAACGTGCTCGTAACAGAGTGACAAGTACGGGTATGCTTGGGTATGTATTGATTCATGTTAGAGAGCATGAGAGAAGTGAAGGGATTACCCCTCTCGATAAGAGAAAAAAATATCATCGACCACTTGATCAGTGAACTAAGAAGTCTATGGCCATACCGAGATGAAATAATGAGTAATTATTATTTATCTGAGAGTTCAGTGTCACTGGAATATCAAGAAAGGAATTAATATATATAAGGATGACTAGTTCCATGCCTTATATTAATTCTGATATTTATGGGTAAGGGACTATGCAAAATTGCATTAGGTCACTAAATGCCATATGCATTTTCATTTAATTTGGAATGCTATAATATCTTGCTAGAGAATATATATAGCCTTTGAATTAATTTATTAATTCATTGCCAACATTAAATGGACCTATAGGATCGCACACAAAGCATTGGGCTTAAAATATTTAAATAAAGTATTGGACATTAATCTGGGCTTTTAATTAAAGTCAAATTAATGTGTGTAATGGGTTTTATAATTGCTATTGGACCTTGGTCCATGAGAGAGAGAAATTCATCCCACAAGGTTTAATTTCAATTAATTAATTATCTTGTATTAATTAAGTTAATTGTGTATTAAAGCCTAAAAGAATTTAAATTAAATTAGATCATTTAAATAATAGATGAAGTGGCCAAAATTTCAAGATGGAAATCAAGGAATTTCGGTACATGCTATTTATTTATATTAAGTGATTTCATTTAATTAAATGTCTTATGTTTTATTTCAAATTTAAATTTTAAATTCAAAGGAGTTTAATCCAAAATATATTACTTATTTTTAGGAAGTGATTGAGGTTGAATTAATTATCTTGAGGTAGTAAATTCAGATCAAACACTTGCCAAAAAGATAATGATATATAAAGAAATAAAACCCTAGGAGAAAGAGAGTTGGTTTTGGCATGAAACCCTAATTTCTCTAAGTGCGGCGTGAACTTCATCTCCCTCTCACAAAATTGTTTTGGCCAATTTTTCACAAGGAGAAAGGATTGTTCCTCATTCTCTTGTGATCTTGGGTAGTAATAGAAACCTTAGAGAAGTGCAAAATCAATTTTGTAGCTTCAATACATTTCCATTACACAATACTTTAAAAGAGAGCTAGCAATCTCGATTTTAAGCCGTCGGTGCAATTGTGTGTGTGAGAATAGAGGGAGTGGCGTAAAAGGCTGTTCCTTGGCATTGGTGATCAAGATCTAAGGTGGATAAAGTCATCTCGGTTGCTGGTCATCACCAAACTCAAGTTTTAAAAGGCATCCAAAGTTGTAAGTTTTTAAAACCCTAAAATTGCATGTTTCGATTCTTGTCATGGAATTGTTTGGCATGTATGATCATTTTTTCGCTGCACGATTACCATGAACACATCATGTCATATTCCATTAATTTAAGGGCCTATTGAAGCTCAATTTTATCTCAAATTGTACCATCAGACTCCATTTAATACCTATTTTATTATTCAAGTGTTAACTCAAACTGGTCGCCAGGTCACCCATCCTTGGATTTCCCTGGCCTAAGCACATTTAACCCTTATGCACTTTTCAAGTTTTCCTATGTTGTACTATTGTAATTACTCTGAAAATTACCCTAAGGGAACTGTTTATGCTCTAGAATGTGCCATCATGTCAGATGCAAATTTCAAGGCGTTACATTCTTTGCCTTATTTTTTCCATAGATGCATCCAACTCACACCAACGGCTTTTTTTTTCAAGTGTGGCTTTGTGAGAAGCTAAAGCTATTGTTAAAGCCTCCTCCTTGAGCTAGGGCCATGGGTATTTATCCTATGAGACATGTCATAATCTGGCATCTGCAGTGCAAGTTTCTAATAGTTGAAAATGGAGTCCACTAGCTAGGTAGTTTGATAGATAATGACATTATGTTTAGATGAACATGGCTACCTAACACTTTTGTAGTTTAGGATGGAGCTTCTAGATGTGTCCCCCTATTCAAACTGCATCGGGCCACCTTTTATGTTACAACCTATTCTGCTCGTTAGTTTGGAGAGCGACAGGACATTTTCAAGTGTTCATTGGGCTTTCAAAGTAGCATTCTCACTACTCATTTCCTAACAGAGTATTATCGAAGGATTTGGACCCAACTTCCTATGAGGACTTTTATTTTCAAGATTGGTGCTTGCGACTTCACCACCTCTGACTCATACAAGTAGTGGGTCACCAATCTAGCCGTCGACAACAAACTTTTTCATCTCAAACACTTAGATAGGGGGAGGAGAGGTGATAGAGACAAACTAAATTCTAGTACAAATTATGTTTTTGCTTTTATTAAACTTTTAGAACTTAAACATGTGAAAAGACTATGCTACTTTTAGTTACATTGATGATATCATGAATAAATGCATGACATTTCTTTTTTATTTTAGTACACATGATCAATATTTGATTACTCTAATAACACGTATTGTTTAATCTCGAATTGAAACTTTACAAGCATCATAACTCCTATCATCAATCAGCCTTCTTAGGTTTTCTTGATTGATTATTTTCTCTCAGCTTCTAGTTTTTGCTCAGGATGCCTTTTTTGATTTTCACCCTGATGAGGAACCCAATTTTAGCTAGGTTGCCATTTTTTTGATTTTCAACCCACGGGGCATTTATTCTCTTCTTTTTCTCTTTTAGTCTTAGCCATGAAACCTTTTCAGTCTATCTATGTTCGCCGATTTTCTAAACTCATTGCCATCACTGTCTGACATAATAGCCACTCCTTTGGACAAAAACTTCTTATACACAAAAGCTCCTTCCCACGTGGGCCTAAACTTGCCTTGAATGTCTAGAATTCTTGGCCTCATCTGCTTGAACACTAGATCTCCCTCTATCCAAGGATGCTTCCTAACTTTTTTTCCCAAACAAGCGAGCCAGCCTTGTATGATAAACTTGATTATGATAATATGCCCTCATTCTATCCCCTTCCAGCAGGTTGAGCTATGACAGTCTTTACCTAGCCCATTTTACTTCTGGTATTTTAGTTTCCAAAACTACCCTCAGAGATTGATGCTTAATTTCTGCTGATAATATTGCCTCTGTCCCATAGACCAAGAAAATGAAGCAGCCCTTGTCGAAGTTTTGGTTGTGGTCCTATAACCCCATAACGCAAAGGGTAGCTTATTAACCTAATCTTTGTAAGTTCGAACCATCTTGGCCAGAATTCTTTTGACATTCTTATTAGCTACTTCGACTGCCCCATTTGTTTGAGATAAGGAGAAAACTTATGATGCTGAATTATATACCTAATGAGCATCTTTTTAGTTTCACCAGAGAATTGTAACCCATTATCAGACACTATATGATGAGGTAAACCGTATCTGCATATCAAACTATTTTCAATGAACTTGGCCATGTCCCTTACATCTATCTTTTTGAAAGATTTTGCTTCTACCCACTTGGTGAAGTTATCAATGGCTACTATGATGAATCTGTGTCCATTCAAAGTAGGCGGATGGATCATACCTATGATGTCTATGCCCTATGAGGTGAATGGCCATGGTGACATGAGATCACATAACTCTGAAATAGGTAAATGCCTCAAGTTTGCATACTATTGGCATAATTGGCACTCTTTAATATACTTAGAACAATCAGTATCCATTGTGAGCCAAAAGAATCCTTGATGCATAATCTTCTTAGCCAAGGCGAAACCATTCATATGGGCTCCACATACTCCTACATACACTTCTTCCATGACCTTCCTTGCCTCTTTTTTATCCAGACATCTCAACTGGATTCTATTAGGCCATCTCTTATAAAGTACACTTCCTACGATAATGAATTGAATAGATAGTTTATAGATCATTCTTTAGTCATTTCAGTAGCTTCCTCAGGGAACACCGAGTTTTCCAAATAGTTTTGAATATCATAGTACCAAGGCTTTCGATCATCCACCTTAATATCCATAATCTGTTCATGTTTAAAGCACGGGTTGTTAGAACTCAAAATCAACATGGGCTTCATACTCACCCATTTTGGATTATCCCACATTGATACTAAGGTGGCTAAAGAATCCATCAGCTAGTTCTCTTGTCACGCATACTTAAAAGTACAAAGCTTGAATTGGCCGCTTAAAGCTTTTAGACACTTAAGATAGGGAAATAATCATTTTTTCTTGACCGATCATTCGCCTTTCACTTGATAAATTACCAATGATGAGTCTCCAAATACTTTTGCAGATTTTTTCCCCATAGCTAACAAGGCTTCTAACTCAAAGATACAGGCTTCGTATTCGGCCTCATTGTTTATGGCTTTGTAACTCAGTTTCTTGGCTAGTGGCATTTTCTCTCCCTCTAGGGTGACCAAGATTACACCTACTCCCGCTCTTTTATTGTTCATAGCCCCATTAAAATACATTTGCCAACCCTGCACTTTTATAGCTACGATGTGCTTATTGGGAAACTCATAAGTTACCTCCTTTCCTTTTAAAGGCTGATTTACTAGGAAATTTGCTACTACTCTCCTTTTAATGGTTTTCTTAGTGATGTACTCTATATCAAATTCTCGTAGGAGAATTAACCATCTTCCCATTTTTCCTAGAAGTGATGGCACTTCGTGTAGATACCTAAAAAGGTTCTCTTTAGCCACTGTTTGTATCCTATAGGAATGGAAATGGTGTCTCAGCTTCTTCGATGCCCATATGAATTCTAGACAAATCTTTTCAACCTCTATATACTTTGTGTCATAAGGGAGAAACTTCTTGCTGAGGTAGTATACTGCATACTCAATTCCAAAGTCATCCTCTTGAGATATCATTGCCCCTACTAAACTATCCTCTATGGCCAAATACAAAATCAAAGGCTGACCTGTCTAAGGCAATCTTAATACCAACGGATACAACAAATATTCCTTAATGGTATCAAATGCCTTTTGAAAATCTTCGTTCTAGACCACTGGCTGATCCTTCCTAAGCAGCTTGAATAATTACTCATAGAACGAAGTTAACTTGGCTATGAACCTGCTTATGTATTGTATTCTCCCTAGGAAATCTCTAATTTCTTTTTCCTTTTAAGGTATTAGCATTTCCCTAGTGGATTTGACCTTATCAGGATCTACTTCTATACCTCTCTAGCTCACTACATGCCCTAAAAGCTTACATGAGGTGACCCTAAAGATACACTTCTTCGGATTAAGGCGCAGGTTGTACTTATCAATTCTTTGGAAGAACTTCCTTAGTGCCTTAAAATGACCTTCTTGGGTAGCTGACCTGATCATCGTGTCGTCTACGTATACCTCCACTTCCTTATGAATCAAGTCATCTAGTATCTTAGTTACCATCCTCTGGTAGGTAACACCTACATTTTTTAGCCTAAAAGGTATAACCCAATAGGCGTATGTACCCCATCAGTTATGAAAGCTATCTTAATTCGATCCATTGTCTTGTTTAGAATTTGAATATACCTTGCATATCCATCCACAAAATTAGACACGGCACAAATAGTTACACTATCAACAAAGACATCTATGTAGGGTAGAGGGAAATCATCCTTAGGACAAGCTTGTTCAGATTGCTATAATCTACACATAATCTAACTCTTCCATCCTTCTTTGCTACGAGAACTACATTTTCTAGCCACATGGGATATTGAACTTCCATTAGGAACTTGGCCTCTATCCGTTTCCTAACTTCGTTCTTGACTTTTTTAGCCCATTCTGGTCTAAGCCTCATAAGCTTCTGTTTGATTGGCATATACTCTGGATATATTGGAATGGCATCTTCAACAATTTCTTGATCTATTCCCGGCATGTCTTCATAAGTCTAGGCAAAGAATTTTTCATAATTTTTTCAAAATTCTCTCAAATTTTTCTCTCCTTAGGAGTTATGTTTGATGACAACAAAATTTCTATTGGATTTTCTTTTGTTTCGAGATTAAATGAACATGTATTTGTTGAGTTAATGTCAAATATGAATGGTTCATGATCATGATTATGCATATTGAAATTAGAAGAAACATCACATAAGTAAGCAAAATTGTTCATCTTATTAATATAACCAAAAGAGCAATCAATATTCTCATCAAAAAGTTTAAGAACATAACCAATATCAATAAAAGCATCATTTTCAATCTTGGTAACATCAGATATCTCTCCAACCTCGACCTCCAATGGATCTTCAACCTCGACCTTCTCTTTTCCTTTCACTTGAACAACAAGTAGCTTATCTATCAAAATCTCTTCAGCCACTTCCTTGTCTCAGGCTGAATGGTACAATAGAATCTCTTATCCTAAAAACCCTCAACTGGGTTGATAATCCCTTGCTCTCAGTCGAAGACATCATTGAACAGCTCAAAGCTAGCACTAACGTGACCCTTATTAGTTAAGGTTCGTTCTCCCCATAGTAAATGCAAATGTCTAAAGCTGGCACAAAGCTTTATGAAATGTGAGGAATCCCTTTCATTGCTTCTTTTTGTTTACCCTTCTAATTGGAACTAGTAAAGCCTAACCCCCTTTTTTCCTTTTAATTCTTAGTAGCTATAGCAGTCTGAGGCCCTTCTAATTCTTAGTAGCTATAGCACCAGGCAAAAAGTTCATCTTCTTTATCATGTTAACCACTTGAGGGAAATCAATGTATCACTAATGGTAGACACATGAAATCCACTGAAAGGTTGTTTAGCTATTTCAAGTATAGATAGCTGATCTCCATTGCATCTTTAATAGTAAGCACTTAACCATCATGGGGGATCTTGATCATTTGATGCAATGTAAAAGGTAGCTTATGAAACCATTGTCTTCCTAATAGCATAGAGAAATTAGCTGGATAGCAGTCTGAGGCCCTTCTAATTCTTAGTAGCTATAGCACCAGGCAAAAAGTTCATCTTCTTTATCATGTTAACCACTTGAGGGAAATCAATGTATCACTAATGGTAGACACATGAAATCCACTGAAAGGTTGTTTAGCTATTTCAAGTATAGATAGCTGATCTCCATTGCATCTTTAATAGTAAGCACTTAACCATCATGGGGGATCTTGATCATTTGATGCAATGTAAAAGGTAGCTTATGAAACCATTGTCTTCCTAATAGCATAGAGAAATTAGCTGGAATAGGCAGCACCATAAACTCAGCTTCTATCTCAATGGGCTCGATCTTTACTAAGGCCTTGAAGGTCCCAACAGCTTGCCTCTTGGAGTTGTCATAAGCAGAAATGGTTAAGTCAGACCGACTCAGCATGTTTTCATTCAACCTAAAAGCTAGAATTCCCACTAAGGGATAGACAAAGATGGAAGAACCATCATCTATCATCACATAAGTCGTGTGTTTGCCATTTACTTAGGCTTTGATGTATAAGTGTCGATTATGGTTCCTTGCTTTAAAAGGTAGGTTAGCATCGAAATACACAACATTCTCTCTCGTTCCTCCCTTAACCAAATCCAATAGCTCAGAAGGCGAGATGGTAATGGCAATAATGGACTCACTCAGGGCTTCAACTAGCTTGTGCTTGTGCAAGGGAGATTGTCTCAGCATGTCTCAGATGGAAATCTGTGCATTTGTTTTGTTCAACCACTTAACTATTTGATCTTCCTTAACTTCCTTTTTTTATTGGTACCATAGCAGGATTTGGCTACCTTTCAACCTCTGAGACCACTCTCCCATTCCTCATGACTGGCTTAACCTTTTTCTCTTTTCCTACCTCCTCTTAGCTTTCACTAGTTAAACTTCAAATATCAATGGGCACCAAAGCCCCTTCATCCTCACTCTTTGTAGGGGTATCCCAACAATCAATCATCGAAACTGGCCGATTTTCTTCAACTAGATCTATTACTTTAGGGGTGGAATGAGTAACAGCCACATACTCATTCCTATACAAGTCTCTCTTGACATATCATTCAAGTATACTAGACCCAATCATGAACACTGGAGGCGGCATCGCATTATAGCCACCTTTCTTCTTTTTATCTCTCTTCTCAGGATTTGAAATCTACTTACTATCTATCAGGTCCTGAATCTTATTTCTCAGGGATCAACAGTAAACAGTTAGGTCCTAGTATGCCAATGGTATACAAAGTACTAATCTTTCTTATGATGAGGCTACCCTTGACTCCTCGTAGGCCTTGGGGGCAGTAGTTAAAGCTTCCCTTCTTTGCTCAATCTATCCAATGCCCAAGATAGTGACTTTCCTATGTTGGAATAATGTCTCTAACTAGCTTCTATAGAAGACACCTCTACAATCTTTCCATTTTTATTTGACCCACTACTGTTTCCCATTGCCTTATTATTTCTGAAGTTCCTCTTTACATTCTCACTGTTTGCCCTTCTGGCTAAATACTCTCCCTTAGCTTCTATGGCTATATCCTTCAATGATTCCCAGTCCTTTAAACCCTTTATCTTTAAACCATCCCTCAAGTACGGGTTTGCATTCCTAATGAATAACCTTGTATGATCAGCTGTGTCGAGCTTCCTCTTTATCTCCATCACCCTATTCATCTACCTAGTGAGGTATTCATGGAAAGATTCATCATGTTTCTACTGGAGTAACTTAAGGTCCTTTAGGGTAACCTCTATCTTAGTACTGTAGTTATACTGCTTAAGGAATTCTTCAGTCAATGGATCCCGATCCTCTTTGGTACGCTTGTCCAGCCCATGGTACTAATATATTACAGGCCCTATCAAACTCAAACAAAAATACTACACCTTTTATTTCTTGAACAAAGTGGTCCCGTTCAAGATCAGCATATACTATTAACATGTGCCGAAGGATCTGAGGTGTCATCAAACCTTGGCAGATCAAGCATTTTAAAACTTTGGGGCAATAGCTCATCTCCATCCAAATCCCTATCCTAGACATAACTTCGATCTTCTCATCCATCTTCTTGAAAGCTGGTCCTCAGCACTAGGACCCCTAATCCTTATATTCATTACTAGAGCGAAATTCTTTATCTTCCTCTTTTATGAAATTATTTTCAGGATCATACCTCCTTTCTCTCTTAGGTGATCATAGTAGCATCACATATGGTAATGTTCCTAATGTGCATTGGCTCCATTGTCTCGCGAATAGGTGCTAAAAGCTGAGTTCTAACAGTAGGCACTATAGAAGCCACCATCCAACCAATCATAGCCATAATCCTTTCTTTAAAATTATGAAACCTTATATCCAATCTTCAGACTAAATCATCCCACGCTGTTGAAGGCCCAATAAGGGTAACATTTGGCCTTTTTCTTCAAGAATGGAAACCTTATGGTTGTGTCATCAATCACTCTTCTAGTCTCATTTCCCTTCCAATCTCAATAAATCCTTCATTTTTCATGCCTAAACTTGTTTCTTAACTACTTTCTGGCAACTAACTTGAACCCAACTCGAAATGACCTTTGAACCCAAATTTGAACCTAAGCTTGATCTCAACAGACTTGATATAGATCTTCGGACCAGACACCCATCTAACCCTTTAGACCACCTAAGTGAGTTATGATGGCTACAAGAATCAGATCTTAGGAGTGATGCATGGTGAATGATGCACAAGCATGGTATATACATGATGCTTAAATGTATGATTTCATTAAAGGTCAATCATAAACACACATATGCACAACAATAGACTTATAACCTTATTAATCCCACACAGGAGGTTGTGTGGTCTTTTTTCTAGGTGGTATTGGCCCATGAGTCAATAAGGTACCCAATGGATGCCTATGGTGCATGGCAAAAAACCGGCAGCATAACCTCTCTAATTGAAAGCACAGACGTATGAATTTTGACCATTATGTATTTTGACTAACTCATACAGATCGGTTTAGGCCTGCCAGGTTATGGCAACCTTTGATTGGTACCCTCTCAATTTATTTGATTTTGATAAATATATAAAGGTCCACATAACAAGCAAAAGATTATTATGATTATACAACCTAAGGGAAGTTGCTATTGTCATTACATGGGCTTTAGTTAAGGATGATGAAACTTTAGGGCTATCCAAGCATGATCCCTGCCAATAGGTCTAGCCCATCACGAGCATAACAATCGATGGGTCACCATTTTATATACCATTTGGTACTAGACTTTGGCTAGTGGGTCTCCTTGACACCTCCCTACATTGATTGAACAAAAGGTGTGCTTCAGGATAGTATCGGGACTAAAAAAGGGCGCCTAACTTAATTCTAAGGCTCTAAGATGTATGCAAGAAATGCAATTTAGAAGGGAGATAGGATTAATTAATAAAACTCAATTATAAGAAACTTAACCAATATATTTTTCGGAGAAAGGTCTCTTAGCCCCCAATGGAGTCGCCACTGTGATGTGTGCCGAAGCCAAACTTGTTATTTAGGTTCGCTATCAGAGGCCTAATTTTAGGGTCCAAGACCAAATGAAGCTTACTTAACTCATAAATTGGCTACATCACAATAAAAAGGAATCAAGCCTAAATTATTATTGATAATTAACCCATGAAGACATCTACTAATGGGTTTAAAAGAGGTAGGTGTCATGAAATCGCCACCCAACAGAACGTCAGGAAATGAATATCAACCTTTAAATACCCAAACAAAAATTAGTATTCGGGATATCACTCTTATTAGGCATCTTTGTTAGGTGTTTATTTTATAATTAAGTTTTATATTTAATCTTCTTTTCTTCCTCACACGATGCAAAGCGATAAAATCAAATAAACATCCTACTCAATTAACAAAGCAATAAATTAAATAAATTAAATTAACTACTTAAGCTATTATAGAAGCAAATCATCCAATAACAACAATAGAATAATATACATACATAAATCGAGGTATTCATTTGAGTTGGAAGCATTGGTTCCCTCATGTATATTTTACAAAAAAGCTATTATTAAATTATGTGAATTTAGGCTAAAAATCGGATATTGGTCCATGTTTATTGAAAAAAAAAGCCAATTAATTTAATAGAAAATGCTTTAAATGCCTTTTTCTCTTAATGTGCGTAAAAGCCTTTTTTTACTAACTATTACATCCTCGAGAAAAAAATACATCCAAAAAGATCAAATAAATAAATAAATGCAAAATAAACAATAACTAAATAAAACTAAAGTAATAAATAAATAAATGATAAAAGGAAGTGGTTAATCAAAGTAACTGGATGGGCTGAGGATGGTAATCAACTCAGGAGCACAATTTCCAATGCAAAAAACCACATAAGATCCTCCAAAGGCAAAGATTTTAAATACTAAAAAAACCACACAAAAGGCAAAACGGATTAGTATTAAAATAATACAAAACGATAATTATTTAATTAAATAACATAGTACATAACCACATCATACAGAACCAAAATCACATAAAATAATACACAAATATCATGGGGATCAAATAAAAGACAAAACCTATAAAATATATAAAATATGTAAACAATACTAAAAAATTGCCATGGATGCCCAAAACAAGGCGATGGATGCCCACAACAAAGGATGGGATGAGAAGATGACTCATGACATCCCGTCTATCACCTGATGGATTGGTTTCCATTGAGTTGTCTTCTTGTCTATCACCTTTGGACAAAACATAATTTAGAAATTCAAAAGCAAAAGTATGGAAAAATCATACAAAGTGTGTTTTAACCCTAAACATGCAATTATTAGGTTTTAAATCAGAACAATACAATGCTATAACATCAAATCATACATAAAATATATTATAATCATCAATTTACAGAATCAAATAAATTAAATAAAAGCTTAAGATAATACAACAATGGAGGAATTCTAATTTCAATCATGCCTTTATATTGCTCTGCAATCCAGATTCACATCATATCTCAATTTAAACATACATATTACTCAGATGTAGCATTTAAACATCTTATATTTTCAATAAAAGCAACACAACCATACATGATAATTTTAGAGAGAGAAAGCAAGAAAGGACCCTAAAGAGATATTCTGACTCTGAAATTCTTGTAGTTTAGATCTCCACTCCGACTTGTGATTCTTATTTTTTAGAAAAATGCAATGAAATTCATTGTGTGTTTGTGTGATTTAATCAAAAGAGTGCTAGAGCAAGTTCTTAGAGAGAGAAAGAAATCATCTTTTCTTCCTCCGTAAGCCTTTTTTACTCTCTGTAAAAGTGATTCCCCTCCTTTTCAAAATGCTAGATTTTAAGGTTTTATACTTAAATTAGAGTTGGAGTTGGAATCTTCCCAAATCTGGAGAAAAATCCCCACGAAATCCCTTTAAAAACTTTATCTCCTTTTTTGAATTCAAGAAATATGGGAATTTTGGAATTCAAACCATGGACGGGTATCCCTAATTGAGAGGCGGCCATCCCTCAACCTAAAATTCTAGAATTTCCAAAATACCCCTAGTTTGGCTTGTACAGGAGAGAGGGAGCCAGGGTGACTATCCCTCATGTGACAAACAGCCGTCTGACACCCCTAAAGGCTTAAATCAAGGTTTTTATGCATCTTTTGTCAAAAAACTTGAAAATTATTTGGAAAATCATAAAAATATTTGAGAAAATGTGAGAAATTTGCAATTCGAGCTTCAAGATTCGAACCTGCTATCAGTAATATACTATTTCCTCATTATCGGGTAACCCTGATCTAGGCTGTCTCGGGTTACGATGTCTACAACTCCCTTAAAAGTTCAACATGCCTAATTTACCTAGATTCAATGGTACTTTTGATCTTTCTGTGCATGTTAAGCAATACAACCTGATCATGAAAGGGACCACTTTGACCAAGAAAAAAAAAAGGTGAAATATTTTTATCTGAGCTTAACAGGCCTAGCGATAAAATTGCTATTATGGGTTGGATAGACACACTAAGAAGGATTAAAACTTGCTAATTGAAGCAGTATGACTATAGTACAAGGATTGAGGTTACTCTGAAAGACCTCGAGTTGCTCCAGCAAAAGCAATATAAGTCTTTTCATGAGTATTTGACGAGATGGAGAAACCAGGTAATGGAAATAAAGAGAAAGCCTGATACAGCCAACCAAATTAGGCTTTTTAATCAAAATGCAAGTCCCTACCTGAGGGATGACTTGAAAATGAAGGGATTGAAAGATTGGAAATCTTTAAAAGACATACCCATAGAAGCTGAGGGTGAATATTTGGCCAGAAGGGCCAACGATGAAGGTGCAAGGAGAATTTTTGGCAATAACATGAGTTGGAAGTAGTAGTAGAGCGAATAGAAATGATTATCGCCTGCATAAAAGAAAAGAGTTCGAAGACCTAATCAAAAGAGTTCGATGGAATTTTTAAAGACCTAATGAGGTAGAGCTCTCTGCACTTAGAAATGGGCATATGATTGCTAGCTCAAATCTTTCTTTTATTTTAATTTTATAAGTTTTGCTTCTGCTTTTATGTTATTGTTATCAACATTTCACTACTTTAGTTCATCTGCTTTTAACGAGCAGGCTTCATTTCATTAGTTTATAATGAACTCACAAGGCAAATGAACCAATAAAATGCTAGAACTAGCTATGGGATTCATATTTCATCTCTCTCTATCCCTCTCTTTACCTTTTGTATTAGAATGAAACTTTACATAGAGTGCTCTGTCACCCATACTGTTGGCTTAATAGTTTAAAGCTTTTCTGATTTCACTTTGGTGTTAAACACAAGAGTATGTTCTTAGTGTTAAAGCTGGTCAATGATTTGCAATTTAGTTTTTGGTTTGGATGCTACTCCTGTAGTTAAGTAATGTAATTTCTATAAATTTAAGAAAATGAAGCTAACACATTGGCCATATTTTTTCTACACTAGAGAGCTTTTGAATTTAGTAATGTGTACTAGGCATATATTGTGCATGTATTAAGTGTATATAGTGCAGTACTTGATGTATATTGTGACTGCTAGTACACCAATTTGATCCTACATTTGATAACATTTTACTAGCTTTTTGCATTAAAAAGTTTAGGTATTTGAAGTTCCTGCACACTACTTGTTATATTTTACTGTGTAACACCCTATACCCGACCAGTTGTATGACCCGAATACTGAATGTCACACTCGGGTTTATGTTCCCTTTTGAGGGTCAATACAAATCCATCTATCTAGGAACATTATCATCTTAACAGTTACTGATTACTTGATATAAATTTGGATAAAATCTCCCCCAATTATTAACAACCTCCTGTAAAAAAATTGAGCAAAAATATTTATAAAATCATACAACTTTTCCTCAACTTCAATCAAACTCCAACTATTAAATCTACACAAAATTCTCTATTCTCAATTATATCTATAAAATTTCATCATGTAACTGTAACAACTACAAAATTTTATTCTCAACACCAATAAAATTTCAATAATTGTTATAACTAAGCTTTAACTGTGTACATGCCAAAATTACAAAATTCATAAATAGCATAAGCGACTTGCTTTCGTAACCATGATCACCCATAGCTTTAGCTACAACAACTTATAAAGGCCCCTTTATTTGCATTGAGGATGCAGAGTGTCAAATTAACCTATGTGCAGAGAAAATCAGGCGTTAAACTAAAAGCTTAATGATGACTACCAAATTTACTTCGCCAGTTGCATAGTTCTAAAAAAAACTTTTATAACACTTTAAAATTTTCACATACAAAATCATAAAATATACATGTAAATCATACGTTTCAACCTTATAATGCACATAAGCATAAGCAATAAATGTTAAAACTTCACATATAATTTATATAAGTGATTTCTTAAAACTGTACCAAATTGTTTTAAATTAAATGAGATTAAATAGTTGGTTTCAAGGTTGGTACTTTATTTTACATAAATTATTTACTACATAAAACCAATTGGGCACGAACATCAATTTTTAAGCATTTACACAAAATTGCACACATTTTTGTGTGTGTGCTTGTGTGTATAAATAAGCTATTTACTATGTTTATTATAGTTTTTTTATACGAGTTTTAACTACTTATTCATTTTCGATATTTGCCCCCAATAAACTTCAGTGAAATCGTATACCAAGTTGGATAAACGAGAATCACACATGGGACCGAGTTCTCAGAACCATACGGTCCTTTCAACATTATTTCTCATTATGAACATTGATAACTTTACCATTAACTATATTTATATACACATACATATATATATATATATATATATATATATATATATATATATATATATATATATATATATATATATATATATATATATATATATATATATATATATATATATACACATACATACATACATAAGTAGACCGAATTCTCGGAACCATACAGCCCACCAGTTATATATTTATACATATACACATATGGATCGAGCTCTCAAAACCATTCAGCCCATGACTCAAATCAATCACATCCACCGGAAGAGCTCTCGAAGCCATTCAATCCAGTATTCCGGCACAGTACTACTAGGTTTCCCTAATTGGCAAATATAAAATCATCATTAAACAAAATAATTAACATCATTTATATATATCTATTATCATAACATATAAATCTTTAGTTATACTCGAGCATTGATCATGGCATTAATCATGTAAACCATTTTAATTCACACTGTCATCATCAAGGGATCAATTAACTTTATACATATTCACTTTCATAAATATTTTACAGTGATACACTCTTTTATTATAAACACAATTTCTTAAAAAGAATATCTCGCAATGACAGAATATTGACAAGCAAGGACTAAATACATTCTTACAATTACAGCAATGACATTTTTTTTTAACTCCACAATTTAACCTAAATGATTACAACAGAACGAATCTATGCGAATAAAATTCAACTAATTGAACCTTAAAATTTATTAACTCACCCAAGTTAAGCTAACTCATTTCTTTTACGTTTTAATTGCATGTTTAATCGGTCATTAAATGCATACAAACTATTTCCCATATATATATATATATATATATATATATATATATATATAAGTTTAAACTAATTTTATACCTTAGTTAATTCTCAAATTGGGTAAGTGTAAACCAATCGAGCTCACTGGCTGGTTAAATTAAGCATATAAGAACTTAAATCTCTGGCCTAGTATGTTGCTCATTAACTTCAAATATACTCAAAATCATATTTACCATTTTAATTAATACCCGTAACAATTCATTTTACTAAATTTCTTGTATATCAAATTCTTAATTAGAAATTTTGTTCCTTCTTGTTGTAATTGCATTTATGAGATATACAATACCAACAATTTAATCAAGATCCACATTTTGTTCTTTAAACTATTTTCAGCATCTCATACTTCACCTTTTCCAATACAATTATGTATTTCAATTTCTATCTTACATTGCTAAAAGCATATTCAGGTTAATTGGCCAATTCCTTAAACCTGTAAAAGTTTCCACCTTTGACATACTCAAGGTTTATAGCTTATAACTACAACCTATTATAAATAAATAGCATCAGCAAGGGGATATAAATCAATTCATCCATACGATATCTTATGCATTATCAAATAGTTAATACATAGCACAACCGTAGAAAAGCATCGACATGTATCACAAAAATGAAATAGAATGAACTCTCTATAAAACAACTAGGCATGACTTGTTAAGCAAATAATACTTTGCTAACACATGCACAAGAAAATAAGAACAATTATCATATACTACTTGCAGGAGTTAGCAATAAATTTTGTAAAAATATTACAAAACATTCGTATTAATTGTACGGCTCATAATTTCCATTCTCTAGTTGTTAAAGCTACCAAGCCATCTACCTTTAAAGTTTGACCAACTTTCAGAATGTGATTTTTTTCTCTTAAAGGTATATTTGAATGTATCTCCTAGTAACCCAAAACTATGTAGTTTGGGCTATTGTAAAACTAAGGTAAAATTTTCAAATCAAACACACTCATGCAATATGAGCACAGTAAAGACAGGGAAAGGCAGCAGTTTATATCGATGGGATACTCTTCTTTTCTTTTTTTAGCACTAAATAATAATCATTAACAAAAGCATGGAAACTTAGATTCTTAAATTGGCAAAGCTCAACCAACAAATTTATTATACAAACAAATCACACAGTAACCAAACATTTGATTAATTAAAAATAAAACCAATCATAATAGAATTTTTAAATTTATCCAAAGAATCAATAGAGATAATTTTGGTAGTCACATACCCTTTTGATGTCGGTTTTTCTGCATTTTCCACATTTTACCATCACTGTGCTCGTTAGACCGATCACTGGAGATGCACCAATGCTGCCGGTGTGAAGCTCATCATGTCAAGGACTCATTTTCGGTGATCATGCGCTCATATCCCTCGCCATTAGATCAGAATTGGCATCGAAAGATTTCGGCATCCTTACTTTGATCTTCCATTTACTGGTGAGTGGCAAGAAGCAGAGCACCATGGGAGATTTGCCTCGTTCTATGGATCACACCAGTGCCATTCTTATCGCCGCTTGCTGTCGCGAGTCGTTGGAGAGAGAAAAAGAAACTACGGCAGAGGAGAGAGAGAGCGAGGTTAGGGAGAGACATAAGTTTTGCCTAAATCATCAAAGATTTCAATCGTTTACTCTTTATTTTTCTAAAAATTTTGGCATCCTTACTTCGATCTCCCGTTTGCCGGTGAGTAGGGAGAAGCAGAGCACCATGAGAGATTGGCCTCGCTCTAAGGATCTCGCCGATGCCATTCTTATCGCCGTCCGCTGTCGCGAGTTGCTAGAGAGAGAAAAAGAAAGTACGGCAAAGGAGAGAGAGATTAGGGTTGGGGAGAGACGTCACGGATGATGGTTTGACGAACAGAGTTGAGGCCAACGATGGAAAGATAATGTTGGTGGGAGGAATCGCCAGTGATGGCACAGCCGACGTAGTGCCGTTAGTCGGCTCAAAGTGGGGATTTCGGTCTCCCTTGTTCTTCGCCTCTCTCCTAAACTCGTCCTTTCTATTTTCTTTTCTTTTTTTTTTTTTTTTTTTTTTTGTGTGTGTGTGTGTGGTCATAATCTCTTCCTCCAGAAGCATTTCGTGCCCACCTTAAAAATCCCTTTCTTTTATTCAATTGTTATTTCCTTTTGTAATTTATGGCCAAAATAATTTTATCTAGAAAATTATAGGGTCTTGTTTCCCTTGACTTTATTATTATTATTATTATTATTATTATTATTATTATTATTATTATTATTATTATATATCCATTTATACTAATTTCTTATTATTAGTTCCTAAAATATACTTTATTTAAAAAATTATTAATTTAAAAACCTAAAAATAATGCTAACTCGTATCGTATCCTCAATAGATTAACCCTTGCAAATTGGTATTAGTAGTACTATTCGCATATTAAAAATATTCTCAAGCCACTCCAATTTTGGGACATTACATACCATGTATGTATTTAGTAACTTGAAGAAAAAAGAAAAAAGAAAAAAGAAAAAAGAAAAAAGAATCCTCAAGCAGATAATGTTCATGTATTTACTGTATGCTATGCATGAACTTGTTATATATATATATATATATATATATATATTATACATGTATTAGGTCTATATTGTTTGTGTACTGTTGGTTTTAAGTTTAATCAAATTAAATTCCTTTATAAATGAGTTTAAAATTTTAAATAACAATAACACCGGTGATTCTTATTAATCCTTTTATTTGTTTAGTTATCTATCTGTCCTATTTTGTGTAGTGATTCTTTTTACTGATTAGACCATTCTATGTCATGAAGTACAATTGGTGTTCAAGATGTTATAACGCCTTTCCACTTAAGCAAATTATCAAATTGTTGTGTTTTGCTTCGTCAGATTTTGTGGTAGATTTAAACTTTTACTTAAACAACCTCATATTTTTAACAAAACACATATCAATTATGGCGATTTTAGTTTTGAAAAGATTGGGACAAGGAAGAAATAGAGCATTATAGTATTTGAGGGACAATCCTCATGTTCATGAAGAAAAAGAAAAGGTCGGTTGACTAATCTTCTGGTACTGCTTCTAGGCATTCTTGATAGATCTTATAAAATCTTTTTCTTACAAGTCATTTGACGCTTTGCTGTCGTAAATGGAATAGTAGTAGAAATTACTTTAGCCAAGAAGTTGCAAACTTTTTTTTTTTATTTATTGTCAAGTTATTCATTAAAAAAAATTGAACTGTAGAAGGGCAAATTGATGCCGAAAGGAATGGGAAATAATTTGGCTATTTATTCAAGAAAATCATCGTTGGCTACTAAAGATGAAAGTGTAAAAGATGATCTAATTTAAGATATGAGATTAAGCTTTATATTAAAAACAACAACGCATTGTATAAAATATTTTTTTATTACCCTTCAAATCCCTTCAAATCTCCAATCCTTGACCAGTTGTGATTTTTATATCAGATTTATAGTTTTTCATATATCAAATTTATAGTTTTATATGAAATTCAACCTAAGAATTATAAGATACTGAAAAATCATTTACAATTTACCTGTTCTAGGGAAAAAATAGATTCCAATGCCCTATTCCATAACTGGCATGGTAAAGAGTCATTCACAATTTTAGCTAATACAAATCTGTTCCTTTATCCTAAGACAACTCTGATTTATAAGAAAGCAAGCATGACATCATATGGTGAAGATTCATCCCTGTCCGTTTTTTACCTTTAATTCCACTTGTATTTACAAAAAACAATAATTCTGAATTTCAAACAGCACTTTTTAAAGTACATGCAGTAACTTAGCAAGTAAATACACTAGTTAGGACTATGTATATAAAGTTCTTAGCATAAAAGATATTGATCTAAGGAATGAGCCGTATAAATTCACTTTCTGATAAATCACTCATATTAACATATTGTTTGCTCAAGCTACAACATAACACTTGTCCACCCACAAAGTGCCAATTTTTTTATGTATTCTTCTTTAGCAATGTACACAGGAGAAAGATAATGATAAACACATATAGATGAACAAAGATTATAAGCATTTAGAGTGCCATTATGATTACAAAGGAGTGACATCTAATTACAAAATTATGATGCAGCGGGAAGCATACTAGTAATGTGAACCATAGTTTCTCTTCCAGACAAATCAATGACATTTTGCAGCCATATGGAAGTAAATCAGAATAAGCCTAACCTCCAAAGTGTACAAAAAGTCTTAGTCATTTATACAACTAAACAATAACACTTACAATGGACGTATTTGTAATAATTATTGTTAATGTAGAAACTTTCCTCTTACCCTACATCGTTTATAGAGCCGAATCAAATTAAAGAGAAGAAAATTGATTTATAACACAAAAGAGGAAGACAATTCTCACCAAACTGCAACCCAGCAACGAACCGAATAAAAATAAAATTGCAAAAAGAAATCAAATATTTAGAAATCAAAAAAATGTTTCTAAGCCATTTTTCAGAAGAGACAAACCAAAACAACTAAACAAGAAAATGCCTAACAAAAACAAGTGCAGCATCGCCATTTAAGGCGGTAGCAACCATATATTTTTAAACCATAACATACAGGATAGAAACATAATGTAATTTCTAGAAGAAGAAGAAGAAGAAGAAGAAGAAGAAGAAGAAGAAGAAGAAGATAGAAGATAGAGAAGTGTGTGAAACCAAGAAAATGAACTATAATTTGCATACAAGACATAAACATAATTACGGAGCCATGGAGGGTTGGTGGAACTAAGGAATTTCACCAGAACTTGAAAAAAGAAAATGAAAAAGGTAAAAGGAAACGCGACTAGAAACTTAAATCCACAAGTCAATCAACATAAGAAATTTTCTTCAACATCATGAAAAGCAGCCAATCAGCAATCGAAGCTAGAAGGCAAATTTGGGTTTTGGGAAACACAATGAGGATGATGCCTAAGCTAGAAAGCCGACAGAGATGGCATCAAAGCTAGGATACAACCTCAGGTGAGGGAATAACCAACGAAAATGAAGCTTGTAAGGTTAGACAAAGGATCGCGAGGAGAGGGCGGCGGATGGAAAACAGAGGAGTGGGAGTTAGGGATCTCATTTTTTAAAGCAAGTGAGAAATGACAAGAAAGGCTTATGGAAATATTTACTTTATAGAATATTATATTAAACAAAACTATTGTTTTGAAATTTCAGTCGGTTTAGGACTTTTAGAAAGCAAACATAACTAAACTGAAAAACCGAACTTCCAGCTGAGACCCGAATTAAAAAACCAAGAATCGAAAGAACCGAACCAAATAGACTAAATTGCTCATGGTTTGGTTCAGTTTTGGAAACCCCCCAAGTAAAGTAATAGTTAACACGTATAGTGGCTGATTGGTTTATGAAAAAATTCATGAATCTAATCCAGGCACACATTTCATGCATGGTGAAGAAAGAAGTTTGATTCAGTCATGCGAAGATACAAACAAAATTTTCAATCAAAAAACTATGACATAACTGCACAACATCTCAATAATTTTAAACTACTCATAAATAGTCAATGATCCATCCTACATTTAACCTCTATCGCTAACAAAGTTGAACTTGACACTATTCCAAGCTCCATGAGTGCGGAAAGAACATATCAGCGTCAACAGCTTGAAAAAGTAATCCCATTTTGCTTATAATATAAAAAGTAATAGGTTGATGCTATATTAGGGTGTTTCTCACTTGCGTAAGGACAGGTCCATGTGTAAGTAGGCCACACAAGCCATGAAAAAGAAGAAAAACACAGATACCAATATCAGCGGCTCTGCTAGCATGAAGATTGGGTTAAAAGTGTAATACACCTGCACAACTCAGAACATATTAATAAATTGACATGAAAAGGAAAAAAAATGCAAATCACATCAGAATAATCTTATGGTTGCAGAGCATATCAAAAGAATCCTAGAAATCCGATCTAAGAAATCAAGGCGCATTTACTAATTTTAGGTAAAGTCGGCCAAGCAAGACTGATCCCGAAATTTAGGCCAACAACAGAAAAACACAGGCCAAAATATCATACAATTGCACTTGGCTTTATAGTGTTGAATGAAATAACAATACGGTTGGAGTTATATGCAGCATGCTATACATTACAAATGAAATTATCATTTCACATGTGTATATGCAGCCAAAAACCCTCATCCACCAATAATGGATTGCAGTTTGGTGTGAAATGATTTTAATTTGTCTAAAACACAAATTTTATCCTAGGCATGAGCTATTATATATGACTCATATTTGGAACGGATGAGTGCTGATATCATGTGACGTAACTCTCAATAGTTATTGCTCTCATGCCAAAGAAATCAGGCTATAAAATGAAATGAGAGGGTTGCATTAGGCCTGCTGCTGAAATCAAGTTGCCCAATACAACATTCCTACCACTCTATTATTTTTTCCTAACTGAAATTCGGAAACCTTAAAATCCAGAAGATGTATCACACATCTAGCAGTACTGGAAAACGTGATAATATAAGCTAATATGTAATGGAATTAGCAAAACACAACCCATACAATGGTATAGCAAATCACCTGGAAAGGAGAGTTGTGCTCAGGAACAACGTTTTTCTTTTCCAGGACCAGCACAGTCCTCCCAACAACATCAAGATATGAATATTTGGTCTGCATAAATTATAAATGTCAAGAATATCTCAGTTCACAAACACACAAAAGCATAAGGCCGTAGATGCACACAATGTACTTTAGGCTTTAATGCTGCCCCTGAAAACACTTATAAAATTTTGTCAAGCAAATCAATATTATTTTTGATGTTTAAATTCTCTAACTATTGTAATATCTTGTAATTATTTACATAGAAATGGAGCAAGTTAAAAACGTAACTGTCTAGTAAAAGAATAACAAAAGAAAGAGCATACATGTGAGTTCAAATAACTAATGGGGCCCACATTTGCAAGTTAACAGACAGTTAAATATATAGTTCCATGAGTAAATACATAGTTCTAAACTAATTACCTCCAGCTGTTGCTCAACCGGAAAAGGAACCACAGCAGAGGGGTCTTTGGATCCCTCAGGCAATACAACCTGGAACCAAAGCAGCTATGGTATTAGGAAATCGATAAATTAACTATCTATAGAAAATGACTAGTGCAAGGAATGCATGGCCATGAATAATAACAATACGAAAGCAAAGCATAGGAATAAACCCACTTTTATTGTCAACTTGTCCACAACAGTCTCAGCAAGAGGACAGCCAAAGCTGAAGTTGAGGTAACGCTTCCCATCCGGTGACTCAAAAAGGAAATCTTGCAAAGGTAGTCCATACCCAATGATAAAAGTTGCTTTCCAACCACCAAATAATGGATACCGTGGTTCTATTTCAAGTTCTGACTGTTTAGAACATTTCAAGATCAAAACTACATCTCATAAACAGCAAAAGCATATGTTCTGAGCACTAATTTGCATCGCTATCTAAAAATTATGACATAGTTCGTTCAGATGTAAATAGAAATTTAGGGAATGCAAGAAGACTTTGTCTGAAACTTGTGCTGGTGGAAACAAAGAGGGAGGTGAGAATATAAGTAAACCAAGAATGCAAACACTAAGAGAGGGGAGAAGGGAAATAATAATCTCAATACCTTTTGAAAATCTGTACGTAAATGAGATGATGAAATGTTCCCTATTTCATCACGATAATAGACAGAATGCACCCTAGGTGGAAATCTTGCTAGAAGGTGTTTGAATGAAGATGTACCACTAAATGATGGCCTAGACTGATACTCAACCCTGCAAATAGAAGTCGCACATTTAATGAACCCATAAAAATATTAGAAAACACATTGGCAGGAAAATCAAATGCACAAAGAGATTGCAATATATGCTAAAATTGATTGCATTTGCAAAATAAAACCTAAACATGCATGTGGGCGCAAGGAGGTGTATGTCTCATATAAACTCTGTCATTCAAACTTGTATGAGATGAAACGTTGCTCTTGCTCAACATATTAAAAAAAATAAAAAAAACAATCATTTTGCTCATATAATTTCACAAACTTTACACTGATCACTCTGAAACATGACATTGTTCCTTGCTAGGTTAGAGTTAAAGTTAAAAGTAGTTAAAAGAAAATGTAAGTACAAACAAAACAGAGAAATGATGCATAAATATGCTAAAATTAAGACATAGATGAAAATCTTCAGGAAGAGTAAATGCAAATGCATGTAGACACTAATATGTTACACTAATGGATTCAGGTACCAGGAGCAAATATGAAATCAGACCAAAAAGTTAACTGGTAGAAAGGATAACAAAGAACTTGCTGTGACAGATGTTTGCTCCTAAGCAAGAGTTGAGTCAAACATATGCCAAGTGTAATATTTTCGCCATGAATTCTAATTTAAGAGAAGTTTAACATTGCAGTGGAAGAAAAAAAAAGTCTAGGGAAAAAATGAGATATGCAATGTTAGTGTTGACCATCATGATTTATTTCCTTTGTTAATTCTGTAATTAATGATTGATTATAGGCTAGCTGTATACTCCCTAATTAGTTGTAAGGATTCCATATAAAATCCCCTGTACATTGCTTATTTATAAATAAGTGAGATGATAAGAAAATCTCTTTTCACAAAATTTTTCATGGTATCAACAGGCTCTGTCGTTTTGATGGTTAAGTTTACTCCCTTCTGCAGTAGGTCTGTTCTTAAAAATGGTTACCAGTACACTGTTTTTCAACAAACGTGAAGAGGTCGCATTTCGTCCCTCTTTTTTCGACACCGCCCTCACCAAAGCAAAGCCCTGGCCAATTTCGGCCGGTGCCCAAGTGTCAACCGCCGTTAGAATCTGCACGTAAGTACATGCACCATCAGATCAGTTTGGCTCCCTCGTTCACTCGCTGATTCGTGTAGCAGATGTAGCTGCCTCTGGCCACCTTCTGTCACCGAATCTTGCTCTGTTTGCCGGCCCTCTCCGACTCCAAACATCTACTCTCCGATCACTTTTGAAGTCTTGATTTTTTGGGCTTCTTGTGAACAGTTTCTGCTGTTTTTCCTAGGTTCTTTTTCTTTGCTGTTTCTTGTGTTTTTTTTCTACTCTTCAATGTAATCATGCTATTATGTTAAATATTAAGGAAATAGAAAAACATCATACTATATTGACAGCCCCTGCACTCAAATGAGTCATGTTAAACTAGATGACATTAGTACCTATTTAGCCTGGTCTAGATCATATTTACTGTCTATCAAAGCTATAAAGTTACAAGGTTATATTAATGGAGATAAGAAACAATCATGTGTCATTGATCCCACCTTTGGCTAATGGAACTTTGATAACTCATTGGTTGTATCTTGGCTTATTAATTTTATGCATCCCAAAATATCCCGATATTATTTACTGCTTAACACTGCAGAAAAAATATAAAAAACTAGCAAAAAGCCACATATTCTCGAATAAAAAATGATGCTTGGATTTTTAAACTTTTTAACAAAATTCATGACACAAAAACAAGGTGAGCTTACTGTTTCAGATCATTTTTCTAAGCCACTTAATTTGTGAAAAAAACTGGATTATTATCAAGATTTTCAAACCAAGTGTGCTGACGATGTGGTACTTATTCAAAACATACTTGAAAAGGAGCGGCTATAATTTTTTAGGTAGTTTAAACCCTAAATTTAACCAATTGAGAGTTCAAATTATCGGCAGATCCCTTCTCTCCTCTTTTGAAGAGGCACATTCTTAAATTCAATAGGAAGAGACCAAAAGAGGTGTCATGGTTTACATTGCACAAGTTGAGAAGTCGGACTTAACTAGCCATATTATTCATGAGCAGCCAAAGGGTGTTTCTTTTGATAAAGACCATCTGCACTATGATTGTTGCGGAAAGCCAAGGCATACAAAGGAGATCTGCAGGAAGTTGCATGGGAGACCTGCTAGGGGTTGAGGGGGAAAACGAGCTAACCCAACAAGGGCCCAAGCAAATATGTAAGAAAAAGAATAGAATCATACAAGGAGACAGCTTCAGTTGAATGTTTGTTTTGATGGAATTCAGCATTTCAGGCATCTTATCTCTTACCTTTACCTCTCCTCCAGTGCTATCTCCAATATTGTCAAGTCAGGTAACATTTTTGCTTATCTTGACTCATGGATTATTGATTCTGGTGAGAATAGACAAATGACAAGCACTTCTAAAGGCTTTCTTAACGACTCTTTTAGTCTAAAAAGGGATAGTGCTAGGATAGTTAATGGGTCTTTAACTCCTATTTTTGGAACAAGTTCTATTGTTTACACCTAATATTAAATTATCTTATATTCTTCATATTCCTCAATTTCCTATCAATCTTTTATCTGCCGGTGATATCACTAAGGCTCTAAACTGTAAAATTGAGTTTTTTTCCTGATTATTGTATTTTTTAGGATCTTCAAATATGAAAGAGGATTGACAAAAGTAGAAAGCATAATGGCTTATATGTGGTGGAAGATTGTCGAGACTTAGCCCTTTTCAAAGGATATAAGAATGACCAACCTAAAAATAATACAATGGCATAGGCGGTTAGAGCATTCATCCTTTTTTGTCTTAGAAAAGCTATATCCCAGTTTATTTTCTAGATTTCGTTCTGATTTTTTATCTTGTGATGATTGTGAGTATGTCAAATATACTAAAAACTCTTATCATTTAAGTAATAATAAAACCACTATTCTTTTTATACTTATTCATATCATGTTTGGAGGCCTACACGAACTGCCTCTTTGTCTGGAAGTTGATGGTTTGTTACTTTTATTAATTGTTACACTAGAATAACTCAGGTGTATTTGATTAAAGCACAAAGACTAATGTTTTCTCCTACTTTTAATCTTTTCATAAAATGGTCCACATCCAATTTGATTCTAATATAAAAGTCTTGAGAACTTATTATGAGACATAACATATGAATAGTAGATTTGATACTTATTCGGAGTCTCATGGGATTGTTTATCCAACTAGTTGTCCTTATTTTAGTGCTCAAAATGGGACAACTGAAAGAAAAAATAATCATTTGTTGAAAGTTGTTAAATCCCTTACGTTTACTATGAATGCTCCAAAGCAGTACCGAGGGATGCTATTCTAGTGGCAGACTATCTTATTAATAGAACGTCTAGCAAAACTCTCAACTTCAGGATCCCTTTAAAAGTCTTAACTGGAAAAAATGGCTACATTGTTCCACCAAAGGTTTTTGAGTGTGTTTGTTTTGTCTATACTAGGAATGTTGAGCAATTAAGTCTGAGGGCCCTTCATGTGTTCATTGGGTATTCTCAAACCCAAAGGGATATAAGTATTATCACCCTTCATCTAGGAAGTTTTATGTCAATATGGATGTTACTTCTTGGAAATATGAACCTTACTTTGGCACTATGCAGTCACCTCTTCAGAGGAAAAGTAGTGAAGAAGAAGTGATGCCTATGGTCCTTAATGATCTTGTTCAAAAGGAAAATGAGGAGATTGATGTTCAAGACGAGAATAAGAAGATCGATAAGTTCAGAGGGAGAATGATGTTCTAAAAGCTTTCTTAACGACCCTTCTAGTCTAAAAAGGGATAGTGTTAGGATAGTTAATGGGTCTTTAACGTCTATTTCTAGGACAAGTTCTATTGTTTACTCCTAATATTAAGTTGTCTTATATTCTTCATGTTCCTCAATTTTCTATCAATCTTTTATCTGACAATGATATCACTAAGGAATAGATTGCAGAATGATTTTCTGTATATTGAAATAAAGGAGGAATATATAATTTATATAAGTGTAGAAACCCTAACTAGGAAACTTCATAAACTTCCTATTCTGTACAAGAGAATAAAAGAAAACAGAATAATTACAGCTAATTTACAGCTTGTAATACTCCCCCTCAAGCTGGAGCATAGATGTTAATCATGCCCAGCTTGTTACACAAATAATCAACCCAAGAGCCATTTAAGGCTTTTGTAAACAAATCGCCCAACTGTTCTCCTGTCTTCACATATCCTGTGGATATAACGTTATCTTGAATCTTCTCACGAATAAAGTGACAATCAACTTCAATATGCTTGGTCCGTTCATGATACACTGAATTAGAACCAATATGAAGAACAGCTTGATTATCACACCAAAGTTTTGCTGGAGACAAAGGATTCATACCAATTTCATCAAGCAAATGAAGGATCCACAAAATTTCACATGCAGACTGTGACATAGCTCTGTATTCGAATTTTGCACTACATCTGGATACTACAGTTTGCTTCTTACTTCGCCAGGACACTAAATTTCCTCCAACAAAGATACAATAGCCTGTTGTTGATCTCCTATCAATCTTAGAACCTGCCCAATCAGCATCTGTAAAGCACTCAATGTGAGCATGCCCATGATCACTGTACAATATACCCAGTCCAGGAGCACCTTTTAAATAACATAAAATATGCTCTAGAGCTTCCCAATGTTTAATCGTAGGAGCAGCCATAAATTGACTAACAATGCTTACTGCGAATGCAATATCTTGACGAGTTACAGTGAGATAATTCAATTTTCCAACTAACATTCGATATCTCTCTGGATCAACAAAAGGATCACCATCATCTTTTGTAAGTTGTATGTTGGGAACCATAGGAGTATTGCATGGCTTAGCTCCTAACTTTCCAGTTTCCGCAAGTCAAGAACATATTTTCTTTGGGATAAAAGAATTACTTTCTTACTTCTCGTCACTTCCACTCCTAAGAAATATTTCAACTGACCTAAGTCTTTAGTATGAAATCTACCATGCAAAAAAGACTTAAGTGAAAAGATACCTGCAGAATCACTCCCTGTAATCACAATATCATCAACATAAACCACAAGAAAAATAATGCCATTTTGGGATTGTCTATAAAAAACCGAGTGGTCGCACTGACTTTTCTTTAGCCCAAACTCTTGGACTTCACTGAATTTACCAAACCGGGCACGAGGACTTTGCTTCAATCCATACAAAGACTTCTTCAGACGACAAACTTTTCCATACTCCCCCTGAGCAACAAAACCAGGTGGTTGCTCCATATAGACTTCTTCCTGAAGATCGCCATGAAAAAAAGCATTTTTGATGTCAAGTTGATGTAAGGGCCAATGATGAGAAGCTGCCAAAGAAATGAAAAGATTAACAGAACTCAATTTGGCAACTAGAGAGAAAGTATTAGAATAATCCACCCCATAAGTCTGTGCATCTCCTTTAGCAACAAGTCGAGCTTTCAGCCGAGCCACAGAACCATCTGAATTAACTTTGACTGTAAAGACCCATTTGCAACCCACAGCATGCTTTCCCTCTGGTAAGTGCACCAACCCCCAAGTATGATTTGAATCCAAGGCATTCACCTCCTCAATCATAGCATCATACCATCCAGGATGACTCAAAGCGTCTTTAACTGTCTTGGGGATAGATATAGAATCTAAAAATGCAATTAAAGAACATGTCGAGGGAGACAGGTGATCATAGGAAACAAAATTAACAATGGAATAAGTGGATGTAAATTATGTGTACCTTTAAGAAGAGCAATGGGAAGATCGGGATCAGTAGGAGCAGGATCAGATGACGAAGTTGCTGGTGTGGGACATGTATCATTAGTGTCTCTTCATCTAGAGTAGACCTGAACAATCTGTGGTCTTATTGATGTTGAAAGATCATCACTTGCTAGCTGCTCAGTACAAGAAGATGCAGTAGACAAATCAGCTGATTCTCAGAGAGATGTCACCTTATAAATGAGCCACTCATCTTCCTCCCCCTGACTTGGAAGATTGGTTGAAGATAAAAAGAAGGGTTTATCTTCTGAGAATACCACATCAACGGAAACCAAATGTCGCTTCAGATTAGGAGAGTAACATCTATATCCCTTTTGGAGACGCAAGTATCCCAAGAACACACACTTCAATGCCTTAGGATCAAGTTTGGTAACATGAGGACGAACATCTCTAACATAATAAGTACTGCCAAAAATCCAGGATTCCACTGGAAACAATATTTTATTTGGAAACAACACATTATAAGGGATATCACCATTTAACATCGTAGAGGGCATCCGATTGATCAGAAAACAAGCTATAGAAATATCATCGACCCAAAAACACTTAGAAACATTCATTTGAAACAATAAATCTCTAGCTGTCCCAAGGAAATGTCTATTCTTTCTTTCAGCAACTCCATTTTGAGAAGGAGTATCAACACAAGAGGACTGGTGAAGGATACCCTGTTAAAACATATACCGCTGAAAAGAATCTGACATATATTCCTTAGCATTATCACTTCGCAATATATTCACAGAAGCATTAAATTGGGTTTTAACTTCAGCACAAAGGCAGAAAAATGAGAAAAAACTTCAGAACGATTCTTCATAAAATAAATCCAAGTCATACGGGAAAAATTATCCACAAAAGTAACAAAATATCTGTATCCAGTTTTGGACATAACAGGACAAGGACCCCAAACATCCGAATGAACAAGTTGAAAAGAAAACTCAGCTCGTTTATTAATTCTAGGACCAGATGAGCTACGATGATGTTTAGCAAAATGACAAGACTCACAATCC
The DNA here is from genome assembly GCA_037975025.1 of Excoecaria agallocha. Lineage (NCBI taxonomy): Eukaryota > Viridiplantae > Streptophyta > Magnoliopsida > Malpighiales > Euphorbiaceae > Excoecaria > Excoecaria agallocha. The sequence goes on along the minus strand of CM075815.1, from coordinate 20,229,286 downwards.
AAAGAAAATACATCATAAAACTGCGGACATAACTTCTTTAACATAGATAGAGAAAGGTGCCCCAATCGACAATGTGCTTCAAAAGGAGACACTACACTGGAACAAACAACAGGTCGTGGTACCCAAGAATCCAGAATGTATAGACCACCAGATACATGTCCCTTACCAAAAATCTGCTTCGTCATAAGATCCTGAAAAAGACAATGATCAGGGAAAAATGAGACAACAATTGAGTTCTTTGGTAAGTTTACTCACAGATATCAAATTAAAAGTTAGGTTAGGCAGATTTAGAACAGATGGTAAAGTAATAGAAGGAGTAGGTTTGACAGTGCCAGACCCCACAATGTTACATGATGTCCCATCAGCAATAGTAACAGGCAAAGGGGTTTTATGGGATCGAAAATCAAAGAAAGTATCAAGATTACTTGTCATATGATTTGTGGCACCAGAATCAATGACCCAATTGTTGCTAGAAGAGATAAGACATGTGTTACCTGCTTCAGTACTAACGAAGTTGAAGATTCCTTTAACAATTCCTAGTACTTGGCATACTCTTCGACAGATATAGTGACATTATGCTCAGATGATGAACCAGAAGTCGCAACATTAACAACTTGTGACCTCTAATTGCGATTCTGCGATTCTTTCAGTAGCGCTTTGTATGACCTGGTTCTTTACAATAATAGCAAATAACATCAGTATTCCGATTATCATTATATCTATTTCCCTCCTTCGACAGATTCCTTTTACCATTATCACCTCCTCATTTATTATCAGCCATAATATCCGCACAGAATAAAAAACAATCAAAGCAACCAATATAAACTCAAAATACCCAACCAAAAAGACAGTCCAAACAACCAGCAACAGATTGAATAACACACAGAGAAGGACAACGCCTTATGGGAAACAAAAAATACCAGCAGAAGAGAGAGTCAAGCCAAGACAGTACCAGAATCTGACCAGAAATCTTCAGGCGACGCCGGAGACGAAATCGGAAGACCGGAGGTCAGGTCACGCGCCTCCAAGCTTCGGCGCGTGAGGGAAAGGCGTGAACTTGTGGCGGCGCGTGAGGGCCACTCGCCGGTCGGAAGGACACCGGATTTTAGGCACTGGCCGGAAATCACCTTGCGCTTCTTCTGATGCCGGCGGTGAGATAAGATGGTCACCGGAAAATAGATACCCAACCCAAACAGTAACCCTACGGTTGGAACAAGTTACCTCACCCAAAAAGAAATCAGAAAATACCCCAAATCAAGCCTAGAAAGCTCTGATACCATGTAAAAGAATAGATTGAAGAATGATTTTCTATATATTGAAATGAAGGAGGAATACATAATTTATATAAGTGTAGAAACCCTAACTAGGAAACTTCTTATTCTGTACAAGGAAAGAAAATAAAAGAAAACAGAACAATTACAGCTAATTTACAGCTTGTAACAGCTCTAAACTATACGGTTGAGTTTTTTTCTGATTACTGTATTTTTCAAGATCTTCAAATAGGAAAGAAGATTGGCAAAGGTAGAGAGTATGATGGCTTATACGTGATGGAAGATTGTCGAGACTTAGCCCCTTTCAAAGGATATAAGGCTAACCAACCTAAAAATAATACAATGGCATAGACGGTTAGGGCATTTATCATTTTTTTATCTTAGAAAAGATAAATTACTATTTATTTTCTAGAATTCGTTTTTATTTTTTATCTTGTGATACTTGTGAGTATGCCAAATATACTAAAAACTTATGCATATTCATATAATGTTTGGGGGCCTACACGAACTGGCTCTTTGTCTGGAAATTGATGGTTTATTATTTTTATTAATTGTTGCACTAAAATAACTTAGGTGTATTTAATTATAGCCAAAAAACTAATGTTTCCTCCTACTTTTAATCTTTTCATAAAATGGTCCGCATCCAATTTGATTCTAAGATAAAAGTCTTGAGAACTTATTATGAGATATAATATATAGATAGTAGGTTTGGTACTTATTTGGAATTTTAAGGGATTGTTCATCAAACTAGTTGTCCTTATTTTAGTGCTCAAAATGGGGCAACTGAAATGAAAAATAGGCATTTGTTGAAAATAGTTAAATCTCTTATGTTTACTATGTATGTTCCAAAGCAATACTAGGGGATGCTATTATAGTGGCAGCCTATCTTATTAATAGAGCGTCTGGCAAAACTCTCAACTTCAGGATCCCTTTAAAAGTCTTAACTAGAAAAATGACTACATTGTTCCACCAAAGGTTTTTGAGTGCGTCTATTTTGTTCATACTAGGAATGTTGAGCAATTAGATCTGAGGGCCCTTCATGTGTTCATTAGGTATTCTCCAACCCAAAGGGATATAAGTGTTATCACCCTTCATCTAGGAAATTTTATGTCAGTATGGATGTTACTCTTTTAAAATCTAAACCTTACTTTAGCACTATGCAATCACCTCTTCAGGGGAAAAGTAGTGAAGAAGTGATGCCTACAGTCCTTAATGATCTTGTTTAGAAGGAGAACGAGGAGATTGATATTCAAGACGAGAATAAGATCGATATGTTCAGAGGGAGAATGAATTTCTAAAGACTTTTTTAACGACTTTTCTAGTCTAAAAAGGGATAGTGTTAGGGCAGTTAATGGGCTTTTAACTCCTATTTCTGGGACAAGTTCTATTGTTTACTCCTAATATTAAGTTGTTTTATATTCTTCATGTTCTTCAATTTTTTGTCAATCTTTTATCTGCCAATGATATCACTAGGACTCTAAACTGTAAGGTTGAGTTTTTTTCCTAATTATTGTATTTTTAGGATCTTCAAATAGAAAAAAGGATTGGAAAAGGTAGAGAGCATGATGCCTTATACGTGATGGAAGATCGTCGAGACTTAGCCCTTTTCAAAGGATATAAGGCTGACCAATTCAAAAATAATACAATGGCATAGACGATTAGGGCATTCATCTTTTTTTTGTCTTAGAAAAGCTATATTACTATTTATTTTCTAGAATTAGTTTTGATTCTTTATCTTGTGATACTTGTGAGTATGCTAAATATACTAAAAACTTATGCTTATTCATATAATATTTGGAGGCCCACACGAATTGCCTCTTTGTCTCGAAATTGATGGTTTATTACTTTTATTAATTGTTGCACTAGAATAACTTAAGTGTATTTGATTAAAGCAAAAAAACTAATGTTTTCTCCTTTTAATCTTTTCATAAAATGGTCCGCATCCAATTTGATTCTAAGATAAAAAGTCTTGAGAACTTATTATGAGACATAATATATAAATAATAGGTTTGGTACTTATTTGAAGTTTCACAGGATCGTTCATCAAACTATTTATTCTTATTCTAGTGCTTAAAATAGGGCAACTAAAATGAAAAATAGGCATTTGTTGAAAGTTGTTAAATCTCTCATTTTTACTATGAATGTTCCAAAGCAATACTGGGGGATGCTATTCTAGTGGTAGCCTATCTTATTAATAGAACGTCTGGCAAAACTCTCAACTTCAGTATCCCTTTAAAAGTGTTAACAGGAAAAAATAGTTACATTGTTCCACCAAAGGTTTTTGAGTGTGTCTATTTTGTCCATACTAGGAATTTTGAGCCATTAGATCTGAGGGCCCTTCATGTGTTCATTGGGTATTCTCCAACCCAAAGGGATATAAGTGTTATCACCCTCCATCTAGAAAGTTTTATGTCAGTATGGATGTTACTCCTTGGAAATATGAACCCTACTTTGGCACAATGCAGTCACCTCTTCAGGGGAAAGTAATGAAGAAGTGATACCTATGGCCCTTAAGGATCTTGTTCAGCAGGAAAATGAGGAGATTAATGTTCAAGAGGAGTATAAGAAGATCGATATGTTCAGAGGGAGGATGTTGTTGTGCATTTAGATAAACCTGATTTGTTGAGATACTCGAGAAAAAATATGTCTAAAGAAGCCATCATGCATCTTACACTGCAAAAATCCTCGGGTAAGTTGTCTTTTGACTCTGGTCTACATTTTCCCATTGCTCAAAGAAAATGGATCAAATCATGCGCAAAATATTCTATTTCTTAACTTTGTCTCCTAAGATTCCTTGTCTCCCTCCTATAAAGTCTTTGCCTTATCTCTTTCCTCTGTGTCTATTCCAAAATATCGGAGGAAAACTATCACAAACCCAAAGTGGAAAGAAGATATGGTAGAAGAAATGAAAGCTTTCACCAAAAATGAAACTTTGGAATTAGTTGCTCCTCCAAACAAGAAGCTAGCAGGTTACAAATGGATATTCACAGTAAAACACGAAGCTAATGGTTTGATTGAAAATTCAAAGCCAAAATGAACGCTGGCCCTATTGCCAAAATGAACACAATCAAAATCTTATTATCCTATACAGCTAACTTGGATTAGGATTTGCAGCAATTTGATGTGAAAAATACATCCTTTCAAGAAGACCTGAAAGATGAGATTTAATAGAGATTCCTTCTAGTTTTGATAATGAGAGAACTCAAAGAAAGGTACACAGACTGAAGAAAGTTTTGTATGAGTTGAAACAACCTCTGACAGCTTGGTTTGACAAATTCAACAAAGCATGATATCTTTTAGATATCAACAACGCAATGCTGATCACACTCTCTTTATAAGACACTTCGAGAGTAAAATCACTTTTTTTATTATTTATGTTGATGATATAGTTATGACAGGATATGATAAAAAAGAAATAACTCGGCTGAAAAAGCTCTTAGCTCAAGAGTTTGAGATAAAGGATCTTAAAAAGTTACAATATTTCTTTGAAATTGAAATTGTCGGGTCAACTAAAGAAATCTTTATTTCCTAGATAAAATATATCTTGAATCTTTTGGATAAAACTGGCATGCTGGAATGTAAACCTGCAGAATTGCCCATTGAAAGCAACCACAAGTTGCAAGCATGAACTGAAAAATTAGTTGATAAAGGCATATATTAGAAATTGGTTGGAAGACTCATCTACCTCTCTTACACTAAACTTTCACTGCTTATGCAGTCCACTTGGTGAGCCAGTTTATGCATGATCTTAGACAATCTCTCTTTTGCAGGATGTCTTTCGCATGTTGTGGTGTCTAAAGTCAATTCCAGAGAAAGCTCTTATTTTCTCCAAATATATATTGTCTTCTTCAAATTGAAGCTTTTACAGATACAGATTGAACTGGATCTTTAGATGAATGAAGATCTACCTCTGGTTATTATACACTCGTGGAAAGTAACTTGATCACTTGGAAAAGCAATATATAGAGTGTGGTTGTTAGATCAAGTGTAGAAGCAGAATACATAGCTATGGCTTAAGGTGTTGTTAGGTCCCTGCACTAATCAATCCACCAACAAGAGCACAAACAGCAAGAGAAACAGATAGGGATGAACTAACAAGAAAAGATGTGTTGTATTGATAATAAAAAAATTAAAAAAAAAAAAGAATTACAATAACAGGAGAGGTTTTCGAGAGCCTCTCTTCCCTCCCAGTTTCACTAAAATGATGCCTATTTTCCACGCAATAAGCACCCTTATTTGTAGCCAAAAGACCCCATTCCCAAAGCATAACTAACTCCCTAATTGTCTGCCATATTCCCCAATTGCCCCTTACACCTAACATAAGTTTTTGTAATGGGGGGCCTAACATTTTTCGCTGCCCAAAGATCAACCTTGTCCGCAAGGTTGAAGGCAGGAAACTGTGAAGCAATGGCATCAAAGGGCTCCCAAGAATCTTCAAACGAGGGAAGGTCTTTACAACGAATGAGCACCTTGGATTGAGCTGGACCAACATTGCGAGAAGGATGGATACCACGCACCTCCAGGGGCTACACTAGCAGTTCCATGTCGTGAGTAAGTGAAGGAGGAGGGGAATGTACCTATTGCCCGCTTGAGCTGAGAAACATGAAAAACATTATGGATGCGGGAGTGAGCAGGGAGAGTGAGAGCATAAGCCACAGTCCCAATGCGCTTCTCGATAGGGAAAGGTCTATAGTAGCGAGGTGCTAACTTTTCAATCCAGCGGCTGGCGAGGGAGGACTGCTTGTATGGTTGAAGTTTGAGGTAAACCAAGTCACCCACCTCAAAAGTAACCGAGCGACGCTTGCCATCTGCATAAGCTTTCATCCGCTACTGGGCTCGGTGTAGGTGCTTTTTTAAGTCATCCAAGAGTGTATCCCGGCGAGACAAGTACTGGTCAACCTCCTGGTTGGCTGCTGTTCCCCAGTCATGTCTGACCAAAGGAGGAGGAGGTCTCCCGTAGAGAGCTTGGAAGGGAGACTGGCCCAAAGAAGAGTGGGCAGTAGTATTGTAATGGTATTCTGCCCAAGCCAACCAAGTGAGCCATTTTGTTGGGTGATCCATGGTGAAGCAACGCAGGTAAGTTTCCAAGCCCCGATTCACAATTTCGGTTTGGCCATCCGTTTGAGGTTGGTAGGCAGTGCTTCGTTTAAGCTCGGACCCTTGGAGGCGAAACAGCTCACGCTAAAAATGGCTCATAAAAATCGTCCCTGTCTGAAATTATACTCTTGGGGATGCCGTGAAGGCAAATAACTTCTTGCAAGAAAATCCGAGCAATGGTAGGTGCAGAAAAATGATGCTTTAAAGCAATAAAGTGGGCATACTTGGTGAGGCGGTCCACAACCACCATGAATGCATCATTGCCGCTGGACTTTGGCAAGCCTTCAATGAAGTCCATAGTGATGTCCTCCCATACTTGATTAGGAGGTGGTAAGGGCTGGAGGAGACCTACTGGTGCCATAGCTTCATATTTGCTGCGCTGACAGATGTCACAGGCAGCCACGAAGTCCTGAACATGCTGCTTCATTCCTCGCCAGTAGAATTCAGTGGCCAAACGTTGGTAGGTGCGGTTACAGGAATTCCATTGCAGCCCCAAAAATCCTTTTAGGGAACGTAAGGTAGTGGGGATGGGCCAATCCACCATGGCCTGCACCTTGGATGGGTCAGCAAAGACACCTATTGAGTCGATTATATGCCCCAAGTATTCAACTCGGGTTTGGAAGAACACAAATTTCTTTCGGTTGGCAAAGAGCTGGTGGGCTCGCAGGGTGGTCAGTACCTGCCTCAAGTGTTCTTCATGCTCTGCTGAGTTCTTGCTATACACAAGTATATCATCAAAAAAAACTAGCACAAACTTGCGGAGATAGGGCTGGAATACCTCATTCATTAGGGACTGAAATGTGGAGGGAGGGTTGGTCAGTCCGAAGAGCATCACCCTAAATTCGTAATGTCCTTGGTGGGTGCGGAATGCGGTCTTGGGTATGTCTTGTGGCTGAATGCGAATCTGGAAGTAACCAATTTTGAGGTCGATCTTGGAGAAGATCACTACCCCGTGGAGCTCATCCAGGAGTTCTTCAATGACTGGAATGGAAAACTTGTTATGTATGGTTTCCCGATTCAGTGCCCTATAGTCCACACAAAAATGCCAGCTGCCATCCTTTTTCTTGATCAAAAGCACAGGGCTGGAGAAGGGGCTGGTACTCGGCTGTATGACACCTACAGCTAACATTTGTGCTACCAGCTTTTCAATCTCAGTTTTCTGAAAATGAGGATAGTGATATGGCCTAACCGAAATGGGGGAGGTACCAGGTTTCAAGTTGATGGCATGGTTATGTCTTCGTCTTGGAGGAAGTCCCGGTGGCAATTGGAAGACCTCTTGGAATTTACTTAATAATGAGGTCTGATGGAAATCGGGTTCTGCAGTAGGTGCACTGTCCAGAGCCATTTGGTTCAAATCAATTATGCACCCTTCCAGTAAGATGCAGTTACCTTCCTTCCGGGCTGTCCTCTCCATTGCATGCAATGAAATCCTGGTCCTACAGAGATCGGGGTCCCCTCTTAGAATCACTCTCTTCGTGTCAACCTCAAATTCCATTGACAACTCTGCCCAGTTCATATATGACGCCCCTATAGATAACAGCCACTGGTACCTGAGTATCAAATCAGTGTTACCAAGCTGCAGTGAAAAGAAATCAGCGACAACTTCGACTCCGGGTAGTTGGAGAGAAACATGCCGGCACAATCCAGTGGAGCTGATGTGCTTGCCTGTTCCCAGGGTAAACCCAAATTGCTTAGTTGGAGAAATCGGGAGATTGACTTCAGAAACTAACTGAAACGAAATGAAATTGTGCGATGCCCCTGAGTCAACAAGGAACACCACTTCTCGATTTTGAACTGTACCCCTTATCTTCAAGGTGTGGGGAGCTATAAATCCAACCAAGGAAGACAAAGTCAATTCTAAATTGTCCAAGTCACCCATCTCAACTGGCTCCACTGCTTCGTCCTCCACTGGTACCTCATCGTCTCCAAGATCAGGATCATCCACCCACAATACTTGCAGTTCCTTATTTGGGCATCGGTGTGTCGGGCCATACTTCCCATCACAGCAGAAGCAGAGCCCTCTCCCTCTTCTATTTCATCTCTGCCTTAGTTAGCCGCCGAAAATTTTGCGGGGGCTGGAAAGCCGGTGTAGGAGCAGGGGCGGAAGCAACCGCAGAGTAATAAGAAGAAGATGATGTTGGCGACAAGGCCTTGGGGGAAGTAAAGTTGGGCTTAGAGGAAGAGCCAAGGAGCAAAGTTCTGGTGGCCAGAGGCGTACCTGAGAATGAGCGAAATCGGCTGCCGGATCCGCTGTGGCTGGACAAGGCCCGTGATCTGGCGGCCTCGTTTTTGTCTTATAACATCTGGGCCACCTTCATAATTCGGCCCAACCCTTTGGGCTCCCAGAGCCTCAATTTAGATTTAATCTCATCTTGAAGCCCATTTATAAATGTGTTCTCCATCACCATCAGAGAGATCGGGAAATAAAGCAGATAGAATTTCAAATTGTTTCCTGTATTCTCTTACCGTGGTGGTCTGCCGGAGAGAGAAAAGTTGCTCCATCAGATTACCGACCTGGGCACTTTGGAATCATTCCAGCAAGAGCTTCTTGAAGTCGTTCCATCCATGGAAGCTCCGTCTACTACTCTCATAGTAATACCAGGCCAAAGCTTCCCCTTTAAAGCAAACCACTGCTAACCAGAGTCGGTCTCCCAGAGATAGACCGTTGAGGTCGAAATAGCGTTCAGCCCTCAAGATCCAACCATCCGGGTTCTCTCCATCAAACACAGGAAGCTCTAACTTCGTGGGCAGTCCCTCCGATCTGGGCCAAACAGTCATCGGATTGGAGTTTTCCCCCATCTCCACCTTCTCCGCCTGTTCTCTCTGATTTTCACTGGCTCTATGGGTGGCAGAATCAAGCTGTGTGATTTCCTGGGTTGTGTCCTGTGAGACCTGAGTCTTGTCTGATTGGGTCATGTTAAGTTTAAGGAGAATGGTCTTGACCCCTCCTTCAATCATCGACAAACGCTCCATTGATTGGTTAATCGTGTCTATGTCCAGTCATTCCAGACGATCTAAGCGAGCTAGCACTTGCTGCAAATCGGCCTCTACTGCTTCTACTCTTTTCTCCATCTGTTGATTCCTGGTTTTCATGCAAAGATCGGTGCTCTGATACCACTGTTAGATCCCTGCACTAATCAATCCACCAGCAAGAGCACAAACAGCAAGAGAAACAGATAGGGATGAACTAACAAGAAAAGATGTGTTGTATTGATAATAAAAAAAAAAAACAGAATTACAATAACAGGAGAGGTTTTCGAGAGCCTCTCTTCCCTCCCAGTTTCACACTAAAATGATGCCTATTTTCCACGTAATAAGCACCCTTATTTGTAGCCAAAAGCCCCACATTCCCAAAGCATAACTAACTCCCTAACTGTCTGCCATATTCCCCAATTGCCCCTTACGCCTAACATAAGTTTTTGTAATGGGGGGCCTAACAGGTGTCTGTGAGCTTTTATGGCTGTAGAAGTTGCTAACAGAACTAAAGTTGACTAAAAAAGACAAGTGTAAATACTGGGTCCTGAGGAGACTTTTGTCAAAGTTACCTAATGAGGAAAACTACTCTTTTGAAAACAAGGAACCAAGGGTTCTAGAATCTCTTCATGTTTCGCAAACTTTCTAAAATGATTTTGGGATCTTTTGTGCGCTTTTCAGACTTTTAAGAGGAGCAAAAGGGGTTTGATAATGAAGGGTATTTATCATGCACACCCGTGGGTCATTTTTGTGCACACCTATGCATCATTTTTTATGCACGCCCGTGCACAATTATGACACAAAGCCCTGCATTAGGGAATAACCTCCATTATTTGCCCATTTACCTGTTCGAACTGATGCACGGGTGTGGGTTAATCCGATGCATGCCCGTGCATCAGAAAATAATCTTCTTTTTCAGCCCACTTGCATATGTTTTTTGAGGGACACCCGTACATCATCATGATGCACACCCATGCATAGAAATGCACGCCCGTGCATTTTATGAGGTTGGGGGAAAAACTTGGCAAAAGATTTTTGAAATATTAGTGAAAAAGTTTGAAAATCAATAATGCTTTCAGTTCAAAGTTTTTTTATAGTTTTCAATTTCAAAAAATCTCTCTTGAAAAGTTTACGTTTTGAACTCATTTTTAATCCCTTGTTGAGGAGAATGTCCAAGAACTCGAAGTTCCACTGTCTATCTGAGCAAGTATATTAAAGGTGATATTATAATATCCTTTTCTTCTTGATTTAGTTTTGACAGATTAAAGCGTATATACTCATTCTTAAGCATTGTAGACTTTACCAATAATTTGTTCCAAGTATTTTATCATTTTATTTTTTTGTTAAAGATCTAGGATGTGAAACTCTTCTTAAAGGGTTGTTGTCGTGTGATAGGAAAAAATAGGGTTTTCGTTTCAGGTTTGCCCCGTTTAAAAACACTTTTATAAATGTTTTAAGGGTCTCATTCCGCCCCTCGCCCCCTCCTTTTTTTTGTTCCTTTTTCGAGTCCTTTTGGACCCAATTGCTGATGAGGATTCATTTAGAGCAAAAAGGTAAAAAATTGCCACTATTTAGTGACACATGGCCATGCATCACCTAATACACGGCCAAGACATGAGTTTCCTCCTTCCTTGAACATTTGAGTCAACCATGTTTCACTTTATACACACCCATGCATTACTTGATACACTCCAAGCTTCTTTTTTCTTCTTTTTTTTTTTCTTTTTGCTTTCCTTTATTTCTTTTACTAGTCATCCTTTGCTTTATCTTGTTGTTGTTGTTGTTGTTCATAGAAACTACACATGTAAATAAGAAGTTTTTGACAATATACAAGATTTTATATATAATTAAATAATATGGGATGTTCTTAATAAAATTAAAATTGATCGCTTGTGCTTCCAAAACTCACAATGAAACGCTTTTTCACAATTTGCATGTGAGGACCAATGTCCTCACCAAAAGGATCACAATAAATCGCCCAATTTGTGAATGCTTATTTTAACATCTCATCAATGTCTATTTTTTATATCATGATTTATTACTTTCCTATGTAATTGGAGCACCTTTAATTTTATTTGCCATGATTTTGCGTGAAAGAAAAGGGATAATATGATTAATTTAAAAGCCATTATGTCACATTTATCAAAGATATAAAGAAGAATAAAGTCCTAAACTCTAACTGGATTTTGGCCTCGTAAGGTCAAAATAATATTTTCTAATATTTTAAGTGGCAACTCCTTATACCTACCTTGTAGTGCCTAACAGATGCCTCCCAATGGTTGATTGCCAACAATGGAATAAGGATACCCTAAAACAATGTCTCATGCCTTTTGGAGGCCTAATACTCGATAAATTGGATTGAATTCCTTGATCATCGTGAAACGATTGACCATTTCAGGCATAGAAACCTTAACCTAACTGGGCCCTAAAAGTAGAACTGAGTTACCAGGGCAAAGACAAGGCAGTTCGTGACTCAGAGATCACTAAGAAAAATGGATACAAGTCTCGACTTCATTGCTTGATGAACAAAAAGGTCAAAAGGTTTCCTATTAGGATCTTTCGCTCCCCAACTCCCGCAATTGGGACAGCAAGAGAGATTGGAAGAAAATTGGTGCAACTCACAAGTTATTCTAGTATCGTGATAACAAAGCTGCAACCAGTATTGATCATAATTATGTTCAACATAACCGAACAAAGCACATCAAAATGATCAATACTTCATCAAAGAAAAGCTAACCGATGGTGTTTTGAGTTTATTCCATGTAACATCGGAAAAATAACTAATTGATATTTTCACAAAATGGCTCAATAATTGAGCCTTTCACCCCTTAGTTTGCAAGTTGGGCAAGAGTAATATTTTTGCACCAACTTGAGAGAAAGTATTGACTATCATGATTTATTTCCTTAGTTTGTTAATTCTGTAATTAAGGATTGATTATAGACTAGCTATATGCTTCCTAATTAGTCGTAAGGTTTCTGTATAAAATCCCTTGTACATTGTTTGTTTATACACATATGAGATAATAAGAAAATCTTCTCTCACAAAACTCTTTAGTCAGACTGCAAAAGGATATAATTGATACTACTAGAATAACAAAACAGCAGTAGTCTAATTGCTACTACTAGAATGACAAAACAGCAGTAGTCTTACCTTGAAAACACGCCTTTGTGTTGTGCCCCAGCATGGACCAACTTATAATGCTCAGTTACCTGAAGGTTTCCCCAGTGAGATATTTCCACTTCACGTACAAGCTCCTCAACAGCAGCAAATGGATTGTTATTCTCAAAGTGAACAATTATCGGTGAAAATGAATATGGAGGATAATCATCATATGGCCCGTATGTAACTTCTGTGCCGGCTTGTTTTGTGGGTTCCACTGTTGTGAATGATTCCACTTTTACACTTGGTGTCTTGATAAACGTTTTCTGCTGCTTAACATGGTATGGTGACAATATTATAGCACTATCATGGTAATATACCAACTGTGATTCTGATTGGCTTATCTCAGCAGGAAAGGGTTCCAAAGAATGTGTTAACATATAGAGAACTTCTAGAGAAGCAGTTTCACCAGATTTCAATGGATGGAGAAAAAGTATGGAAAAGTATTTTGTTCCATTGGGTGCATCAGGTAGCTGTTTTGGCTTTACATCAAGAGAAACATAAGTTCGCTTCTTCTTCTTATGTTTTGCTTTAACCACTGCCAGATGATCAACTTGAGCAGGTGGGAAGGCAAGGAGAATTTCAGAAGCAGCAGTTGTCCCTGTATTCTCAACCTAAGAGATATATTCATGTAAAGTAAACTAAAATGAGATAAATAAATAAGGAAAGAAAGTTATAAGAACATATTTATTAGAAATTCAAAGATTATACATAGGGCAAACTACCACTGAATACTTATGTTTTTTTCCAATTGAAAATCAATGAAAATGTACAACTCTGCTAAGGGAAAGTGACTAAACTTGAATTGAATTTGAGACATTAACAATTACATGAAATGTAGAAAATTTTCCTATAGCATGTTTGACATATTAAAAAATAATGTTATTTCTCTAACATACCCCTACAAGAAAAATCTCATAGGTTTTCTGAAATTATAATTAATAACATTAGGGTGGAGGGAATTCAAACTATTGACCTTTGATTTGAGAAGCTCTGACTTTATGTTAAAAACTCACTCAACCTAAAAATGTTGCAAGTTAATGCCCCTAAAATATTCTACTCAAGCATCACAAATAAAATACGAATTTCTAGCCAAGTTCCAAAAAATCAGAATAATATAACATTATATACTTTGTCTTTTAATAATCACAAACTAATAAAAAGAATACTTAATAATCTTGGCTCTAAACTGTTAGTGAGATCATGTAGGCATTGTAATGTTGTTAAAAAGCATTCTTACCTTCAAAGTCAAGAAGACCTTAACAATATGGGAAGACAAGTCAATCTGCATCCATTATCAAAAGCCAGATAAGTAACATCTAACACATGTAACATTGTCAATAGAGTATCTTCTACTGACAGATAAATCAGCCAAATTATACAAAACCAAAGCAAAGTACATTGCCAACAAACATATGAATTCTCTACAAGAACTACATTTTCATGTTATTGCCAACACATTGAATCTTTATATTGTATCCTCTAAGGCCATAAAATATGCAAGGAATCAGATATGCTGAATCAAATGTCAGCATTAACACCAAACAGCAGACTACAATACTAAATTAAAAATTAAAAGTTTTACGTTTCAATAGCCATAAACATTAAGACCCCAATTATACTTTTCATTTTTCATTTTCCAAATTAGAAAAAATAAATAAGGACGCAGTGCCGCAGACAAATTGAAATCAAAATCATTGAAAAGAAAGCCCAATTACATTAAAAAAAATAATAATAACGATGGAAAATTCAATGCGGGAACTGAGAATCACTTTGATTGAAGAAATCAACGTGATTGATTAAGAGAACTTACTCTGCGCTCAGCGTTTACGATTCGGATCTCTTGAGAGTAAGATACAGAAAGAATCGATAAAAATGCGAAACTGAAAAGAGCCAGGGTTCGTCGAGCGCCAAGTAGAGCTGCCATGGTCGTCCTTTACCGCTGTTGACCCCCCAAGAATAAGAGCAGAGACTGAAGTCGACTGTTCCAGCGAGCAAAGAAAGATGAGTGGAGAGGCCGAGAGTTGAGACGTATAGATGGGCCATTCTGGGCCTGATTATGATGCATTTCGGGCTATTTTGTATTAAAATTGGGCTACTGACCAAAAAAAAAAAATTAGAGGAAATTACCTCAGTTGTCAACTTCTTTTCCTATTTATCAAAAAATACAACTCCTTTCCCTTGTTTTTCATAAATATGACTTTTTAAACTCTTGCTTTCATAAATACAACTTTTTTTCTAAATAAAAATTACACACAAATTCTCCAACGAGTGTTCCTTCTCTGACGATTGTTCATTCTCTCTTTATCGTCAATGATTCCCTTATAGTTTGATTTTGTTGATCAGTTTCATTGGATGGAGATTTGTAGAAGAAATTTTGGTTCTAATTAACTTGGAGATCGGAGATCCCTAATGAGCGTTATGAAATTGGCGTTCCCTTTGTCAAATCCGGCCTTCACCGTCTCAGTACGAAAGGTATGTATAACTTTCGATTCTTTTCAACTTAGATTATATTGAGAATTTCAACGAAGAACCCAAGAATACATACAAGCTAAGTTTTAATCAGATTTCTGATTTAATTCTTGAAGAGTTTCTTGTTAGTTACACTGGTTAAATCTTGCTGCCAAATTCAAATATTCCTACAACAATCATTTTATACATATTTAAATCACGTTGTAGTAGGCATTTGGAAAAATTGTGTTCTGTAGTGAAATTGCAATTTTGAGTTCATTATTTTTGTTTGTATCAGTTTTAGCTGCATGACTTGATTATTTGTTAAAAATAATTTGTGTGAATCAATTGTTTAAGCATGACTTGATTATTTGTTTGTAGCAACCAGTTTTTTCAATGCTGTCTCAATACTTATTAAAAATATTTTCGGGTTTCTCACTTTGTTTTCTTGTTTTGTTGTTGTGTTCTGTTTGGTGTGGAGGTATCATTTCTTCACTCTGTGTTTTGGGTATATTAGTCATCTTTATGTTTCTTTGACAGATTTTTTATAATATACACTTTGTTTCTGATAGAGTTTCTTTATGTTTCTTTGGCAGATTTTTTATAATATGCACTTTTGTTTTTTTTAATATTCACTTTGTTTTTTTTTTTGGCAGAGTTTTTATAACTACATTTTGATTGTGGTTATATTGTATTTTTGTAGGACATTTACAATGAATGGAAGCATTCCAACTCTGTTGCAATATAATAGAAAATGGAGTGAACAAAATGAATATGAGGATTTTCAAGTTGTTGGAATACTAATTCCATCAAATTACAGTTATGATAATTTGTTTGATATTATAAATAATGAGTTGAATGGTAGTAATATGAACAGGATGGTGGAGATCAAATATGCGATTGGAGATAGGTATCCACCACTTAGAATAAAGGATGATATCTCACTACTTTTCTATTTGGAATTGAAGACCAAAGTGTCATGTTTCAAGTCATATCCAATATGTATTACAGAGATTGAGAACGATACAAGTAATTTACAATATACTTTAATTACACACAGTGTGTATATCAAGTATATACTGTGTATACACCAAGTACACACAGTGTGTACATTGGGTACACATACAGGATATTTTATTTTTTGTTGCTGCTTTTTTTTGGTGTTGTATGTTTTATACAATGTATTCATTTTATCAAATGACATAAATACATGTGTTGATATAATTTTTTTTATTTGATTGTGCATTTTATGTTGTAAATAGAATATAATAAAGCTGTTTATTGTTTTTATAATAGGGGAAAGCTAACAATCTCAGATGATATTAGAATCATATAAGTTGAAATTAAAACAACAAATTTGCTGTTGGAACAAGATGAGCCCTTTGCCAGCTCAGATGATAATATTATAAACATGATGGATTATGTGAGTTTGGTGTGTAAACAAACAGTTGAGAGCTTGGATAACAAAGTTGAAGAAGTAGGAGAGGATGAAGATATTATTACAAATCCAATGTTATCTAGAATTGAAGTTGGACAGATTTTTAAAGACAATGATATATTGAAGACAGCATTAAAATTTTATGCAGTAAAAAGTGATTTCCAATTCAAGGTATATAGGTCATATGGAAGAAGGTATGATATTTGTTGCTTGGATAAGGCATGCCCATGGCAATTAAGAGCTTCAAAAAAAGGGAATACTAAGATGTTCAAAATTCGAAAGTTTGTAGCTATACACTCTTGTGATTTGAGGTCAAGGTTAAGCAGTAAAAGACAAGCAACATCAACTTTTATAGCTTATTCGATAAAAAACAAAATTTGTAGATGCGAAGATTGTGTACACACTAGCTGATATTATAAGAGATATGAGGGATGAACATAAGGTGAATATCGACTATATGAAAGCATGGAGGTCAATGGAAAAGGCTATAGACTTCATTAAAGGTAAAACTTTTGATTCGTACTCATTATTGCCAAAGTATCTGTATATGCTCAAAAAGACAAATCCTGGTTCTGCAATATATTTGGAGACACAGAATGACATGTCATTTTTATACCTTTTCATTACTTTGGATGCATCAATTAAAGGTTGGAAATATTGCTTGCTAATAATAGTTGTGGATGGTACCCTTTTAAAGGCAACATATGGGAGCACTTTAATAACAGCTTCAACCCAAGATGCTGCTGGGAAAATATTTCTTTTAGCATTCTGCATTGTTGATTCTGAAAATGATGGGTCTTGGGAGTGATTTTTTGGAAAACTTAGGCAAACATATGGAACAGCTGATAAAATGTGTATAATATCTTACAGACATGAAAGTATTCGTACAACAACTTCAAAAGTGTATCCTGATGTTCCTCATTGCATATGTGTTTATCACTTGTTAAACAATGTGAAAACGAAGTTCAAGAAAGACTCAAAAAGATTAAAAGTTTATTATTTAAAGCATCTGAATCATATACAATTGAGCAGTTTGATTATTATATGGATGAAATTAAGAAAGTTGGTGGTAGGATACCAAACTACTTGTCAATGATCGAATATGAGAAATGATCAAGTGTTCATTCTGTTAATAACATGTATTCGACAATGACTTCTAACATTGCTGAGCCATTCAATTCTGCAATAAAAGCGGCTAGAAATCTACCGATTACGAGATTAGTTGAGCACTTATGCAATTTGATTCAAGAATGGACTTATGCAAATAGGAATATAGCCATGTCAACATTCACAAAACTCACTAAAAAGTATGAAGATCAGCTAAAGGAAAGCTACATTTCAGTTATGAGAATGAAGGTTAGAAGCTAATTTTATTTTTATATTCTTGTTATGTTTTTAATAATGTACTTAATTATTTTGCTGTTTTTTGTTGGTTGTTGTTTTTGATTTTATAATTTTATTTTTGCAATATAATTTATGCTATTGCTGGACATTTTTGGTGTTAAAGTTATTGCAATTGTTGTTTTGATTGAACATAAATGATATAAAGTGAGTTAGGCGTATATGAGGGATTAATACATTGAGGTTAAATAGGCTGTTAGTTATCAGTTTGACCAGACATTGGGAGCTTGATTTGATAATATCTTATGGCAGCATATAATATGCAAAATTTATGGATATTGAGATTATTGAAGGCTAGTGAATAAAATTTTTCTCATAATTAAATTTAATTTACAGGTCATACCATCAAACAGTGATATATTTAGCATATTGGTTCAAGAAAAAACATTCAATTTAGATTTTAAAGAGAGAACATGCACTTACAATAAGTTCTAAATGGATGAATTACCATGTGCACATGCTTTAGTAGTAATAAATGATAAGCATATGGATTATTATGAATACTGCACAAAGGAGACGATGTTGGCTACATATTAGGGAGTTATGCATCCTATTCCTAATCAGATGTATTGGAACACACCAAATACTATTGGAGAGGAGCTTGTATTGCCCCCAATAGGTAAACACAAATCATGGAGACCCAAGAAGAGAAGAATCAAAGCAGGGTGGAAATCAAAGATCAAAATAAGGTGCAACAAATGTGAAAAACACGGGCACAATCGAAAGACGTGTAGAGACATTCCTAAAAAATGTTGATACAGCTAGATTTTTTTTATTGTTTCATTCTTCATAAAAAATACAGATTGTTCGGCAAATGTAAGAAATACGGACACAATTGAAATCGAAAGATTTGAATAAATATTCTTGAAATTTTTTATTCTCTCAATTTTTATAGAATATAAAGCAAGTTCGTTTATGGTGTTTTTTTTATTGTTTATTGTGTGTATACATCTAATACACATAATATTGAGTGTGTTTTTATTATGTATTGTGTGTGTACACCAAGTGCACAATGTGTGTACATCAAGTACACATAGTGTGTACACCAAGTACACAGTGTGTGTACATCAAGTACGCAAGGTATGTACATCAAGTACACGGGGTACACTAAATATATATTCATTTAAAATAATTATAATCATCATCTAACAATTATTACACTATTTTTCTGGTTAATTAATAATGGAATTAATGAATTATACCCACTGATCATCACGTTTATCAATACAATTTGTGTTACTAATCAATTAAGGGATCTAAGTCATGTTAAATAAGTAAAATTCATCCTGGATACATAATTGGTGTTGCAATTAATTAAGCTCCATTCACATCATTATTTACATCGAAATATTTCAATAACTTGATGTATTGCCTTACGTATACCCAACAACACTTAGATACGTTTTTCCCTTATAATCAACATATAACCCAGTATTTCATTCCTTTTCGATGTGAAATCAGAATTATAAAAAGAATATTTTTCATATATTGACTGAACAATACTGATATATACAAAAGCAATGATTTTGATACAATTAAAACGTCATTCATTTTTTTCCTTAGTAAATGTTTGGGACCTCCTTGTAGGTGGTGCTTCATCATCACTTGCAATATTCTCTTACTGTTTTTTTAAGTCCATGGTGATATAGTAAAATAGATAGCCTCAGACAATGTGTTTCCATGTCAAAATCTTTGATTAGAAATGCTTTACCCTCGATGAGATAATCAGCAAATGATACAACAAATACCCCACAATCACTACAACAACATAAATCAAAACCATGATTAGAAATAAAATTAGAGACAGTAAAAGATCAAGTGTATGATAAATTTTTGGAAAGCTGTATGTAAAACTTACAGATCTTTTTGTCATGGAAAATCTTTTACATAAACATCAAAAAGGTCTGCTAATTACACATCTTTGTATGGATGTTGGTTAAGCTTGATATCCTTGCTCGATTGATAAAACCCAATGTAATCCAAAAATAAAGGCAACCCAATACTATAAGCCATAATAGTTTCCATTGTGGCTGCCTTACTTGTAGAAGTCCTCAAAGAGTCATACACATAAACGCATCTATCAGAAATATACAGATGACCCAATACCAATGATATTTTTTAGTAACATTTATTAAAAAAAGGATATCGTCAACGTCTATCCATGGTCAAGCATAATGCAAACAACCACCTAAAATATAACCACTAATGGTTTGCTCCTTCTCAATTAAGCTCATGTCCTTTCTTTTTTTTCAGAAATTTTTTGTAAAATTTTTGTATATACTGGTCAAAGAAATTATCGGTTGTAGTCAAGTTCATACAAATTTCATCTAAATATTTCCCCTTCTTCCTCAGGTAGTTAAAGATGGCATTTAAATGTTGTAAACAAAATAAGTACAGAAAGTAATTAAATACAAAAAAGAATAAAAAAATCAAAATTAATATACAGGAAGTACATACAGTATACAATAAGTACACACAGTATACAACTAGTACACACATTGTGTAGATTAAATACACACATAGTATACAAACTAGTACACCCTCAGTATATAATAAGTATACACACAATATACAATTAGTATACACACAGTATATAACTAGCACACACACATAGTATACAACTAATACATAATATGTGTATATCAAATACACAGTGTGTGTACATCAAGTACACAATATACAACATTACAAGAAAAATGACCTTTAAAGACCAGAAATCTAGTCTTTAAAAGTGCAAAATTGGTCCTTAAAAGTCCAAAGGTA
Organism: Excoecaria agallocha; assembly: GCA_037975025.1. Taxonomy (NCBI): domain Eukaryota; kingdom Viridiplantae; phylum Streptophyta; class Magnoliopsida; order Malpighiales; family Euphorbiaceae; genus Excoecaria; species Excoecaria agallocha. The sequence goes on along the minus strand of CM075815.1, from coordinate 20,208,732 downwards.
CCAGAAATCTGATCCTCAACTGGTCCTTAAAGGCTCCGCCACTAATGACTAACAAAGACCAGATTTCGCAGCTGGACCTTAAAAGTTTTTAAGGACTAGAAATATTTCGATCCCTAAAAAGTATTAAGAACTAGATTTCTAGTCCTTATTAAGCGCCATCACGTGACTGATCACACTTTTAAGGATCGAAAATTCGGTCCCTATAAAGTATTATGAACCATATTTTGTCTCTAATGGAGAGCATCAGATGCATGACCAACCTTTTAAGGACTGAAAATCTAGTCCCTAAAAATTATTAAGGACCAAATTTCTTATCCCTAATAAATAAGCTTATGTGATTTATTTAGTTTTTAAGGACCAAAAATTCTGTCACTAAAAGTCTAACAAAAACTAATTTTCTAATACTGTAAATTCAATTATATTATACAATTCATATATAATAGATACAAACATAAATAATAATTTTATATTTTCACATATATATAATTTGTAATGAATTCATCACAAATATAAAGTTAACATCTAAAAAAAACCAATATATAAAAAAAATATTATTTGTACAACCCATTTCTCTAAAATTAATACCTAAGAAAATAAATCTTTACAATTTCCTAACAAATACAGGATTAACTCCTAGCTAATATTGCTACAGTAATATACCCTAACCCTAAATGCAGTCCCTCTTAATTTTTGGCAAGTACTTTATTAGCTTGTAGGGCCCTCTGCATACTAGCTCCTGCATATCTGATTATGGATAACAAGTAGAACACTAGAACAAATATGAACATACTCAAACACTAGAACAAATATAAACATCCATATTGAAGAATTTAAGATTTACTTGTTAGTAAAGATTCAGCATCTTGAAAATGGCAACATAATTGGACAGAACCTGCATATTGGAAAAGTCAGCCCAAGATGAACATAAAAAATATATAGAGATCCAAAAACTCAAAAGTTACTTTGAATTGAAAAATGTGATATCACAAAATAGTCATACAAGGGCAGCTTAGAAATCCTGAAGAAAATAAAGGCAGCATCCACGAAGATCTAACCGAGTCCATGATTTAAGAAATAAAAGTTTCATAAAGGCTGCATATAAATGCCATACATAGGCATGCACATACAAAGAAAGGAAAGGAAAATCTATGAATTAAAACACTAACTAGGCTTTGATATAAGGTTGATTCGCGAGTGAGGTCCTTCAAACTTCCAGTTATCTTTATCCAAGGATTTAACCTCTTTATTAAGTACAGCCATCAGATCACCTTTCAGAACCAGAAAGGCAAGAAACAACCAAAGCCAACAACAGTGTGATTCCTCATTTTCTTACAACAAAGAAAATTTGCAAATATATAGGAATCAAAAAAAGGAATGTGAATAGTAAAATGTGCATATTCCTTTCATTTTCCAGCTTGTGAATTATTCAATGAAAAAATTATAACCTTTCATCGAAAGTGGATTCGGAATAAGAATAAGAATAAATTCTTAGGTAAATATGATCTCATTCTCTATTTTTTCAACAAAAGCCAAAAGAACAAAATCTTATCTTTCTGCTAAATATTCCAAACAAGTCTACCGTAGGAACTCAAAAGTGAAAAAAGAAAGAAAATTGTGGCAGCAGAATTTCTTCATGATATATCAATATAAGTGCCTTAAGTAGTAAGTTAACTATAATCTTTAATTCTCCTGTTGAATTTGCTTCTGTGGCTTGAAATTAGTTGGTAATTAACTATCATTTAATTGTTGATAGCATGAATTGGTTGCGAAGAAAGAATAGTAGGGAAAATTATGAAGATGAAGAAACTAAAAACAACGGATTTGCAGCAGCAGTAGTAGCAGCTGCATTTGCCATTCATTCATTTAAAGAAGCTGATACCAGTTACAACAAGAGTGGCAAACAATGAGAAAAGTCCAAAGCTAAATGACCCCTTTCAAATCAAGTCAACACCTGATTCTCTTTCAACAAAATTAAAAATGGAGCTAATTTTTCTTTTATATATTCTTTGTTGTAATTTAGGATACAATGTCTTATCAATGTCTTGACAAGACATTTGAGCAATAAGACTGATGAAATTTCAAGTTATTTTGAAAATAAAAATGAAACATGGTGATAAGAAATATATATAAATAACTGAAAATTGACAAGCTAAATACACAACAAAGTCTCTTCCTATGTTTCTCTCCTTACTACCTCTTATAAACTTTCTTCTGGCTAAGAACAAAAGAAATATTTTAAAACATACAAACCAACATATACACAAATAGACACATAGAGAGACTTAATTAACAACATTGTAGGTCTATGCATAAATGTTTCAACTTAAACCAGTGCAAATTAGGATAAAAAATAGACATTGTTCACAGAAATGAGAGAAGAAAATTAATAACCTGCTAAGGTGTGATGTCTGCTGCAACTAGCATTACACGAGCAAGACTCAGATCCTGGTGTGAGCTCAGAATGCACTGAACAAATAGATTAGGCTTACAACTATAGTTAATGAACTTGGTAATATTTCCAGAGGAACCACTGTCAATGCAGTATTCTAGCTCACTTTATGACTTTGGATCATCAGGTTTATCCAAGCTTTCAATTGTAGGTAATGAATTTACTGAAACATCTCTTAGTCGTGTCTGTTAGGAAAACAAGGAGCAAAATGAATTTGGCCATCCGAGGATGTAAGAACTTAAAATGTGAAATCATAAAATGAGTTGAACTTTCAACTCAGATTTCTTGTTCCATAATTACATCCTAAATGATTAGGTCTCTAAAGGATTATGTTCCGGGTATACAGTGAACCATGCCTGAAAGTAAAGGGTTGCCAAATCTATTATCCCAGTTTATTCAGTTAAGATCGAAAATCATCACAATTTTACCCACTTATTTTTCTTTTTGTCTTTTAATTCAAAGAAAGCTGTCACCTGCTCTTCTTTCTATTCCCTTGACCTCTCTTTTTCAATTTGCTTGAGTCTTCTCTTCTACCCTAATTGCATTTTCTTTTCCTATGAGTTGTTCTCTTCTACCTATCCTCCTAGTTCTTATATAATCCATTCAAGTCAAAACCAAAGCTCCCGTTAAAACCAAAGGGATGATACATAGATTACCCCTTACATTCAAGTCAAAATGAAAGCTCATGTTAAAACCAAAGGGAAAACAATATCACTATGTGCAGCTAAAGCAAACTAGATCAAGACATACATACAGAACCATAATAAAAAAAAACTAGCATAAGATTGCAGTAACTCATACTATTAGTTTCTATAAAGTCTGCGGTTCAATGCAAAGAAAAGATTGAGAAACTCAGTTCCATCACCCAACTGAAAATTTAAAACTAGGTATATATGAAACCTAAAACTTACTGTTGAAAGCATGCATAGCAATGACTGCACATGGTTGTGAGATATTGAGTCACCAATCATTGCCCATATTTTATCCCTCATTAACTCAAGAAACTTTTGTGCATCAAATGGAGGTAATTCACAACTTTGTGGATTCCACTTCCAGTGTAGATAACCTGAATCTGATCTCTTATTCCTCATACAATTCTGGTGTTGCTCAATCAAAGAGCAGGTAGCATTTGTGTAAAGAGGCCCAGATGAATCAGGAACCCAATCCCCAATAAAAATATCACATTTTCCTTCATTTACTCTTGTAAAACCAAAAACCAAACTACCATATAAAGAACAAAAATTGAAATGCACAGTACATAATGCTAGATCTGGCAAAACCCAATAGTTAAACCAGCTTAAATTCTCATTTTTCAAGTCAAGAAAATTTCTTTGTACTGTTTAGATCTCAAACTATTGGTCTCAAACACATATAACATAGCACATAGTTCTTGATTATAGACACTCATCTCAAAGCAAAAGAAAAATCAACAAAAACCCAATTCAGAGCAGACAAATTTGATTACCTTTCTGGGGTAACTCATCTTCAGTTTGGCTTCCAGCTACATAAAGATTTGCCTTTGGAAAGCCAAATCGATAGGTGGGTTTAAATCTCGAATATCAAGAGGACAAGGTGCATTGGATTTATCAACTGTAACAGGTGATATCGGTGGAATTATGACCTTAGATTTATCAACAAAGATATTAGCAAGGGATTGATTTAAAAATGAATCATCCTACAAGAGATGCAGGATCACCAATGGCAGCATCCTACTTTAAATTCGATAAAAAAAAAGTCCCAATGGCGTATAATTAATCAGTTGGAACAATTAATAAGTTTAAATACTTACTAAATTTGAACTAGAAATGGAGTCAAAGCTTGGAGGTAAAATACTTACTTAATAAGTTTAAATACTTACTAAATTCGATCAGAGGCGAATCCTATAAAAGAGGTAAAATAGATAAAGGTTAAGAACAAGAACACAACTAATTACACATATAATCACAAAGAAACCAAAACAGAGCAACAGAGATCTGAAGTCCATTCAAGATTTGAAGAGTTCAGGTTAGAAGAAACTAGGGGTGTACACGGATCTGGATTTTCCTGTACCGAACCGAATAACCGAAGAAAAAGATCCAGAACCAAATTGTACCGTTGACTTTTTGACTAGAACCGAACCGAATTGTACTGTTGACTTTATTTGGAACGGATCTGGATATTTAACCGAGAACCGGATCGAGAACCGTATTGAACTGTACCGAATTGTCTTGTACCGAATTGTACCGAAAGAACCGATATTTATTAATTATTATATATAATACTAGTAATTTATATATAAATATTATTTATAATTTTTATTCTATATGTACTGCATAAATTTAAGTTCTTATTTAAGTTATATATTTATATATACAAAATTAAGATAATAATTAGTTAATAAATTAAACTAAATATTTTAATTATTAAGAAAATAAATTTAATTATTATAATAATCATTCTATATATGAATATGAATATGAATCTAAATATTAATATATAACTAAAATAATTTGTATTTAATTTAATCTATCTTTAATATCACTCAACTACTATTTTATTTTCTTTATAAATTTTTATATAAATATTTAAGTAATCAATTCATCATATAAGTACTTTATTAATTAATTTCATTTACTGTGAGTATCAATTAACTAATACTCATATATTTTTAGGACAATACCTTTATGAATATCTAAATTAATAATGTAATTAAATATATTTATTATATATGATGAAATATTACCAATTATTGTATTATATAAGTGTATAATTATTTTACCAATTAATTTCATTTATTTTTAGTGTCATTCAACTAGTATGTATATATTTTTGTACAATACCTATAGTAATAATAAAATTGTAAATCAATAATGTGATTATATATAGTTATTGTATATAAAATTTTTATTAATTAATATAATTATTTGAGTATGTAATTATCTTATCAATTAACTTTATTTATCTTTATATCATGAATGATTAAATGTACTTATATGAGTACATATACTTTCAATATCACTTAACTAACATTCATTAATTTTTTTACAATATATATATGAGTAATTGAGTATTTAAATTAACAATACAATTATATACAATTATTATATTAATGAAATTTTACTAATTTGTGTAAAATTATTTATTGCATAAATTTAATCTCATAATTATTTACATTATATATTTTAATACATAAAATTAAGATAATAATTAATTAATAAGTTAAACTAAATATTTTAATTATTGAAAACGGAAATTTAATTATTATAATAATTATTATATATATATGAATATGAATACATAATTAAAATAACTTGTATTTAATTTAATATATCTTTAATATCATTCAATAACTATTTTATTTTCTTTATAAATAATATTTATTAAATATCTATATAGATATTAGATATGTAAGTTAAACAATTTATCACATAAATACTTTATCAATTAATTTCACTTACTTTGAGTATCAATTAACTAATACTCATCTATTTTACAGCAATACCTATATGAATATTTAAATTCGTAATGTAATTAAATATATTTATTATATATAATGAAATATTACCAATTAATTATTTATATATGAGTGTATAATTATTTTATCAATTAATTTTATTTATTTTTAGTGTATAAATATTACCAATTGCTTATATGAGTACATATACTCTCAATATCACTTAACTAACATTCATTTATTTTTACACAATACCTAGATGAGTAATTGAGTATTTAAATTAACAATACAATTATATACAGTTATTATATTAGTGAAATTTTATCAATTAGTCTAATTATATATATATATATATATATATATATATATATATATATATATATATATATATATATATATATATATATATATAATCACCTTAACAATTAATTTTATTTTCTTTTAGTATCACTCAACTAGTATTAATCTATTTTTGCATAATATCTATATGAGTAATTTAGTATGCAAAATAATAATATAATTATATATAATTATTATATTAATGAGATTTTTTTACCAATTAGTGTAATTATATATGTATATAATCAACTTACCAATTAACATAATTATATGAGTATATAATCACATTATCTATTAATTTCATTTCCCTTCATCATCACTCAACTAACATTCATCTATTTTTGCACAATACCTATATATATATATATATATATATATATATATATATATATATATATATATATATATATATATATATGGGCGTATAACGTTTTTTTTCCTCTTTCCCGTTTCTCTCTCCTTGCTGTGGCTTTTTCCTCCCTTTCCGACGAGTTACGACGGTGACCGGTGATGTGAGCAACCCCGGTGAGATCCCATAAGCGAGATGAACATCCCGATACCTACCGATCATCCCTACTCGCTGATAGTGAATATATGTATATAATCACATTACCAATTAACGTAATTATATGAGCATATAATCATATTAGCAATTAATTTCACTTCCTTTCAGCATCAATCAACTAAATTTCATCTATTTTTGGACAATACTTATATAAGTAATTAAGTATTTAAATTAATAATGTAATTGTATAAAATTATTATATTAATTAAATTTTATCAATTAATTTTCGCACAATATCTATATTAGTAAATGAGTTGTAAATCAATTATATTATCAATTAACTTTATTTATTTTTATATCATGAATGATTGAATGTACTTATATGAATATATAAGTATCTTATCAATTAATTTTATTTATTTTTAGTATTACTCAAATAGTATTCATTTGGTAAGGAACTTGAATATTAAGGAATACATAAAAAAGATATAAAGATTTATTAAATTGCAATAAGAGTTATAATTTTATTTTATTCTCTAACGTTTTTTTAAATATCTATATTTCTTTTAACACATAAAAAGATAACATCGGCTTATAAAATACTTCATTTTATAAATTATTTTATTAATACTATTAATTTAGTAGTCATTTAAAAAATATCTTATAATTACTCTAATTTTTATAAATAATGGTAAATATAAATTATTTTTTTAATGATAAAAAATTGAATTGAAGATAATGTGGTTATATAATAATGGAGTTGTAAATCAATAATGGAGTTGTAAATTAATAATATGATTATATATATTTATTCTCTAACATTTTTTGAAATATTTATTTTCCTTTAAACAAAAAAAATTAACATTTGCTTATAAAATACTTTATTTTATAAATTATTTTATTAATAGTCATTTAAAAAATGTTTTATAATTACTCTCATCTTTATAAATAATGGCAAATATAATTTATTTTTATAATGGTAAAAAAATGAATTTAGGATTAAAAATTAAATTGAAAAATTTTTAAGGGGGAAAATTTTTTGATTTTGGATTTTTTGGAGGGAGTAAAAAATTGAATTAAGTGGTGAATAATTTTAAAAATATTAAAAACAAATTAGGTTTACCCCTCCCTCTCTGTCTCATATCTTCACCCCGCCTCCCTTTCTGCCTCTTGCTCCACTTTCACTCTTTCAGCCTTTTCCCCTTTCTGTCGATCGTTGGTCTTCGTCTCTTCCCATTTCTGTCTATCGCCGGTCTTCGTCTCTCCACCACGATCCCCTTTCTGCCGATCGCCGGTCTTCGTCTCTCCACCACGATCCCCTTTCTGCCGATCGCCGGTCTTCGTCTCTTCTGGACGAAGAAGAAATAATCCAAGAATGCAAAGCTTTAACAGTCGTCTAATCAATTTGTAATATATTTCATGCCAACTCATTTGCCATTAAGAATGTTTGTTTTCTTCACAAATATTTTATAAAGTTGTTTGTCATGGAATTGCATGATTCTTCTTTATTTGCAGTCTACGTGATAGATCCCAAGTAGAGCAGTTATTGCGGTATATTATTGAAGAAGCCCTAGAGGATGCTGAAAGCAAACGGGCATTTAAGTAGGTCTCATTGACTCGTAAAAGATAATTTTCTTCAGCGTTGCAGCATCTCTTTGTTTGCCTCTGACCACTTCCTTCTATAGGTTTCCTTTCATTGCCTGTGAGATATTTACATGCGAAATTGATGTTATTCTTAAGACTTTAGTGGAAGAAGAGCAGGTAGTTTTTAATTTTCCTGATTCATATGTGTCAAGTTTGGAGATTAATTAATCAATGATCACATTTTTTCTAATCTCTAGTTCTTCTTTCATGCTACTGTAGCTAATGAGCTTACTCTTCTTTTTATTGGAACCCAATCGATCTCATAGTGCTTTGCTGGCTGGCTATTTTAGCAAGGTATGTTGATAAGTGCTTCATATCCACTTTTTGATGCTTATCTATCTATCCATATATTACTTGATGCGATTTGCTGTTGTGCTTTAGGTTGTCATTTGTCTTATGGTGCGGAAGATTGTCCCACTTATGACCTTTATTCAGGTGAGAAACTGTTTTTCCTGGAACTCTGAATTGTTTCCCAATACTGATAAACCAGTGATTCCTCTTTTCCATGTGAATTCAATAGCTTCAGATAACCGTTATATTTTACTGGAACAGGGTATGATCAATTGTGGGATTTACCATTGTCATTATTGAGAGTAGTTTCATTTATTGACCATTTAACTTCTACAGGCCCATCAAGATGTATTCCATCAACTAGTTGATTTAATTGGAATCACATCCATCATGGAGGTAACATGAAACTTAGGTTTTTCAGTTCCATTTCCTTCTCCTTTTTCGAATTGCAGTTTCCTTTTATCTAGTTCTTGGTTGAAAACATGTCCCAATAATTTTTTGATATCACCCGCATTATACAGGTTCGGCTTGTAGGGGCTGATGACCATGTATATCCTAATTTTATTGATGTGATGCAATGGTTGGCTGATAGCAATCTGCTAGAAATGATTGTGGACAAGCTGAATCCTTCTGTAAGTGAGTCTGCTATGTTGTCATGAAAATTTGCTCTTTAATTTTACTTTTTAATCCATTTTCTTGTGCATATGCTTGCTCTTATGTGGACACACACTTGCATGTTAGACAGAGAGAGTGGACATAATTTTTGCTTGGAGTTACTTTTCCTGTTGGATGTGAAGCCACTCAATTTATATGTATGGTTTTGTATGGAATCATAAATCAACATGGTTTAGATATATGGTTTTGATGGAATCAGCATTCTCTTATTTTAGTTGCTGCGGTTTATATGCCTCTTTGCATTAATTCTTGTGGTGACCATATATTAGGTGTGCTTTTTGTTTATGCAAAGTTTTGCGGTGAATTTCATTTTTAAAATGATTGGTTCATAAAGTTGACAGCCTGAAAGTCAATTGATTAACCAATTTCACATGCATTAAATCAGATAGGAATGCATTTAAATTCATTTACGGTTAAAAAATCTCAAAACCTAGCTAAAAAGAATTGCAGTTTCCTGAAAACCATTTGAAATGGTTGGTTACAAAATTTGACCATCTGAAGCTGAAGTGGCAGAGTTGGTTAGCCAAGTCTATGCACATATTTCAATGTTGATATGAATAGGTGTAATACTCGTGTGCAGTTGCACTAGTCAGCCAAATTAATGCTTATTTACATAAAAGAACTAGCCTAGATTTGTACCAGAATTGCAGTTAATTTCTTGGAAATCATTGCAAATAATTTCTTCATGATTTTGACAACCTCAGAATGAGTGAATTGGTTAAATAAGGGCAGACATTTGCATCTAATATTTGTGAATAATTTGAGAGTACATTTTTTTATGTTTTTATATAATTCATACGAATTAAATTTGTCTAATCAATATATTCAAGAAATAAGCATTTGTAAATAAAATTATCTTTCAAACTTTAATATAATGTATCAAATTATAATTATTGATAGCCAAATTCAAACTATATGCTCGAGAGGCTAAAAGTGTTCAAACTCTCATTCTTGTCAAACTGCTTCGATTGATTATTACTGAATTCTCAATCTCTATATGCATTAAAGTGTGATGAGTACTGCTGGATGTCTCATTTATTCCATCGTTTGTTGACAGATGTTTTATTTTCTAGGTTTTGAAAGATGACAATTCACCATTTACTTGTTATTTTCGACAACCAAATGTGAGAGCTCTTGCTTCACAATGTCTCTCTTTCTCGCTACCTGCAATGCAGACTTTTCTCTTGATGCTATAAGTATGCAAAATTAAAAGTTAGCTGAAAATAAAGTTTTTTTACATAATTTTTATTTTTAAATTTTCATACTTAAACGAGTTTCTTCTTCATTAGTTATTTCACAGGAATATTGAGGCCAAGAGGTCAATGTTGGAATTTTAATGCTATTGGTAATTAAAGGTTGACAGCATCCACATATTGATTACACAGAACTTAGTTTGTAATTTCAATATTTAAGTAATTTGAATAGAAATTAATTCTATTTTTTTTCAATTTGCTTTTTTAATGGGATGGTATAGCACGCAATATATTTATGCACCATATAATATTATAATTCATGTCAACAGATAAAAAATGCATATAAACTCTATTAGTAACACTCGTTTTATATTATATCTATACTAGTAGTTCATATTTGAAATCATTAAAATGATTTTACTACTATGAAATCTATACTGATTGTTAAATTTCTGCATTTTAAATAATGTGATTTAATGTGCATGCAAAATTTTAAAAATATTGAATTATCCGAAATACTGGATTGTATTGTATTGTATTGTTTTGTACCGAAAGAACCGAAGAACCGTACCGAATTGTACCGAATTTTTTTAGAACTGTACCGAATTGTTCCGAATTTTCAAGACAGTTACAATACTTAATTTTTAAAATCTCCGAAATTTCAATACAATACGGAGATTTATAAATCTCCGAATTGTACCGTACCGTGTACACCCCTAGAAGAAACTATGAAATAAAAGAAATAAAAAAGCGAATCTAAATCTAGAAAAAGTGACAAAAGAATACCAGTAGAGTGAAAGCCATTGTGAAGGACAAGTGAAAAAACAAGAGGAACGAGCATAGAAAGCATAACAAGGAAAAGCACGCTAATGACTAGAGACCTCCATCATCTTTTCTTGGGATAAACAACTGCACCTTTCACTTGCAGCAATGAGTTTGGGGAATGGGCGGCAAAGAATTAGAGTTACTTACCAAGCTTCAATGATATAAAAGGGATTACCTTAGCTTAAAAACCCAGGAAAGACATGGCAGAATCGGGATAGGTGAGTTTTGGGATTGTTAGGGTGTGTTTACTTACATAAAACAATTTTCTGTTTTCTGTTATTTATTTTTTAAAAAAATTAGAGTAGTTATTTTCTGTAAAAAATTTGAAAAATACGTTCACCTGTTAACAGATGAAAAATTATTTTTCTAGAAACAGAAAATGAAAAAATGGGAAAACATGTTCATTTATTAAAAATAGAAAATAATTTCTAAATTAAAAAAATTAAATTATATATTATTAAATATATATATATACACACACACAATATAATTTTTAAAATTGAAATAATATGTATATATAATTAAATTATAAATTTATTAAAAAAATTTAATTAAATTTAATATTTATAAATTAACGAACATTGAATTAAAAATAATATGATAGTAAACTGAAAAATACAATCGATTTCTAATTTCTATTATTATTATAATCGTTTCACAATCGATCAGCAATTGTTTCTCTAACTATTCCCATTTGCATTTGTTGGGATAAATCAATAGTAATACCCTCTTGTTGCACTCCAGCGGTGACTTCTTCAGGCATTGTCAAATCTTCTCGACCATATAATGTAAACAATTGATCGGCTCTATCTTCCATTCGAATGAAATTGTGCAATGTACAACATGCAATGGGAATAAGCTTTTGTCGACGTAAAGGATAGTTTGGTTTTGATTTTAAAATTGGAAATCTAGCTTTTAACACTCCAAATGCTCTTTCTATCACATTACGTAAGGATGAATGCCTCTGGTTAAATAACTCATATTTTCTTGTAATTCTTCCTCGCCCACGAAATTCATTTAAATGATATCTTTCACCGCGATATGGACCCAAAAATCCTGGTATATTGGGATAACCAGCATCCACGACGTAATAATATTCTACAAATTAATATTTATATTAATCAAATTATAATAATATAAGTTAATATTAAGAGAGAAATGATAATAAAAACTCTTACCGCCGCTTGGAAGAGGAAAATTATTTTCTTGTCTTGTTAATGCATCAAGAAATACTCTAGAATCATTTGCTGTCCCTTCCCATCCAGTGGACACGAATGTAAATAACATATCGTGAGAACATACGACCATAACATTTTGAGTTACAAGCGTTGCCTTTCTACCACAAAAGGTCTTTTGTTTAGAAGCCGGTGACCAAGCTGCCACATGAGTACCGTCTATTGCACCTATGCATTTCTTAACCAGATAAAAGAAGAATATTTAACTTAAAGTTAATATTGTATATATATGTAGGGTTAATATAATAATTAAAATAATAAAAATTTAATAATATATTATCTTACCTCAAAATATGGGTACCATCTGGGATTATTTTGAATTTCTGGCTGCACAGGAAATCTATTCACATGTTTAATCAAGTGAGTACCTAAAGTAGCCAATGCTCTAATCACCATCTTACACCATTTATGAACAGTAGCAAGTGAATGTTGATATCGTTCTGCTATAATCCTTTGACGAAGATTATGACATAAAACTGACAAACCCATCGCCACTCCTTCTTCTACGCTAACATCCCTTTTATCTCTTAATAAACCCATCAATTTTAATTTTTCACATAAATTTATAAACACATGTGGTACCATACGAAACCCTTCATAACACCTAGTTGGATTTCCTACAAGAACTTCAAGAATATAATTTTTCCACTAAGTATTGAAGTTTTGCAAGGAACCCGTCCTATAAAATTCTGAGACATAAAAAATCTAACTAAAAGTAAATCTAAAATATCTTCATCCTCATCACTACTAGAACTATCACTACTCGTTGAATATACTAATACTTGATTTTGATGCAAATTTTGATCCATAAATCCTGCATCAATTTAAAAAAATATATAAAATTTAAGGAAAAAATAAAATAAACAAATAAAAAATGAAAACAAACAACTTATATATATTTATTCAAAAAATTTAGATAACAAAATTTAGTTTAATAAGTTAAGGCATATTACATAATATAATTAAAAATAAATATTGAATGTTCATTTACATAAACTTTCAATCCAATATCTTCTTCTATCGTTACGCATTAAGACAAATATTTTTCTCCATTCTACATTGACAAACTTTTCCAGTGTTTTGTTATAAGCAGCACTAGAAATATCTTCTATTTCTTCCAAAATATTCATACATGCCTCTATAGAATATGGATCAGCTTCAGCACTTGTAACTTGATTGCTTTCTAATTTATATCTTTTGGCTTTTGTTGATTCCTTTTCAGCTCTAGCACTTAAACAAGTAGCCCACATTTCCAAACATGAATCCAATTTTTCAAATTTGGTTTCTTTCTTAGCTCTATTAGAGCCAGGATTGTAATCAGTAGGATTTCGTTTATCTTTTGAACTAGAAGCACCATTTTTTGCTCAGTTTGATCCATAATGAATGCCCCTTTGAAGAAATTCTTCTTCAATTTGACGCTCGTCATCTGAATCATAAGGTACTTGTGTAGAAGCATGGTACAGATACCCAGTAGCAGTAGATTTACTGAAAATTTGACCCAATAAATCATAATGCTTGCATCCATTTTTCTTAAATGATTTGAAATTCTTGTGCTTCTGTAATTTAATTGAAAAAAAAAACATTTTAAATATTGATATTAGTAATATGTACCTTAATGTAAAAAAAGTATTAAATAAAAAGTTAAATTAATAATATGCTTACTTTGTAAAACATTTGCCAAATATCTTCAACAGCAAATACGGTGTTTGAATACGAATCATAAGTTACCCCGGTATGCTCCAATAATTCAGCAAATTGTCGATGTTTCATACGAAGATGATTGTATTTTCCCTTTATCTTTTCAATACCATATCTCTCTCCCACTATTATATATAATTCGTCATCCATTTCTTGCCAATCTGATGGTTTAAAAGATAGTGTACCATTCGGATCCTTTTTAACTCTTTCGTATAAAATATTTAAAAAAGCGAGTTCATTACTGTCAGACCAATCTTTCGATTCTTCACCATTTCCATTCTTTCCCCCCATCTAATTATCTATATATAATAAAAATAAATTTTTATGAATCATAAAAAATTTTAAATATATTTTAAGCACATGCATGTCTCTGAACATTCACATGATACGACTTTTCCATCCCTTTTAAAATTTAGAATGAACTATAAATGAAGCTTACTTTGGTGCAGTTGTCTTAGAATTCAAAGCCGTGCTATAAAAATCCTGTATCTCCTTTTGAGCTACTGCTTTCAACCCAGATCTGTTACAATTAATAGCTAAGTCAATTTCCAGCTAAGATAGTTGAAATAAAAATATCATACGTTTATCTAGACAATATCAAGCTTTAATCCAAACTACTATTATTTTTCATATTTAATATTTTAATTATAAGTTTTTTAATTTTTTGTTACACTAAATTTTGTAAGTGATGATGGCATCATCATGGTATTTAATGAGTAAAGTGAAAATCAAAGTAACAATGCATAAGCTTTTACATAGACAAAATGGTTGCATATAAACCATATACACATTAAATTGCATAACTTGATATATATATGGCATCCTAAGGTAATAAAATAACTAAGAAGTATATCGTTGTTGATATCTTTGTTACATTAGAAGCAAATAGAAAAATCATCTTAAATAGTACACAACATAAATCACAAAAGAAAACAGAACCAACATTTGCAGATACCAACCAGTTGTCCCAAACAAGATAAGATAATTCCACCAATTTCAGCAGAAACTATGGCAACGACCAGATCTAAAATTAATATGTGCAAATGTCAAATAATGTATCAAAAGCATAAACATCATGCAATATAATAGCACAACAAAAATTTCACTAACAGCACTCAAGTCAAAAAGAAATATAATTGAGTTTCTTTAAATTAAGAAGAGGCAAATATAATTGAATTTTCACCTAAAAAAATATAATGATGTTAAAATTATCAATACATTTGAGATATATATATATATATATATATATATATATATATATATATATATATATATATATATATATATATATATATATATATATATATATATATATATATATATATATATATATATATATATATATATATTGTCCTTGGTCTAAGCAACCGGCTACTTCAATAAACACAGGTAGCATTCTCGGAACTTCAGTTAATAAAAGAAAAAAGATGCAAAGGGCAGTCGCCATCATGCTCAAAAAAGATAGGAAATAGATAGAGAAATAAATTCTGAATATGAAAATTACTAAAGCATTTGTTCAATTCAATCACTAATCCCCCAGATGTCAAGTTCACCTACTTGCAAATCTTACCCACACTAGCATACCTTTTGGACAATATTCTTCAACAGAGTGAGTTTCGGATAGAACTCCTGCATGAAGAGGCTTTTATATCTTCTCAGCAAGACCAGGGATAACTGCAATTAATGCATAAACATCAACCACCTGCCAAGCATTAAATCAAATCTATTATTAACATTGGGAAACAATACAAAATATAGCATCAGGAAGCCAAAATTACAACACATAATGATAGTTTTCTATCTGCACTGACCACATATATTTCCATGGTACATGTATATTTGCAGACTGCTAATAAGGAACACAAAAAAAATCATAAATATCAGAAAGAAGGCCAAGAAGAGTCTGGATTGAAACTTCTTTTATTTTTATATGCTGCAACTTTATTTTTTTATTTCGATTGTGAGCGTATATAAATCTATAGAAGATTTGCGCCAATACTTTTTTTATTTTGATTGTGAGCATAAATCTAGAAAATAGCTGTAATGTTTAGAAAAGATAGACTTCATAATTTATTTTGAAGAGAAGAAATTTGCATTTGCTGATAGTTAACAACATCGATCAGTCTGGTGCACTTCATATTTACTCTCGCCAAAGAGCAAACAAAATAATTAAGCTAAGCTAAGTTAGGAAATAAAATTTAGTTATTTTTCTGTAAATTAAATTTCCATTTTTCTTGTATAAATTATAGGCTTCTGTTATAATTTTATTGCAGTATGTTTACAAAAACACATCGTATCTACCAACCAATTTAATCTACTGCAAAAATGAATGATGGATCACAATTCCGACCTTCAATGTTCTATTTTTTTCAATTCCTTCATTAGATAAGGGATCTAATCAGCTTGATTAATCAGTTTTCAAAATTTAGCTAGATGCAGTAGATACAAACAAATTAGTGAAATGATTGAATAAGAGAGCAACGTAGAGAAACAATAATCAAACTACAGATAAAGGGGCTTACCTCAGAGATAGAAACAGAAACAACAAGAGGCCATCCAATATCTTTTATATCGCACTCAAAATTAGCAACTATACATTGAACAACATCATCTCAGGTGACAAGATAACAGAGCCATACAGAGCCATCAATTAAAACATCATGACTGACAAATCTGGTTATATAAGTGAAACAACCATTTTTGGTTCTTTATGATAAAGATGATAAAGTGGCTGATAAATCAATAAGCAAAAAATTTCTTGAGTAGATTCAGACACAAAAAAGACCAGGGAAACTATTTAGACAAGGAAAATGACAGAAAACTAATGAGTACATAGAATCATCATTGTCCCATTTAAAAATTATAGTTTGGCCTTAAAAAGATGCTTCAACATCAAGATGAAAAGCACCTTCACAAACTTTATTTCTATATCTACCACATATATTTCAAAATGTCACCTGGGACCATCTTTAAATAGAACAAATTGACCCGATTTCCTCATAAAGAACAATCGAATTAGAGCAATCAACAAATACCCAACACAAAAACTAAATAGAAACTCCACTATTTTCACATTCAAGAACCAAATTGACCTGATACAATTGGACATCTAATAGAAATTTCAAATATCGTAAGCAAATAAACCATAAAAATGCCAATCGAAAACAAGCACTAGTGTAAGCATAAAAGAGATTGATTGATCTTGAGCAAATACGTTTAGAGTAGATAGAGAAAATTAACTTACAGTGAAATTCTTAAGGGGATTCAAGTTAATTTCTGTGCAGGCAGAAACCCAAAAACCTAATTAGAAGCTTAGAAGTTGGAACTAAATCCCTAATTCAAAGAAACAATATGAAATTTCAACTTAAAAAATCCAGTACACTACTATCCAGCTGAAAATTAGAAAGAAGAGGAAGAAGGCAACCTGTAATCTTCTCTGTAAATAGCCTGTAGCAATTGAGATGTCTCCAAATCATTTAAATAGAAAGAACCAAATCTACAAATCTACTGAACCATTTCAAAAAATATATTTTCAGTTGCAGTAATCTGATTTAGTTGAGATAAATCAGCAGAAATCTTAAGTAGAGTATGTGAGTATATATGCCAGAGGCTAGAAAGAAAACAAATGAACCGAAGAGGAATTAGAAAAATTAGAAAATCTATTTTCTATTTTCAATTTAGAAAAATTACATTAGGTGAACAGGCTTTTCTATTTTTTATTTTTCACGAAAAAATTTTCTAGAAAACAGGGTCTGTTTTCTACAAGTAAACAGACCCTTAGGTTTTCAAAGCTATTAGAAGTTTAATTTTAGAGATAGGTTTTCAGAATTTTTTTAAATGAAATTTACTATCGATGCCTCGATGGCGCGTTATTAGATCCCCATTAAGGACCAGAAATAGATTTTTCAAGGACTACATATGCTCTTCTTACTAATAGAATGAGAATTAAGGACCAATAAAAAATCTAGTCCCTAAAATAAATTTTCAAGGACCAAATTTTGCTCTCGTCCTTAAAAAGTGGTCCCTGAAAGCTCATTTTCTTGTAGTGCAACTAGTATAAACATTGTATACAACTAGTACATAGAGTATAACATATGTATATAAATTTTATAATGTGCATAAAAATAAGATGGTATAAAATGATCAAACTATATCAATTCACATTGTATTACAAATTAGAAGTGTTATTTTAAATATACATACCCCGAAGGATAGAGGTTGACCACCATACATCAAGTAATGGAACCATGTCTTATCTGCAATTTCATCAATCTCAAAATCAAATGGAGGATTTAGGACATCAGCTCTTGGTTGATAAACTTTCTTCCTAAACAAGATAAATTAACATGTGTCAAGGCATCTTAATAAGCATTAACATCAAATAAAGATTTAATATTAAGATTTTTTTATTATCTGTTCTTAGTTATCATCCCACTATCCACGAAGCTATTGAAAGCTGACATCAAGTCCCAATCAACAAACTCACTTATTTTGTTGTCCAAAGGTACTATGCCTTTGACAAATATTTTGTTGCAACTGTTCTTCCCTTTTAAGTCACTTGAACCAAAATTGGTAAGATATGGAGACTTTATGATAAATGATGTTTTAATACATTGTTTATTAACAACCGGTGTAATGTCATGGGCTTGACCTTCATATAGCACAATTTCTTTGCCAGTTACAGTAAAGTTTTCACTATCCTATGATAAAAAATAAATCAATAATAATATTAAAAAAGACATTACAAAATCAATATAAAGTAATATTAATTAAAGAGCAAACACGCACATTTTTATTATTAATCACAATTGCATATATTTCATCAAATAATGTGCTATCCATATCATCACTTTTTAGTAGGCTTGAAACAGAAGGACATTCTTCTATTTTTATCTTCATTTTGTGGACTTCAGCACCCTAAAAATGTTGAATGACATATTATAAATATAAAAATAAATGAAATACATTTTTGTAAAGCTTAAAAAAAGTCTAAATGAAATATACTAAATAACATAATAAACATACCACTTTATCACAAAAATTTTCATGTTGTTCATCAATTTGATCTTTCATATGATCAGTTATTTCATATCCTTCACTATTTATGTATCTTTCATCATTGATTGTATCATCAAAAAACTACACACCATAATAACATAAATAATGAAAAATTAAATAATATTTAATCAAATGCATGATTTTGTAGTTTTAAGCTTTTTGAAATCCATATAAAAAAGAGAACATCACCACATGTGTATGATGATCTGCTTCCAATTTTGCATCATCATTAAATCCATCTTGGTCAAACTCATGATGTTCTTGAGATTCATTGTTGTGAGTCTGTTCATTAGAGAGAACAAAATGAAAATTATAGAAATATTAAAATAGTCTACATTACAATAAACGAAATTGTACATTAAGTACACATATTGTGTACACCAAGTATACATTGTGTATATAATAAGTACACACAGTGTATACATCAAGTACACAACATGAAAAATCATGTACACACAGCGTGTACATCAAGTACACATGGTGTATATACCAATTACACAATATACATTAAATGAAATTGATAAAAAAATAATTTAACTTTACCTAAGAGCTATTAAAAGAATCTAATTTTTGTGAAAGTCCAATAATCGTGTCAATGACATTTTTGAATTTTTTTGTCAAAATAGACTTGCATATTGTCTATGTTGGACTCCACATAACTCCTTAAGCTTTTAATATCTTTTCTCATCTTATTTTGTCTTTTTTCCATCATTTCCATTTTCCCCCTAAGTCCAGGTCTTCATGTTTTCCATGAATTTTCTGTGGTCTTGTATGTTTTGAAGAAGAAGCTATAAATGTAGGTTGTACTGGAGTACCATCATCATCATTATCATCTAATGGCACATCTTCATTAGCAATATTCTTTTTTAGTCCCTTTTCAAACATTCCATCCAGGTTTAACAGCTTCATCTCATCTTCAGTTAGGCAAATATTCTTCAACTTCAACTAAAATAAAAAAAAATGAGAGATGACAAAAAACAAATAATCAATTCTTACATGATCATGCCAAATTAATACAATTTCAAATAAGGAAAAAAATTAAAGAACCATAATGACTTACATCTTTGGCGTAATGACTGAATAATGTGCTTGAGATATACCTCAAGCTTAGTTAAACTCCATTATCATTCCATCTTAGAATCCTTGGGCTTTTGTCTTTTTACATCTATCTCCATGTATTTGGTGACATTTCCATAGCACTCATAAAACCACACTTGGAATGCTTAAGCAAAACCATAGATTCTACACATGGTGACATTCCCATTTTTTTTGTCGGGCCTAGCCCTTTTTTGAATCAATTTTCCTTTGAGGCTACTAATCGTAAGGTCAAACACCTCTTTCCCCTATGGATAATCCTCAAAGGATCCATAATCAACAAAATTAATATCATCCTTCGTAACAATTTTATTATTGTTATGTGCAAGTAAAAAATAGTGTATAAAAAATAACACTGCTAACTTCACTGCATCTTCATCACTATCAAAAGTCACATTCATAAAACAATTGTATATGGACTGTTTGGATAGTTTTTAGGAACTATGGAAATATTTATCAAACAATGGACTACTTTGATAAGTCATGTTTTTAATCATATTTCCTTTGCACTTTAAACCAGTTATAAGTGCAAATTCTTCTAAACCAAATAGCAACTCCACTCCATGCATTAAACAAAACTCTTTATCATTTGCGGTATGTATTTCCCTAAGAAATAATAAATGAAAAAACTGATCATGAAGAATTATTTCAGGCATATCTAAAAAATACCCAAAACATGTTTTTGTGAATCTTTCAAGTTATGCCATAGTTAACTTGTCCTTTATGAGGGAGATAGTAGAATAATTCATGCAGAAGTTAAATCGCACTATGTAGAAATCATCTCTTTTCACAACCTAAATAAAAATATAATTTTTAGAGCAATAATAATAGTTCAAATAGTATTAAAAATCAATTAAAATAAATAATAACTGTACACAATGTGTACATCAAGTACACACCTTGTGTATGTGTGTACACCAAGTACATAGTGTGTGTACAACAAGTACACACATTGTGTACATCAAAGGTGTGTACATGTGTATACATTATACACACCTTGTGTGCACCAAGTACACAATGTGTACATCAAGTACACAAGGTGTGCATACCTTGTACACACCCTATGTACACCGAGTATAAATAGTGTGTACATCAAGTACACATCCTGTGTACATCGAGTACACACAGTGTGTACACCAAGTACACAAGGTGTGTACACTGCATACACAGTGTTTGTACACCGAGTACACAATATGTGTACAGCGAGTACACAAAATGTGTACACTGAGTACACGGTGTCTACAACAAATCTATACATTTTACAATTATAATAATATATATACAAATAGACATTCTTAAGCATTATATTAATTTCATATCATAATTACATAATATAGTACTTTTAATGCTTAAGAACAAGAAAAAAATAATTACCTTTTGTTTTTTGTGCACTTGAGGATCACTATGTGATGTTTCAATTACATTACAACTTCTCTTAGTTTGTCTTGTGACCGTTAAACTAAAGCTAGGATCTCCACTTTTGTTCTTGCCATCTACTTTCTTAATTTTTTTAATAATTTGGGAGGCACTTTTAGGTTGAGGAGATGAACTTAATCGAGCATCAACCATTTTTTGCCTAAGATATGAATAGATAAACATAAGGAATAGTTATCTTAGATGAAAAAGGAAACATAATTTGTAATGAAACTACAATCTATATAAGTTGCAAGCAGCAAAATATTAATTCTAGACAAAAATGCATAAAAATTAGAAGTATCAAAAGCTAAATTCAAACAGTAAGAAATATAAACAGGGAATCAAATAGAACCCAGGAAGCGAGAATCAAGCAGAAATCAGTGAAAGCAATAAAAAAAATTAGCATTGAAAGCTGTTAGCTACCTTTTTACTCTTTTTTTATGAGTGAGGAGAAAAGACAAGTTAGTTAAATAAGCTCATTGTAACTGCACAACTAATTCAACAGCATTACAACACAAGTAGAAGCATAAGATAGGAAATTAATAACTCAAGAAGTAGCATTACATCTATATATATCCTATTTTCTTTGTAACAGTTAGTGATTTCATCCATAAATATACCAACAGGTTTTAACACAAAGGCTCAAGATCTAACATGGTAAGTAGTGAGAATCAAAGTTGAA
Source organism: Excoecaria agallocha (assembly GCA_037975025.1). Lineage (NCBI taxonomy): Eukaryota > Viridiplantae > Streptophyta > Magnoliopsida > Malpighiales > Euphorbiaceae > Excoecaria > Excoecaria agallocha. The sequence continues at coordinate 20,186,194 of CM075815.1, read as the reverse complement.
CAAAATTATGTTTGGCAAATATACTTCATTTCACTTTCAACACAAATACGATGAAGAAACTGAATCGAAAATCAACAATCATCCAAATTATCTTTCTCAAAACTAAAACCAATAATCCAAAAAGAGAATAATCTCAAAAATAAAACACAGAGCAATTGCCAGATCTAGCATAAGATGTTACAATATTAACTTAAATGTAACAACTTCAAGTACTGAGATTCAGGTGAAAAAATAGCAACAATGTGAAAGGAAATATGAAATAATAAACAGTGAAATGGGAGTAATAAAAATAGCAAAAAATGAATAAACTTAAGAAAAATGTGGAGAAGTAGAGATTAGGATTGGGTACATTACATTGAAAAATTAAGAAGATTAGATCTGGAAATTTGAAAACACAAAACAGAGACAAAAGGAGAAAAGGCAACTAGTAACTGATCTCAGAGCGACTGAGAGCGAAATGTAAGCATTGTATAGCTGTAAAGAACCTGAGATAAGAAAAGAAATTAAAAAAGCATAAATGAAATGTATATTCGAATTGAAATTGTAAAAACACAGAGATTGATATAACCTAAGAGAAAGGAAAGTATACTTGAGTTAGGGATTTCATAGTAATGGAGTAGAAGGGATCTTCACAAACGATTTCGAAGGAGAATAAAAGTCATTGGTGATGTTTGGTCTCAGAATCAAATGAGAGGAAGACTCGCCGGTGATCAGAGAAGCTAATTTAACGGAAAGTGAGAAATTAGGGATTTGTTAAAAAAGGAAATAGGAAATTTTATATAATAAGTAAAAAGTTTCATTTTATGTAAACAGGAGTTATATTTTTGACATTAAAAATTTTAAAAAGTGTATTCACGAAAAAATTGCGGAAATGTGTAGTATTTTTTGTTATTTTTAATTTTTTTCTATATAATTTTGTAAAAAGCCCAAAAAAATTATAGCAATTTCCCTTTTTTATTAGAAAATCACATCATTTGTTTTTTTTTTGTTTTCAAATTGTCACATGGTTTATTTTGAATTTTTATTTATATAGCTTATATTTTAAAAAATATTCTTTTTTAATTACTCGTTTTTATGGTTTACTCTGTTTGAAAAACTTTATCGCTAACCTTTTGATTCTTTATAGGGTTTCATTTTCTCTCTTATTTCTCATTGTTGTCAAATTTAATCTCTTTTTTAAATCCTATCTACATTTACATTCGTATCTCTCTTTATTGTCGATTTTTGATATCTATGAAATTTTCTCTCGTTGATTGTAGTTTTAATCATGATCTTAATAGTTTTAAATTTTGTTGTTTCATCACTTTAATTGCTATAAGGTTGCTCCTAGTGTAATTTTTAGTTTTTATACGGTTGATTTTTCATGTATTTGAATGTGTTTTTATCACACCTTACGTTTGAGTGTTATGTTTGTTATATGATTTTTGTTTGATTTCTTCTCATGTATTGTATAAGTTAGTTTGTAAAGTTATTATATATTTCAATCTTTACTACAAAAGTGAATACAGTTGTAGACACTAGATTCTAAGACAATTTTTGTTGGAGTTACCTAATGAGAAAAATATTTCTCTTACGAATACAAGGAATAAAAAGTTTCAAAGTTTCCTCGTATGTTTGAATCTTTTACCAAAATAATAATAATAATAATAATAATAATAATAAATAAATAAATAAATAAATAAATAAATAAGTAAATAAAAGAAAAATAAAATAAAAATAACAAATAGAAAAGAGAAAAAGAGAAAAAAGAAAAAAAGGGAAATGCACGACTGAATATGAATTTTTACCAAATTGCACCCTTGGCATTGACATCCATGACCAAAATGATGAAATTCATAGTTCCAAATGAAAGAACTTTATACAAGCAAATCCCTTAAGTAAATTATTTAAAATGATATAACAACATAATGCGGAAAATATACCTAAATTTATAGCCATCAATAGTGCATGTATTATGATTTCTGGTTGGCACAGAAACTTAGATTTTCTCTCAAGTGATGGGATACTAAAGAGAAAAGAATGTATTAGGGTTAGGGTTATCTCTGTACAATCAGAACCATAAACTCTTTATAGAGTTACTTATTTTCTAATTTGTCCATCATAAATTAGATTAAGTCCTTTAGGTTTCTACACATTTATAATATCCATACTTTTAATAAGATGACTATTAAGTCCAATTTGATTTTAAAGTAACAAATCACTTTTATTTAGACTAAAACTATACTAGCTTATAATATCAATATTCACATATTTAATTTGTATATGTTCATAAATTCCAACTATCTTCCACTTGGACATTATGCATGCAATAACCTTAGTAATTGTATATTACTATAATACTTTATGAATGTAAAAAATGCTATTATAACTAAAATCATCTCTTACAATCCCGTCCATCAATCATCTCAACATAGAATTAAAGAGATCTTTGTTACATTTATTGTAACAAAACCCAACAATGGTCACATATATTAATATAACCAACACCATAGATCAAATATGGATGTGTAGCATAGAAATGTCATGCAATATGATCTTTAACATGCGTATTTCCAACTGGTTCAAGCTTAGTCCTTAATGAGATCAAACAAAGCAGAGAGTAGAAACTGTATAATATCATTAGTGGAATGATAAACTTTATATATCCACAAAATATCCATACAACATGTCAATCAAAATAAATTTAAGCATTTGTAAGTATAAACTCCCATTAAACTTATACATCATCTAATAGTGTAACACACATATGAGCAGTGTGCTCATAAAAGAACTTATGTATTAATACCTTAGTAAGCGAATCCACAATCATGGAGTTTGTGCCAATATGCATTATAAATATCTGACCACTCTAAACTCTTTCTTTAGTAATTATGAATTTAATGTCTATACGTTTAGACTTTAAAGAGCTCTTATCGTTTTTGGAATATAACATTGATTATTTATTGTCACAAAAGAAATTTAATGGTTTTCTCAATACTATACACAATTTTTAGCCCTGTGACAAAATTTTTCAACCATATCCCTTGATTTGATGCCTCATAACACACTACAAATTCAACTTCTATAGTGGAAGAAGCCGTGAGTGATTGTTTAACAATTTTCCATGAAACGACTTCTCCAGTAAATGTAGCTTGAAATGGATCTACGACTGCCTTGGAATTTAACAAAATTAGAGTCAGTTAACCTAATGATCTTTAACTGATTTGGTCTCTTATATGTGAGCATATGATCTTTTGTTCTTTGTGGATATCGCATAACCCTTTTGGCTACTTTCTAGTGATCTATGCCCGGTTCACTTAAATATCTGGCTAAGATCCCAACAATGTATGTGATATCTGGACGTTTACAAACTTGGGCATACACTAGACTTCTTGTAGCTGCATCAGGAATGTTTTGCATTTCCTTAAACTCGAGTTCATTCTTTGTTCACTGATTACAACTAAACGTATCTCCCTTAGCTGCTAGGGTATCTCATGATTCACAATTTTGCATGTGACATTCTCATAATTCTACTCGTTCATATAGTATTTTTTAGGATGAGTAGTGACACCGGGTGACACCAGAATGAATAGTATCACTCGGGGCCAGCAAACATTTTTCATCAACATTGGAAAATATAATTCATGATGAGTTTGGTGGTATAATTTTGGATGAAATTAAAATCAAATAAATCTTTCAAACTGGACAAAGACAAAAATTTCAAGACCATATTAGGGTTTGACCAAAGTTTGACTAGCCTGAAAATATTCTATTAACCTAAGAAAATTATTCCATTTGTATGGACCTACTAGAATTAATTCCAATTAAGTTTTGGAATTGCAAAATAATTTTTTAGATAATTTTGAATTTTTGAGTTTCGAACCATGAATTTTACCTTCAAAATTAGAAGTATATCGAAACGAAGTCGGATTGATCCAAAATTTTAAACATGTTTTAGTTAATTTTTTTTACATAATTTTAGACTTATTTTGTGGGTGAAATGATAATTAAAACTTGTAGCCAATAGAAAAATGAAAAGTGGCTTAATATAAGCCATTAAATTGAATAGTAAATGATTTAATCTTGGCCCTCCATTTAAAAGCACTAAAGAAAAAATTAGAGAAGTGGAGAAATTTCTCCAAATCTCCCTAAAATTTAGCCATCTTCCTCCTTTTCTTAAGTTACATAATGGGTCTCAATTCCACTTTCCTACATTTACACTTTCATTTATTTGTTATTACCAATTTCATTATTTAACATCTAATTTCACTTATCCAACATTAATTGAAATTAAAACTTATACTACACATAACAACCCCAAGTTACATAAGCTCAATCATATAAAATAAATTAGTTTAGATATCCACATAGCTATTTTTCCAAGCTCTCTCCTTGTCTTCTCTTCCTTTTCACCTTTTTCCTTCCCTTTTCCTTTAGTCTCACTTGATTCTCCCTGTACTTCTTCTTTGGTCGAACCATTCATGAGTTCTTTCTTCCATTTTTCTTTTGAATTTTTGCTCCAAACCTTTTCTTCACAATTTCATCCACTTTCTCAACTTCAAATAAGTTCTTGAGATGGCTAGAGATGAGTTTAGGGCCTTAGAATTATTTAAGGTGTGAAATTTGGTGGAATTAGGTAGAAAAATTTGGAAAAAAAATGGAGAAATTGGAAGATTATGTGGGATGGCTAGAAGGGAGAAGAGCACGGGAGAAATTGCTGGAAATTTTTAATTCCTTGTCTTTTTATAGCCATTTTAATTAGGCCAAATTAGGTCCAACCAATTAGGCCCAATTTAATTAATTAACCAATATTTTTACCCAATTATTTCTATACCACTTTTCTTGTACCATTTCTCATAAAATTATATCCATAATTATAGAAAAATATTTATTAGGCTACATGACTTTTTTTGGGTCAATCTGACACTTTTTCTTGGTCTGATACATTTTCACCAGTCCAAAAACTCATTTTTCGGTGTCACCATAAAATTAATTGTTTACTGTCTAATATTCCCCCATAATATTTAAAGTGAATTCATATGTTCAAATAATTTTTCAAAGACCTCTAACATTATTTTAAAGCTCGGGCAAAGTTTGATCAAACTCTGAATACGGGCTAGGTAAATTTTTCATTGAGCATTTTGAGAGCCTATTTGACCTCAATTTCACTTCAAATTATACCACTATACTCATCATGAATTTTACTTTCTAATAGTAAAGAAAAATTTTTGTGGGTTTTGGGTGGTACTATTCATCCTGATGTTGTATTTATAGCCCGAAAAGTACTATTCATAAAAACTAAAATTTTAGGCCATTAAATATCCTTAAAGGGTATCGGACAGAAGGGGGTATTAACCCCAAAGTTCATAATGTAGAAGGTGTTATACACCAAATTCAAAAGACACTAATGTGTCACAGAAGTAGTTACAATAGGTCTTTAGCATGCCTCAATTATTTGACAACATAACTTGTAAACCCAGACCTAACCACCCTAAGTTTAGAATCCCAAACAATCAAAATACAGACAGAAAGAATACATATATAAGTGTGTATGTGTGTGTGTGTTTGTAGACTCATTAAGGGTAGAGAGCATTCAATTAAACTCTTACAGTGTATTTGTTAAATTCTAGACTGAAGTTTCATATAGAATAACATATCGAATAGCAAGATTAAGTTACCAATACATGAACATAATATAAGGAACATTAGCTAAATGTTGGAATTAAACATGAAACTTTAAATTATACTTCTTAAGGTAGTTAGAGAACCTAGTTGGACTGATAGTCATCTTCATCGGTTGATCTCTCTCTGTATCAGGAATACATAACTAGCCCATATCTATGATATAAATGCAATAAATATTCCATTTCCAATGTCCAACATAAAGAGAACAATCCTAAAAGATTACTTCACAAATATTCCAACAGAGTTAGAGAATTTACAACAAAATTTCATAACACTAATTCTTGTATGAGGATATTTGTTATTCCTAATTTTATTCTTAGACCAACATCAATAAAATGGAAATCTCACAACTTGAAATTCTAGGTAAGCTTACATTTAATTTATTTCACTTACTAAAATCATTAGAAGCAAATATATCTTTAAGATCCTCACATTAATTGAATTTCAATAGGATTTAAGAACAAGTATCCATTGGTAACCATTATAGGTCACATAAATAGGATACTAATGAATTTACATAGCTTAAAATAAATCAGAGAACAACAATCACAAATTTTCATAAGCAAGGTAGAGGTGACTTGACTGGGATAGAGTTAAGCTCAATTAGGTTACATGCTTTTGGACTGAAGCTAACCAAGTAACCCGACTAAGCTGGAATTTGTCTCAGCGGGGCTATTTACTTTTGGACTGACAAAACACAAATGACTTGACTGAGTCAAAGGTTGTCTCAGCTAGGTTGATTGAATTTCTCAAATCCCTGCAAAATGATTGCAAGTTGAATTTGTAGTATTTAACGTGCATTCATAACATAATCATAATCATGTGTTCTACTAAGATAAATCCTAACATAGCCTAGGTTCTAGAGCCATAAATCCAACTACCCTATCTCAATTTACCTTAAAGTGAACTTATATTACACAAAAAACTGTCCAAAACCAATAAATAACAAAACACTCTTCTTCAAATTGAACCCAGGATTTATCTATCAATTCTCCTTTGGTTTTTTACCAAAAGTTCCAACATCCATATCCTATCTTACTCACCATCAATATCCAACATAATAAGAGAGCAACCTAGAGATTTCTCAACATTAACTCTAACAAGTTAGGGAATATACAACAAGATTATATAATTTGAATTCTTGTATATACATGTTTAGTATCCATAATTCATTTCTAGTCACACACACTATTTAAAATAGCAATCCAACAATTTTTGAAGTGGTTTACTTGCCTATTTAAGATAGTCACAGTCCAACTTTATACCTTCTCCTTTCCTTTAGACTTCTCTTGATCTTCAACTATCAATGCAAAAAGCCCCATCAATCACTTTAAAACTTGTTTTGCATACTTTAGATTTATCTGAGCAAGAGATGGAAATAAAAGAGAAGTTACAGATTTCATCCGCCTAAAATCTTTTTTACCTTAGTCTTTTAATTAAAACTTAACTCCATCTCTCAGCAAAATATGTTGAAAGGCCAAAGTTTGAAGTAAAGAAAGAAATAGAGGGAGAAAATGGTGGCTAAACTGATGGGTTTCCTATAAAAGATGGTCGGCCCCTCTAGCAAGGGTAGATTTTTACCTCAAACACTTTTAAACATTATAAAAATGCAGGTGCGAAACTCTTATTGGTAGTCATATAAAAATCTTGACATAATATCACTTTAGTCCTTTATTAATAATTTAATTGCAATTTATAGTTTGATTCTAACTTTGATTTCAATTTAAGTTACTAGATATAGAGGTATACTTAATTTTCTAACTTTTACATTATGCTAAATACCTATAACAAATTAATAATTCCTAATCACGTCCAATTTATACATACAACAAGTATTTGTATAGTAGGAAAATGCCTCAATGAGTCCCAAGAATTACTATTAGAATTAACTTGAAATAGCACATCATCAAAATAATTGTTTCTCTTCTAGTCTATATTGCTATATACCACTAAGTTGTCATTTAGCATTAGACAACTACAAAAAGAAAAGGAAAAACAACATATTATTATTAAAACTAGCCATGTTAATATCTATCAACATATACAAGTTGAGCATCCATACTTCAGACATTTAGAGAACTAAAATAAAAAATAACCCAATTTATGAAACTACCTTTATTTGACAAAACACATCAAAATCCAAGAACATTAAGTGTGCGCGCGCATGCATACATGTATTCATTTTATCTGGATTGTGATGATTTAAAGGTCTGACATTGGGATGGTTGGGTCTAAACCTACAAGCTCTGTTGTTAAACAAGTTAGGCATGCCTGAGTCCTATTATAGCTGCTTCTATGACACATTAGTGTCTTCTGAATTTGGTGTATAACACCTTCTAAATTATGAACTTTGGGGTTGAGACTCATTTTGTTTGACACTTATTGTAGGTGTCTTTTATTTTGTATCTGTTTTTCAAGTTTATAAATATTGACAAGTTATTTATAAATATATATATATTTGGGTGCTAATTACATATGGCTGAATTGAATCGAAAGTATATATACTTAAATTACTAGCATGCTCTTTCTAATTTGACATTTGTGATATCTTTTGTTTTAAATTACTGTATTTACCACCTTAGACACTAGCAAAAAATTTGATAATGCTCTGTCATGCCCTTTTTTGTTATAACCTATTAGCATTTTATTCAGGTTTCTTTAATGCTAGTAAAATTTGGATAATTACTATATTCAAGATATTCTCTAATATTTGTTAATTTATATATTATGAGTGTTAATAATTTTTAAGTTATTTCTTATTAAGCTTATTCATTTTAAGAGTCCAATACCACTAAGCGTAACCTTAGCATATGTTGAGCTTTACTCATTGACCTTACACCTGTGCAAGTGATTATTGGTTGAAAGTGAGAACTAAAGTCGGGACAACAACGGCTGGCCAACTTAGGAATTTAGGTTAAAGTTTATATTAATCATTCTTGTACTTACTAAAATTTGTTGTAAAGACTCATTAATTATTATTGTCTAAATAATTATAGATATTTTGATAACTTATGTGCCAATAGTTATATTCTTGCTCCCATGTACCCTCTTGAGGGTTATTAGGACGTGCCAATAAATGTTCATAAAATATGCATGCCTAAATGGAATGTTAAAATTACATGTATGATGATCCATGTTACGACTCTAGCAAGTGCACTAGATCGACAAGTAATAAAGTGGGGTAAATTTAAGACCCTCAATATCGAACCCAAGGGAATTATGTGTGAAAACTGTGGAAATTAATTGTATGCTAAAGAATTCCTAATTGTTTGTGTGTATGAGTTTTTTAATTTATATAATGTAACTTTAAAAACTAAAGTATGCAGTGAGAAGGCATTAAATTCTACTAACAGTAAATTGAGTATGTATTAAATTCAGAAAATTAACAAGTATGAAAACCTCTATAAATAAAACGTTGCTCGGGTTCACTCATCCACCCTATACCCAATGTGAATTAAATTTGCCTAAAAGTATACATGAATGAATTCGGGATAACCCTCTTAACCCAAGCGTCCCATTCCGGAGCTAGCTATTCTAGTTGCTAGACGTCCCATTCTGGAGCCAACCCAACAACTAGCCTAAGCACGGGTTTAATATCCTAAGTTTGGTTTGCTTTCCCATTCTGAAGCCAAACAACCCAAAACTCATCTATTTCACTGCACACTCAAACTCTACAACCAAATTTACTTCATATCTAGAGTCCCATTCTGGAGCAATCTAAAATAGATAGTATTTTTAGATAGATAAGCAGAGCTAAGATTCATTCATAGCATTCAACTCATACAAGCATTAACATCCAACTTAGATAAAAGATACAAACGTTCAACACAGCTGGAAAATCACTTGAAGAGCTGAAAACTAATGAAATAAATTAAGCAACAGTGAGATAAACCATTCATTCATATATATATAACTGTAAATATGTTCAATGTTCACATTCTTGGGTAGGGGATTCAAAGATCCCCCAAACAACTAAATGACTACTCACTATCCATCACAAAATGAAAAGAGATAAGGATAGAATAACCCCTGAAATTCATGGTGAAGAAAACCTAGCTGAATCCAAGTTCTTTAATCTCTTTCTCCAAAGCTTACTTGAAAAATGTGCTTCAAATGTGTAGATCTATACTTGTAAACTGTAAATCTATGTTTTATCTAAGTATTTTTGTGTAAATCCAACTATTTTCAAGTAAATATATGTATCTATGTGTGTAAAATGAACAAAGAACTCAAAGAAGGAAGAAAGAAACCCTAAAACCTAAAAATTCCCTAAAAACTCAAAAACTTCCGATTCTGCAGAATAACCTGCCTTATATAAGTCAACATGGGTCACAATTACTAACAAATTCCTGGTAACCGTGACCTCTAATGAAAAACCCTCTTTTAATTGAAATAGGTCATGGTTACTATGAAATTTTTAGTAACCATGAGATGGCTCGGAGCTGTAATCTGAAGTTTGATCATGGTTACCATGAAATTCCTGGTAACCGTGAGAAAACTCTCCTCTTCATTCTGGACTAAAAATGTGCCTCCCTCACGGTTACTAGGAAATTCTTAGTACCTGTGAGGTGCTTCTCCTTTAGCTTCTGCACTGAAAACTCCATAGGTCACGGTAACCATCCTATCACGCACAATTGCCATGTTGACCGTGACAAGCTTCAAAACGGTACGTTTTGACAGAATACATGGGTCATTGTTACTAGGAAATTCCTGGTAACCATGAGGTACTTGCAAAAACCACAAAATTCTATCAAAAGCTTCCAAATTTGTATAAAAACTAGAATCAACTGAGAATCGGATAAATTATTAAATGCAAGCAAAAATAAAGCAAAAGATGTTAGAAAATAATGAAAACTAGACTAAAATCAGACCAAAACTAAATACTGAATTTGAGTTATCAAAATACCCCACACTTAGACTTTGCTTGCCCTCAAGTAAATGAATTATCCACAATCAAGAAAAACTCAAGACTCTGATTTAGAACAAGAAAAATTAGAAGTACCAAAGCAACACTTAGTAGAAGACACTCAGAATAAGAACTTTATCAAAATGACTCAAATCGATTTATATCAAACAATTTCTCGTGTGTGTTTGTGAGACTAAAATAGATTTATATTCTTTCAACCAAAACTACCAGTGAATTCTAGCAATCAAGCAATCAGAAAATTATGACACATTTGTGCATTCTACTCAGAATAGCCATAAGTCTCTCCTTTAGCACCTGAACCATAAAGGTTATCTCCACTAAACAACTCAGAACAAGATAAAATCACTAGGTCTTACATTAAGGTTGTAATGGGGTTAAGGCAAAGGTTCCAACGAATTGATAAGGTTAACAAGATAGAATTCGCCACACTACCCAAAAATGCCTACCACCTAGCTTTCACTAGAAACAACTCTCTCAACATGCATGCTCTATTGTTATTAAAAGGAAAAACTAATCTTAGGACATTAATCAGATTCTCACATTGCAGATAGTAAAATAATTAACACTTTCTATAAATGCTAGGTACCCCACACTTATTTTCTGCAGTGCTGAATCAACCAAAATTCTGCAGTAAAGGATATATATATATATATTTTTTTCTTCTTTTTTGTGATGAATTTATGGTAACCGTGGGATACTACGTAGGTGATAGGAGTGCCAAAAGCATTGATTCTTACCATCCTTGTCCCAAAAATTTTAGAACATTAAGCTCAAAAATTCCCTAAAATCTTTTCAACTTCCCCTTCTTGATTGAAAATCAACAATTTCATCAAACCTATCATGCAAATTTGTTTACTACCCCACCTAGAGTGGCCAATTCCAAAATGGGAGAGACAAAGGCATTTAGGCTATATGGTTAAACAATAGTGCAATAAAAAAATATGTAGTATGCTTTTAGCATACCAATTAAGCTCAAAGGGGCTAACAATGGCAAAATTTCCAAGGGTAGGTCAAGAGTCATTCAAAAATTAGTTACCAAAGAAAGGCTGCCTAGGTCATATCCTAATCTCATATGAGTTGAATATTTGTTTCGAAGGGTGATGAGGAAGATTTTAGCTATTTCAGAATTCCTTCACTCAATTGCTTTTTTTTTAAGCAACAGTGCTCATTAAATAAGAAATTGAATGATATGTGATTAATTGAGATCAATTTAAAAACAATCTTTCCTGAATAAACTACTGCTCTCTGGCTACTCAGTATTTCCAACTTATCAGTTCAAAAATGAGTCTAAGCTAATTCAATTCAAGATTAACTGGCAGCTCAAACTAAGGGTAAGGTGATTGATAACTCAATGGAAAAAAATTATTCTAACTTAAATTAAAGGGAAAAACAAAGACTTTAGAACATAACAATATTTAAAACCAAAAGGAAATGCAAAACATAAAGTAAATTAACTTAAAGTAAAACAAACTCCATTAAATTAACACTAAAGAACATTCATAATGTGCAATTAAATTGAAAAAAATAGATGAACTAAACAACTGAAAAAATTAAACAAAAGTTGTGGTTCAAGAGTTTCACAATTTTATCCATTTGAGTCCCAACTTCTTTCTTTGCAAAGATAATCTGCATAAAACAATTTCTTCACAAAAACAAATTAACTTCCAAATTGTTCAAATTTTTAATCCACATGTTTAAAATTCAATATCAACACAATTAAAATATTCTCTTGCTCACCCCACACTTAAAAACTTGCTGTCTGCAACAAGGTACAAAGATAAAGCTCAAACTAGGGAAAAGGGGAGAGGGAACTTCCTGTTCAGGAGGGGTGGGGGAACTGGGGAATCAAGCCGGGCATTCAAAGCAGCTAAGGCTTCAATGATCTGCTGCTGTTGATGCTTGAATTCCTCCTGGTTGGCAGCTAAATTATCCATATGGTCCATCAAGGTAGTGTATTGGGCAGAGGACAAAGTGACTGAATCTTGATCCGGGGCAGGTGAAGGAGTACATAGGTTGCGCTCCATCTTGTGCAAATACTCTTCTCTCTCGGTCAGCCTGAACCCATGTTCGGTAGTAGCATCATTTACAAGGATCTTCATATTCTTCAGCATTTTGGCATCTATATAAGCTGCTGCAGGAAGGCTCTTGTCTATATCCAATGGATGCCCGAAATACCGAGCAATCATTGTCACCCAGCCACCAAAAGAAATCTTCTTCACCTTGGTAGGCTTTTGCTGCATCTCCTCTAGTTTGTTCCACCAATGGTACACGCCATTTATATGGCAATGTCTCACCATATAGGATAGAATGAGAACCTCTGAGAGATTAATTTGCCCTACACTCTGCACATGAGACATAAAAGACATAGAGAAAAAATGATGTAAGATTCGCAAAGCATGGTCTCGCAGTAAATGAGATTTAGTGGTCCCGACCACATAAGGGCCTCCAATCAACGAATCTCTGATGTCTTCCCAAGCTCTGTCTTTGGAGTGGTCTTTATAAGCATATATCCCATCTGGTGGAAATCCCAGGGCTTCAGTGACCTCGGCCAAAGATGCTTCATAAAATTTTCCTTCCAAGAAAAAGTCACCATATCTGGACTGTTACCATACCCAAAATGAAATTGAACAGTGCAAAGGAAGTCCCTGGTCAAGTTTGGATAAACTAATTCCCTGCAGTCAAAAAATTTTTTCCAACCGATTGCTGCAATGTGGCTATTAATCCCCCCCTTGATCCCTAGATTTTCCAATAAACTCATATTGAGATAAACTGATGGAAGGTACTCGCAGTTGGAAAATATGTCATAGTTTATCCTCATCTTTTCTGGAACCCAACTGGGTATTTTTGGCCCTTTCTTCCTTTGTGGCTTCTGTGGCACAGGGGGTGGAGGTGGTTGCTGACTGGCCTCTGCATGTTCTTTATGCGGTAGGGGTTGACTGGTAAGAGGAAGGATGTTTTAGGAATGAGAAGAACTGGAAGCACGAGCGCGTTTAGGTGCCACTGCCCAAAAACAACAAGATTAAAAGTTTACAATGTTGAGCAAGATAAGGGAAACACAACACAAGTATGAATAGATGAGAATGCACAGTATAAGGTCATGGCACACACTAGTTTCTTGAGGTACGTGACACTCAACCACAATGACCGAGTCATCCTTTGGAAACTAGTAGCCCGGAGGTCGAATCGTTTTAGCCTATATACCTGAAGGACAGGAATAGGCATAAACATGCAGGTGAATGCAAGTGCTAACTCAAACAAAAGATCATTGATTTGGCATGCTTATTTGATCATAGAACATGCTTGATAAAAGGAATAACAAACTAAAGGTTCTTTTTTGCAACAGTTCTAAATCACATTTAGCAAGTGGAATAGCTACTGAGACAGCACAAAACCAGTGCCCAAAATAAATTACGGTAAAGCATAATGCAGTTAACAAACATTTATAAGTCTAAAGGTATGACAGTTCAATACATCAATGAATCAATATATGCAGAAATTCAAAATTTTCTCTCATCATACTCAATCAGGATTGAAATTCAGTGCATATGCCTAACAACATATTTAAGCAATTGTAAGTTGAAGAATGTCCTTTCATAATTTGAACCAACTAAAAGGAAAGAAACAGGATTCAATGGCAAAGATTATTACAAAAAGGAAAAATAAAAGGCACAATTGACTAAACTAAACACAAGGAAATAAAACATTACGACATTGACCAAGCAAAAGCCAACAATTCTCTTAAAAAAACACAGAAAAAGGAGAACAAAAGTTAAGAGATCATACCTATAAACATCATCCTTACAAAATTTATCCATAACAAACCAAAGGCAACACTCAAGAAAAAAAATATATCAAATGACAACAATAGATAATGGCAGGGAGAAGTTCACAAAAGAGAAAATAAAATTAAAGAAATAACAAAAGAAAAACTAAGGAGAATCAATCCACTAGAAAAAGAAATGAAAAGAAAAAAAAGAACAATTCAAAACACAAGATAAAAACAAAAATCAAAGAAGGAAAAAATAAAAGAACAAGAAGTTATAGTGATTAAGAAAGAGAGATTAAGGGAAACAAAAGAAGAACGTGAAACAAAGCAACAAAATAAAGGAGAAAAACAACACAGCAAAAGCAAAGTTAAAATGTAAAAAAAATCAATAGAGAGAGGCAAACGCAACATAAACCCCAAATGAGAAATCATCCAAAACTGGAAAAAGAAAAAAAAAAGAAAAAGAAAAAGAAATTAGAGAGAGAGAGCACTTACTTGGTTGGTGAAAATGGAGCAGAAGAAAGGAACTAAAAATAACCATAACAATAACAGAAAATCATTATAGAAGATGGGGAAAAGGTAAGAAGTAAAAGCAAACTAGATCTAAACTGCAAACCATGAAAAACAGAAACTAGATCTAACTATCAAGAGTGAAAACCCAACAAAAAGAAGAAGAAGAAGAAGAACAAACAACCCAAAAAAAAAACAACAAATAATAAGATATAACAACTAGATCTAAGGAATAAAGAAGAAAAACAAAACAAAAAGAAATCATAAACGAAAAACAAGACAACTTACGGATGAAGATGGTGGAGAGCGGCACACGTTGGAGAAGAAGGGAAGGGAAGGGAGAAGAAAGAAAGTGAAAGAGAAAGAGAGAGAGAGAGAGAAAGAGAGAGAACACCTAAAACAAACTAAAATAAAACCCTAAATGAAAAAGCGTCAGAAAAGTAAGGGTTCAAATTTTAAATTTTAAATTTTAATTTTTTTTGAGATGACATGGTTACTATTAATACACTAGTAACCGTGAGATAACTCAACAAAGGATTCTGGACTAAAAACAGACCTAGGTCACGATTACCACCAATTTCATAATAACCGTGAGATAAAATGCATTTCGCTTCTGGACTAAAATGATGCCTAGGTCACGGTTACGATGAAAATCATAGTAACTGTGAGATAAAAGGACTTTTGCTTCTGTACTAAAAGGAATGTACCTCATGGTCATTATGAAAATTATAGTAACCATGAGATACCTCACGATTTTCTTGTGGAACAAAAATGAACATAGGTCACGGTTACTACTAATTTGATAGTAACCGTGAGATAAAATGAATTTCGGTTCTGGACTAAATTAAACCGACCTCACAGTTACTAATTGAAACAAAGTAACTGTGTCCTAACCTGCAACATTAACTAAGCTATGTCATGGTTACCAAGAAAAATCTAGTAACTGTGAGCCACTAAAATTCACAAGAAAATTTTATTTCTCTCACTCTTTTCTAACTCGACAATAAACCCTTCTTCTCCACTAAATTCATTGAAAGCACAAACAAATTAAATGAAATTTGCAATCTTTGAACCATTACCCTTAACAAGTCTACTAAAAGGAAAATAACGCAAAACATTTTCAAAAGTATGAGTTAGAGGTAGTTCTGCATTTATCAAGTCCGCACCTGGACTTTTAAATACCATCAAGGGTCTTAAAGAGTGATGATCACTGAAGCACCTTCAAATGTTGACTCAAAATAGGGCTTCACGTGATGTCCATTTACCTTGAATTCTTTCTCATCTCTTGGGTGTTTAAGAATCACCACCCCAAAATTGTCAGCTCCCACTAGCATATAGGGCCCTTCAACCTCGATTTCAATTTCCCCGAAAATAATCTCAATCTACTATCATAAAAAAACACTTTCATTCTAGGTATAACTTCCTTCTTGGCTATTCTTCAATTATGCCACTTCTTTGTGTTGTCCTTTTACTTCTTGGTGTGTCCATAAGCCCAGAATCGGAGCTCCTCCAACTCGTTTAGCTGTAAGGACCTGCATTTTCCTGCACTCTCAAGGTTAAAATTTAAGAACTCAGTAGCCCAATAAGCCTTGTGCTCTAATTCCACTGGTAAGTGACAGGACTTGCCGAATACTAACCTAAAAGGTGACATTCCTATTGGTGTCTTAAAGACTATCCTATACGCCTATAAAGCTTCATCTAGTTTAAGGTACCAGTCCTTCCTAGATGCACTGACAGTTTTCTCCAAGATGGCTTTTAACTCTCGGTTGGACACCTCTACTTGGCCATTAGCTTGGGCATGATATGGAGTAGTAATTTTATGCCTCACTCCAAATTTTTTCAATAGAGCTTTAAATTGGTGGTTAACAAAGTGTTTCCCACCATCACTAATGATAGCTCTCGAGGCTCCATAATGGGTGAATATATTCTTCCTTAAGAATTCAAGGACAACATTTGCATCACAAGTCCTAGTGGTTACAACTTTTACCCACTTGCTCACATAATCGACTGCCACTAAGATATATTTAAACCCATAAGAGATTGAAAAAGGCCCCATGAAATCTATCCCCCATAAATCAAACAATTCAACCTTAAGCATATTGGTCAGTGGCATCTCATCTCTCCTAGTTATATTTCCCACCCTTTGACATCTATCACAAGTTTGAATGAACAATTTAACATCATTAAATAAGGTAGGCCAATAGAATCCAGAAGAGAGAATTTTTTATACCATTTTGTTAGGTCCGTGATGTCCACCAACTTCTCCACTATGACAGGCTTGCATAATTTTTGCTTGCTCTTTCTTGGGGATACACCTTCTGAGAACTTGATTAGCACAAAGATGGAAGAGGTAGGGATCATCCCAAATGTAATGCTTTGCATCAGCTTGTAGGTTCTTTCTTTGTTGCCATGTGAAGTTCCTTGGTATATAACCTCCTGCGAGAAAATTTGCAACATTAGCAAACCAAGGTACCGAGATTTCATAAACAAATAATGCACAAATATGCTCATTAGGGAATAAGTCCATAATTTCCCCTTTCTCAACATGATCATGCTCCAATCTTGACAAATGTTCCGCCACATGGTTCTCTGCTCCCTTCTTGTCTTTTATCTCTAAATCAAATTCTTGCAAGAGGAGTACCCATCTTATCAATCTTGGCTTGGATTCCTTCTTGGCAAAGAGATGCCTTAATGCTGCATGGTCAGACCACACCATAATTTTTGCTCCAAGTAGATATGATTGAAATTTCTCAAAGGCAAATATAATAACAAGAAGCTCCTTTTCAGTTGTGGTGTAATTAACTTGAGCTCCTGTCAAAGTGTGACTTGCATAATAAATTGCACAAAATACTTTCTCTTGCCTTTGTTCGAGTACTGCTCCCACTTCAAAATCACTTGCATCGCACATTAGCTCAAAGGGAAAATTCCAATTCGGAGATATGATCACCGGAGCTGAAATAAGCCTTTGCTTTAACAATTCAAAAGCCAATAAACATTCAGCATTAAATTCAAAAGGAGCATCTTTCATTAACAAATTAGATGAAGGCTTTGCAATTTTTGAAAAATCTTTTATGAACCAATGATAAAAACCTGTATGGCCTAGGAAACTCCTAACTCCCTTGACATTGGTTGGTGGTGGAAGCTTCTCTATAACCTCTATCTTTGTTTTGTCTACCTCAATCCCCTTCTCTAAAATTTTATGTCCCAAAACTATACCTTCCCTTACCATAAAATGGCATTTCTCCCAATTTAATACCAAGTTGGTCTTTTTACACCTACCCAATACTAAATCAACATGCTTTAAACAGCTCTCAAAGTCTAGCCCATAAATGGTAAAGTCATCCATGAATACTTCCATAAAATTTTCTATAAAATCATGAAAGATTGCTATCATGCACCGCTAAAACATAGCCGACGCATTACACAAGCCAAAAGGCATCCTCCTATAGGCAAATGTGCCATAAGGGCAGGTAAAGGTTGTTTTCTCTTGATCTTCAAGGCTATGGGGATTTGCAAGTATCTCGAATACCCATCCAAAAAATAATAAAACCTATTCCCCGCTAACCTCTCTAACATCTGATCAATGAATGGCAATGGGAAATGATCTTTCCTAGTGGCATGGTTCAATCTCCTATAGTTTATACACACCCTCCAACCCGTGACTGTCTGTAATGCCCCTCAGTGTAACCTAGAAGAATTAACACTAATTAATTATTAGTGTCCATGTTTAATTGTGTGTATATATGTATTGAAGGACTTAATTGAAAAGCAAAAGAGTAAGTTTTGGGGCATTATTAGAAATAAAGGAAAGTTGAGACAACTTTGACTTAAACTTGACATTTGGACCAATTGGAAATTAAAGTGAGGTAGATATTTGTGATGAAGGAGGGCCGGCCAACTCATGGTCTTCACTCTCCATCTTCATCTTCTCTATCTCCTAAACCCTAAACTCTCTCTCATCCTCTCTCTCTCTCTAGATTTCTTGGAATTTTTGAGAAAGAAGTAAAGGTTTACTTGGTTTTTGGGGGTTAAGGTAACTTGCTTCTCCTTTAATGTAAGTGATTCTTTGTATAGCATGTTAGATTTTCATAGAAGTGTTTTATGTGTTTTAGAAGGAGAAACAAGTAAAAGAAAGGGGAAGGAGACTCTTCAAGGTTGAAGAGAAAGAAAGAGTTATAACAAGGTATGGGAACTTAGAATTTTGTATGTGTATTTATATGTATCTTGATTTGTCATGAGAGAGATTTTGAGTGCCTCTCTCATGTGTGTTATGGATGATTTAAAGCTTAGAAAGGGTTTAAAGTTGGAAGTATGTGAGTTTTGGTTGGAAGCATGAAAATCTGTTTTTAAAGATCATTTGACTAGTCTGTACACTTTTGCTCATATCTTGAGATATAGTTGCTCAAATGATGAAATTCCAGTTGCTATAGAAATTAGACTTGCATGTCTTGATTTTGTTAGAAGAAACTGAAATTTGATTTTCACTGCATGATAGTGAAAATTGGTATTGAAATCTGATTGTGGTTGTGATTTCTGCCTTTGTGAACAGTCTGTGGTTTTATTGAATAACTGGAGTTTTACAGGTCCTATTGAGGAGATTTTTAGTGTTTTGAAAACTAGAATTGTAAACCTAAAACTTTGTAGAAGATAGTGTTTTCTGAAAAATCCATTTGGTATGTCGAAATTAAGATGCAATCTGAGTTTTTACATTAATTTACAGGATTTGTGAACAACAATCACTTTAAGGCGGTTGCCCCGTCGTTTTATGTCACGAGCGCGACATCAAACGGAAGCCTTGTGTCGCGAGCGCGACTTATGCCGCGAGCGCGACATCAAGAAATGCTTATTTAGGTCATTGCCTTCTGTCGCGAGCGCGACTTATGTTGCGAGCGCAACATTAAAGAGTGGTGCCAGCCCATTGTTCTCTGTCGCGAGCGCGACAATATGCCTTTATGTTTGTTTTTTTTTTCCGACTTCAATTGGGATTTAAAATTTGCCTAAACCCTTATAATCTTATAAATCATCCTAAATTATAGATATATGGCAAATGTGTTCTCTATATGTATATAGCGATGCAAGTTTGCTTAAGGAATAACAAGGTAAGTTTCTATTTCTTAAATAGAAACATACAGAAATGTATTTCAATAAATTACAATATGTGATATGTTATGCCTGCACATAGAGACTTGGTTGTGGATAGATAGGCATGCCTATAGGGTTATCGCAGCTGCTTCTGTTTGACTCTTATGAGTCTTCTGTTTGTCTCTATATGAGACTTCTGTTCGGATACCTACGTGTATCCTTCTGTTTAGATACCTACGGGTATCCTTCTGTTTTGATACCTTCGGGTATCCATTGCACCCGTTATCCACACCCACAGGGAATTGTAAGCAGGCCATTTGTTCAAATACATTATAAAGTATGTTATTGTTTTGGATTATATGATACTGTTATATCTTGATTAATCTTATAAGGCTTTGTATGGCTATCATTATTGAATGATTGGAAATAGCTACTGTAAGTAGTTATCTGCATGTTATTAGTTGTTCCCCACTAAGCTTTATAGCTTAGCACGGGTGTTTATCCGTGTAGGGTTGCAAGGTAGATCGTGTGTTCAGGGACAAAGCCAACAATCTCACAAGTCAACACAAGATTAGAAGTAGCATAAATGTATGAGATTGATTTTTGGTATCTCTTTTGGTTACATCTAAGGCATTTGTATATGTAGAAAGGCATGTAATTATAAAGTTATGTAAAGAATACTCTACAGCAAGTGAAAGTATAAGTACATGATCATGCATGATGTGCATAGAATGTATGTATATATGTTTATAAATGCAACATTAACAGATAAGTCATAGCATTGATAGAATTAATGAATGTAATTAGTAACAGTAATTAGGATTACCTAGTATAGTCATTACATTTTTGGTATCAGAGCGCCTTGGTTTAGGCGGTTCTGGCCAATAGGAATTTCAAGTGTCTTAGATATAGAATTTTGTTGTTATTGGCTGATTGTGGTTGTCCCTGTGTTTCTTTGTTATAGTTATAGATGGAAAGGTATCGTGAAGTTGTAGATGAGTCGGCTGAAAGTAATCTGCTGGGTCATTCGAATCCTTCTCAGCCAGAATCTTCTGCATCTACTAGAGGTGGTGCAACTGCTGTTGAGTCTGGGGAAGCTTTGTTGAAGATTTCCCCGGATATGGCTCAAATTTTACATAGGATGACTGCACCAAAGGCTCCAATTTCTGAGATTAGAAAGCATGGTGCAGAAGAGTTTCTAGGCTCTACTTGGGAAGAGTCTGAGAAAGCTGAGCTGTGGCTTGAAAGAGTAGAAAGGGTTTTTACCGAAGTTCAGTGCCCCGCTAGTCAAAAGGTGACTTGTGCTGTGTCCTTACTTCAGGGAGCAGCGTATGACTGGTGGAAACTGGTTCTGACTCAACCTCAGCTACCTGATTCCCTCTCTTGGGAATTCTTTGTAGCTGAGTTTAAAAGGAGATATGTGACAGAAGCTTATAAAGATGAAAAGTTGAAGCAGTTTCTGAATCTTAAGCAAAGAGGTATGTCAGTGGCTGAATATGAAGCCGAATTCAATCGCTTGAGCAAGTATGCACCAAAACCAATGTTAACTGGGACTTTCAAGTGTCGCCAGTTCGAAGATGGATTAAATGATCAGATTCGGGATCATTTGATAGGGCCTATTTCTCTCCATCCTGTGGATTATCATCAGCTGGTTCAAGCAGCTATCCGGGTTGAGAAGGAAGAAAATGTGAAAAGAGAAAGAGAGCAAAGAAGAAGAAGTTTTTCTCGGGGTGGTTCCACATCCGGGAAAAGATCGAGGTTGACTCAAGGAGATCAACCATTGCCATTTGGCAATTACCCTGCATCTAGAGGTAGACAGCAGGGGACTTTTTCTACAGCTGGCTCAGGTAGAGGTGTTGTATCAGGACAAGGCAGAGGCCAAGCTCCAGAATGCACCTATTGTTTTAGGCGACATTGGGGCACTTGTAGAATGCTCACCGGTGGTTGCTTCAGATGTGGCAGCACGGAGCATTTTATAGCTAATTGTCCTATGCCGCAGGATCAAGTTTCGAGTCAACAGAGTAACCGAGGAGCTTCTAATGCACCCTCTTTTGGTAGAGGTCGTGGTAGAGGCAGAGGTGGATCGGGCCAGTTTAGAGCCCAGTCCAGGAATGTTTCTGAGTCGGTAGATCGACCTTTTGCTCCTACACCTCCTATTTGAGCTTATGCTATGAAAGGTCGAGAAGATGCTGATGCTCCTGAGGTCATAGCTGGTATATTCTCCCTCTTTGATACTGATGTGCATGTGCTTATAGACCCGGGATCTACACATTCTTATATTTGTAATGGGGAGCTGGGTAGAAATGTGTCTGTTGTTGATCATATGACTTATGATATATGTGTAATTAGTCCTTTGGGCCATAGTATTCATGTGAATGAAGTTTATAGAAATTGCCCTATTAGAATTCAAGAGAGAGAGTTCCCAGCTGACCTAATTGTTTTGCCTTTCCATGAGTTTGATGTAATCCTGGGTATGGATTGGCTGTCTAGATATCATGCCATAGTGGACTGTAAAGCTAAAACAGTATTGATTAAGAGTGATGGGGAAGTAGAGACATTGATTCAGGGTATTAAGTCAAAACCCTTAACCAATGTTATCTCTGCTATGAAAGCAAAAAGATTTCTTAGAAAAGGATGCGAAGCGTATCTAGCTTTGGTTCTTGATTCTAAGAGAGAGACAGTCGATCTTCAAAATGTTCCTGTGATTAATGAGTTTTCTGATGTGTTTCCTGAGGAACTTCCGAGTTTGCCGCCCGAGAGAGAAGTTGAGCTATCTATTGAGACTTTGCCTGGAACTGCTCCTATCTCTAGAGCACCCTACAGAATGGCACCAACAGAATTGAAAGAATTAAAAGTTCAGCTGCAAGAATTGTTAGATAAAGGCTTCATTAAGCCTAGTGTGTCACCCTGGGGCGCACCTGTGTTATTTGTTAAAAAGAAGGATGGTACCTTGAGAATGTGCATTGACTACAGACAACTTAACAAAGTGACAGTGAAGAACAAGTATCCTTTACCTCGAATTGAGGATCTCTTTGATCAGTTAAGGGGTGCAGGAGTGTTTTCTAAAATTGACCTGAGGTCGGGATACTATCAACTTCGGGTCAAAGATATGGATGTGCAAAAGACTGCTTTTAGAACTCGATATGGTCATTACGAATTCTTAGTAATGCCTTTCGGGTTGACTAATGCACCTACAGCTTTCATGGATTTGATGAATAGGGTGTTCAGACCCTATTTAGATCAATTTGTCGTGGTGTTTATAGATGACATTTTAGTCTATTCTCGTGATGAAGCGGAGCATGCTGAGCATTTGAGAATAGTGTTACAGACCCTGAGAGAGCAACAGCTTTATGCCAAGTTAAGCAAATGTGAATTCTGGCTTAAAGAAGTTTCTTTCCTTGGGCACGTGGTGTCTTCAGAAGGCATCAGGGTGGACCCTAGGAAGATTGAGGCTATAATAAACACATGGTCCACTCCCTTGATTTACTGCAACCATATTTTGAACTTTCAATCCATTCAACTCTTTCTTTACCATTTCTAGTTAGGCTTTTAACAATGCCACTTCATCCATATTGTGTAAACCTTGCCTCTTTGGGACTGCTCTAGGGGCAGCCCATTGTAAGTCATTTGCCGCCATCTCATTCAATAACTGAAAATCGTCCTCAGGCAGCTTGTTCAAGAAAGATCCTGCTAATGTTGCATTCAATAATGATCTTATTTGAGGTGTAACTCCAGCATAAAAGATAGTCATCAATTGATAGCCATTTCATGATGCGGACAGCTTCTCAATAATCTCTTAAACCTCTCCCAGGCCTCATAAAAGGTCTCTTCATTCATTTGATGGAAACTCATGATGCTATTTCGGATGCTTGCAGTCTTTGTTAGAGGGAAAAATCTCATCAGAAACCTCTCTTGCATTTGATCCCATGACCATATTGACTGACGTGGTAACATTTGTAGCCACTCTCTTGCTTTGCCAATCAATGTAAATAGAAATAGCTTCAACCTTATTGCATCCGTATTGACACCCAAAATTTGAACAGTGTCACTAACTTCCAGAAATATGTCGATATGTTGAGTGGATCTTTTACTTTCGAACCAGAAAATTAACTCCTTTGTACCATAGTGATGGTGGCTGGCTTGAGCTCAAACTGTACCCCTCTTGGCAATACAATTGTTCGATGGTCTTCATTCCATCTTGGCACAACATAGTCTCTTATGGTCCTTTGCCTAGGCACTTCTTCTCTTCTTGCCCCTGGCATTTGTTCATGTGCCCTTGGCACTTGTTCATTATCGGGAGGAAACTCATCAAGAGGAGGATCGTGCTCCATCTCGTTATCTCTGTTGGCTCTCCTTCTTTGGTGTAGGGTTCTCTCAATTTCAGGATCAAAGGGCACTAATTGCTCTTGTCTTGTTCTGTTCATGCACCAATTTTACCTGAAAAGAATCAAGAAAAATAAAATAAGGAAAAGAAAACACATACAAATAATAATTACAGCTTACTAACAATGCCAATTTCCCTGGTAATGGCGCCAAAAACTTATTGCGACCCTAGCAAGTGCACTAGATTGACAAGTAATAAAGTGAGGTAAATTTAAGACCCTCAATATTGAACCTAAGGGAATTGTGTGTGAAAACTGTGGAAATAAATTGTATGCTAAAGAATTCCCAATTGTTTATGTGTATGAGTTGTTTAATTTATATAATGTAACTTTAAAAACTAAAATATACAGTGAAAAGGCATTAAATTCTACTAACAGTAAATTGAGTATGTATTAAATTCAAAAAATTAACAAGTATGAAAACCTATATAAATAAAACGTTGCTCGGGTTCACTCATCCACCCCATATCCAATGTGAGTTAAATTTGCCTAAAAGTATACATGAATGAATTCGAGATAACCCTCTTAACCCAAGCATCCCATTCCGAAGCCAGCTATTCTAGTTGTTAAACATTCCATTCCGGAGCCAGCCCAACAACTAGCTTAAGCACGGGTCTAATATCCTAAGTTTGGTTTGCTTTCCCATTCTGGAGCCAAACAACCCAAAACTCATCTATTTTACTATACACTCAAACTCTATAACCAAATTTACTGCACATCTAGAGTCCCATTCCGGAGCAATCTAAAATAGACAGTATTTTTATATAGATAAGCAGAGTTAAGATTCATTCACAGCATTCAACTCATACAAGCATTAACATCCAACTCAGATAAAAGATAAAAACATTCAACACAGCTGGAAAATCACTTGAAGAGCTGAAAACTAATGAAATAAATTAAACAACAGTGAGATAAACCATTCATTCATATATATATAACTGTAAATATGTTCAATGTTCACATTCTTGGGTAGGGGATTCAAAGATGCCCCAAACAACTAAATAACTACTCAATATCCATCACAAAATGAAAAGAGATAAGGATGGAATAACCCCTAAAATTCATGGTGAAGAAAACCCAGCCGAATCCAAGTTCTTCAATCTCTTTCTCCAAAGCTTACTAAAAAAAATGAGCTTCAAATGTGTAGATTTATACTTGTAAACTGTAAATCTATGTTTTATCTAAGTGTTTTTGTGTAAATCCAACTATTTTGAAGTAAATCTATGTATCTATGTGTGTAAAATGAACAAAGAACTCAAAGATGGAAGAAAGAAACCCTAAAACCTAAAAATTCCCTAAAAACTCAAAAACTCCCGATTCTGCAGAATAACCTACCTTATATAGGTCAACATGGGTCAAGATTACTAACAAATCCCTGGTAACTATGACCTCTAATGAAAAACACCCTTTTAATTGAAATAGGTCATAGTTACTATGAAATTCTTAGTAACCGTGAGATGGCTCGGAGCTATAATCTGAAATTCGGTTACGGTTATCATGAAATTCCTCCTCTTCATTCTGGACTTAAAATGTGCCTCCCTCACGGTTACTAGGAAATTCTTAGAATCCGTGAAGTGCTTCTCCTTTAGCTTATACACTAAAAACTCCATAGGTTACAGTTACCACCCTATCATGCACAATTGCCATGTTGACCGTGACAAGCTTTCAAATGGTGCGTTTTGACAGAATACATGGGTCACGGTTACTAGAAAATTCCTAGTAACCGTGAGGTACATTCAAAAACCACAAAATTCTATCTAAAGCTTCCAAATTCGTACAAAAACTAGAATCAACTGAGAATTGGATAAATTATTAAATGCAAGCAAAAATAAAGCAAAAGATGTTAGAAAACAATGAAAACTAGACTAAAATTAGACCAAACCTAAATACTGAATTTGATTTATCAATCCATAACATGCCCAAATGAGCACTGCATGCCATGTATAGATGACCTGAAAAATTATTGCTTTCAAAATTGGTAATAATCACTTATAACCATTGAATTACTAGGGATACAAATACCTATAAAAATATAAATATAGCTTTCCTTGGAATAAATTAATTTGATTTAGAAAATGCTCCTATCTAACTCAAATTAACATGAATTCCCAAACACTGAAACATGCTAAAACTCCAATCTATTTGTCTATTGTAGAAAAGCATAGAAGTGATACCTTATACAAAGTTTAGGAAGTGAATGAATGTCTCCACATTTTAATACATGAAATTTGCATCAACTTACAAAGTATATGAAGGGGAAAAATGAACTCTCTATAAAATTATAGTTGTAACACTAATCGAAAAATTATGATCTCAAGTTAAATATACTACCACAGTGATTAACAAATACTTGCATATAAGCTCAGATAGAAAATGATATCCACAAATTGAAAAAAGTAATCATTCATGTGATTTTACAGAGTAAATTCATCAAACTAAATAACACGCCAATACTTCAAACCTCTTCACCGTAATCAAATGTCCATGCTAGATCGGCCATACAAGCCAACTCATCATCACATCACAGTACTCCATATGGGAAGACTAATATGTTGAAAAAAATCAACAAAACATATTTTTATACAGATAACTTAGCTTTGGACCTTTACTTCAAATTTCCATAGCCAAATATTTATCATTCAAGAGATACACTATGCCCCTCATATGTTTTAGAACAATAGAAGATATGACAAAGACTATTTATGACCCCTTTACTAGGAATTATACTGCTTCTAACAAATGTTTCATGTATAAGTAGGGAACTAAAGAGCACTAAGGTTAACACAACATAATGTCGCTGAATGATTTTTAACTTTCAAATCCTAAAGCAATCTTACCAACTATTTATCATCCAATAATCTTGAGATTTAATGCCTGATACCTCTCTTTAGTGGATGAAAGTCAATGGTGGTTTTCTATTACTACACTAAGAAAGCAATACGGACCTTGTGGGTAAGGCAAAAGCCAAATATTCATTTATAAAGTCAACCAATTCGAAATTGGCACCTCTATCACAAATAAATTATGGCAACCAACATCTTGGATTTAATTATGATCTTTCTAATAGCATTCAAGTGATCTTGGAATGGATCATTCATCAATACTGCAAATTCTCACTTATCATGTAATTAAACTCTCACTCTTATTGAAAACCATCATATATCTATTCTTCAAAAGGACAAAAAGGTGTTCATACATGCAAAACAAAGACAAACAGTGACTAACAATTGTATAGAGCTTTTACAAGAGAAATAAATTATCATCTCAATAGATCCAGGTAAGCAAGATATTGAGAATCATAAATGATGGGATTCAAACAACAGAGGTAATTGTTAGAATCCTACTTCAAAACTAAAAGAAAAAAATTGCATTTATGCATTTTCCTCTCATAAACTATTCCTCTTAGAAACATTATCAATTAAATTGAGTAGCCATATAGGTAATGCAAAAAGCTTTTGTATTTTTTATATCAATAAATACAAAGGCTTTTATATTGAATAATATATGATGACTACAATCCCAAGTTATCATATCATTCATAACAAAATGGTCAATTTAAAAAAAAACACATTTTTCTTCCAACACAATGCTCAATAAGCTAATATATTACTAGAATTAAATCAATTCCATAGGATAATAGTTCGATAAGTCCAGCTTCAATTATAGATTTCTTTATTAATCTCTTACTAATATAATCTTGGTATATTACATTATACATATCATAGATTTTGAATACCAACCTCTAATATTTCCTGATCCCATATTGAAATCATTCGAGATGGGTACATTATTGCCAAATAAACGTAAACACTGCTAATAGCTTCCAAGTGTGTTACTTCTCACAACTTACATAACATACATCATTTTTTTAAACTAAATTAGTCATAATCTTAAGTAGTATCATAATTAGTACCATAAAGCTAATACTATAGTAGAAATCATCATAAATAGGGTTTTTAAATAAAATTTCCCCTAAATATCTAGAAATATTCTATCCTAACATAAGGAATAGATTAGAAATAAAAGAAAGGGGTTTGACTTATGGAAACATTCGCAACTAAGTGCTCAAACACCTTTAGAAGACCTTATATAATCAAACTCTGATAGTCCTTAATTATATTTATGTTTTTAGGTGTTTTTAAGTATGTATTGTAGTTTATTAGTGTTAATTTATGTGTTTTTATGTTTAAAGTTTGTGTGTTTAGAAAATACAGTGTTTGAATGTTAGTTTGATTATTTTTGCAGGTTTTTGAGTTAAAAAGATGAAATCAACCCAGCTAGACCAATATGATGGTTTAGTCAGGTCAAAGGATGCAAAATTTATGAGTTCCAATAGCTGAGGATCCGGCTGGGTCAATCCACAGTCCTATTGGGTCACTTAAAAGCATTTTAGGTAGATTAAAAGAACCTGGTTGGGTCATTCTATGGTCCCTCTAGGTTTATTTGATAGAAATTACGATTTTAAGAAACTTTTTACAGCTTCAAGTGATTGGGTGCCGGTTGGACTCTTGGAAAATTAGGTTTTTAAGTGTTTTTAAGTTAGACATCAAGAATTAGATAGAGGGATCTTAACTTAGATTTAGTTTTATTGTTCTTACTTTAATTCTTTAAGTTTAGCTCTATTTTCTAGGGTTTTTCAAGATTGTTTCTCTACTATTCCTCAAGAGTAAAAGATGAAGTCATAATTTCTCTTAAGAGTGTAGTATTCAATTTTTCATTCTGTTATTCATTTTTAATCATGACCTGTAAGTAGCCTCTTATTTTGTTGAGGGAAACTTGAACCCTCGTTCTCTTATTGTAATGACTCATAATTGACCTTATTCTCAATATAAGTTGTTGTTTCTTAAGTCCTGTGCTCAATTATATCTTTGATTAGGGTTTGATTTATGTTCAATGTATTAGATAGATGGTTAAATGTGAATTGAAGTTATGATCAATGATATGCATGTTCTTATCCTTTTATACTTGTATTAATTAACTGTTGTTCTAGAAATTAAGGCAAGGGTTTTATGATCATGAGTAAATTAGATTTATGAAATTGAATTAAGAATAAATGGAAGTTAAGTATTTCCAAGAAAGATTTAATTGAAGTTTAGGAGCTTAAAACCAAAGTTGTATGCTAGGTATTTGATTATTCTGAACATTTATATTTTTAATATAAGTATTATAATTAGCCTGCCTAAGTTCTAAAAGTGGATAATGGGAACTATAGATACCCGTAGACATTGAACATATATATATATATATATATATTCGTAGGTATCAAGTACTATAGATATCCGAAGATATCGAATCTATAAACCAAAAAGGGATCAAACTATTGTTCCAAATGGGGACAAAATATATACCCAAATGGGGTCGAATTATAGCAGATGCAACTATATTTCTATAAGTATGCCTATATATCCACAATTAAACTCTATTTGCAAGCATCAACTATGGTCATATACATTTCATTTATCATACCTGTGCTTTTACTATATAATCTTGCACATAAATAATCATATAAGAAGATACACAATTTTTAATGCATATACATGTATATTCAATCTCATATAATGACACAAGTAACTGTAAATATACATATAACATTGTAATCATATACTTTAACATGATAACATTTAAGCATAAACATATAGGCATATTCATGTTATCTCAAGTAAGTAATAAACACTTGCTTGTTTATATGTTTGCTATATAACAAGTTTCCTTATGTTAACATAATTTTACCATGTGGTTGTGTCATAATTCCATGTACTTATCTTAATTTATATGCTAACTCTACATTGTTGATTATTCTAAACTTATTGACTTTCGTTTCCAACATTTCAACTTCATATTCATATATGTCATGCTTGATTTAATTTTACTAATACTCCATCTATTGGGTTGGTATCGAGATATTAATGAAGTATTGCGTTAAAGAGAAAGGAGAAATGAGGAATAAACTTTTCAAAGTTTAGTTGTGAGTGAGATAGGGATTGAGGATGCAACAGAGAGGACTTACAAGTGATAGAAGAAACAAAAGAAGAAATTAGTGGAGAAATAGGCAAGCTCTATCGCAGGCGCAATAAAGCCGCTGGCGTGATAGTGTTAGGTTTATCTTCTCTCTTCACAACTCCAACAACACAAACACAAAAAACTCATCTTGCATGTCTGTAATATATTGCTAAAACATTTACTCTATTTACAATATATTTTAAACGCTATAATTTTACATGAATTTCATTAAAGAATCCATTAACAAAATCTCTAATTCAAGCACTATATTTCGAGTCCTATATATAATAGAGTATTATGCTCTATTGTAATTTTGACAAAGTTGTTGTAATATTAACGATCTCTCTAACTTTTGAAACACTTAGGTTAAACTAAATTTTATCTAATTAGAGAATAACTTTTAACACATTATCCTTTCAAATTTGTTCTTGCATGCAATATTTTTCTTATGTTCTAATTTAAGGATTTAGCTTTCATTTATCAATTAAACCCATTTACATGAACACATGTAAAGATCATTAGCTCATTCTCCTAATTTAGCTTTGATTTCATCATAATCACTAAAATATCACATCTGCATGTCAAAATTCACACCAAGTTACCATACCTTGGCTGAAATCCATAATCTTCCTTTAATCCTTCACCACTTCTTTTCCCTTATTCTTCATATTCCCTTATTTTTCTATAGAAAATCCATTCATGCATTATAACCCAACATTTCCTTTCCATTGAAATGCATCACAACATTAAGAAAGAAAATGAAGGAGATAGATGATGTAATGAATTTTGTTAACTTTGCAAATCCCACTTCAAAGCCTTTTACTCAACCACAATACATCAGAATTTCTTGAGAGTCAATGAGAGAAAAAAATACAAATCTATAGAGAGAGATGAGAGAGAAAGAAGAAAATGTGTTTTCCTCTTGCCTTTGCTGACCAAGACACTTAAATCCCCCAATATCAGCTCTTTCTCTCTCCTTCATACAAATTCTAAAAAATTAAATTAAAGAGCAAAGTTTCCTTTAGCTCCCTTATTTACTCACATGTTTAAAATCTATCCCTTTTGATTATTTCTTTCAATTTGTCACCTAAAGTTATCTTTCCTCTTTTAATTACACCCATATTATTGACATGCTTTAAAGTTCACATAAATAACATAAAGTAAAATTACCAAATTTCCCTTTTTGACCTTAATATGAATTTCACTGGTTAATTAAACATTAGATTAACTATAATTTCAAATAATCATGCATATTTCTACTAAGGTCAAAGTTAGGGCTTTACAATCCTTTCCCCCCTTAAAGAATTTCATCCTCGAAATTCATACATATTTTAAATAGTTATAGATACTGTTCTTTCATGACTGCCTATAGTTCCCAAGTTACTTCTTATACACCATAATGTTGCCAAAACACTTTGAGAAGAGGAATATGCTTTTTCCTTAATTGTTTGATTTCTCTAGCCAAAATATCTTTCAGTTCTTCATCATATGAGAAATCTAGTTGAACTTGAATATCCTATATTGGTAACACATGGGATTCATCTGAACAATATCTATGTAGCATAGATACATGAAATACATCATGAAATTTGGATAATTCCATAGAAAGAGCCAATCTATATGCCACCGGTCTAACTTTTTGAAGAATTTCATATGGACTAATATATCTTGAACTCAGTTTGCCTTTCTTCCTAAATCTCAATACTTTGCTCCAAGGAGATACTTTCAAAAATACTGTCAACAAATTGATACTCTATGTTCTTCCTTTTTAAATCTGTGTAAGACTTCTATCTTCACTAATTATTTTCAATCTTTGTTTAATAACTTGCATTTTTCCTCTATGTATTTGACAATGTCAAGACCAATCATTTAGTGTTCAGTTAACTCAGTCCAACAAACTAGAGTTCTACATTTTTGACCATACAAAGCCTCATATGGTGCCATGCTAATATTTCTTTAATAACTGTTATTGTAAGCAAACTCCATATATGTTCTCAGCATATCTTCTAACACTTGTATAACCCTCTCAGATTGCCCATTTGTTTGACAATGAAAAGTAGTAATATAATGAAGCTGTGTTCCCAAAGCTTGGTATAGACTTTGCCAAAATCTAGATGTAAACCTTGGATCTCGATCTAAAATTATAGACACCAAAATTCTATGTAATCAAACAATCTCATTTACATAAATTTTTTTCCAATTTATTCATAGGATAATCTATTAAAATCGGTATGAAATAAGCCACTTTAGTAAACTTATCGACTACTACCTATACTGCATCATACTTTCTCTGAGTGAGAGGTAACCCTGTAACAAAATCCATAGTGATATCTTCTTATTTCCATTATGGAATTGTAATGGGATTCAGCAATCCTAAGGGAAGTTGGTGTTCTGCTTTCACCTATTGGCAAGTTAAATACTTAGAAACATAATCCACTACATCTTTCTTCATACCACACCACCAATAAAATTACTTTAAATCTTGATACATCTTATTACTGCTAAGATGCATGGTAAATACTGTGTTGTGTGCTTCACACAATAATATTCTCTTTAATTCTTTGTCATCTAAAACACAAACTATTTTGATAATATATACTCCCATCTTCTTTTACAGTAAACTTAGATTGATTCTCTTCATGTAATGATTGCACAATCTGTTGCAACCTTTCATCACTTTTTTAAGCATCTATCACTGCCTATCTCACATTAGGTTTAGCCTTCAAGGAAGCTATCAAAGTACCATTGATAAGCGTGTATTAGATTATGTTTTTAATTTTTTTAGCTAGTTTATTGGGTTTGTTTTATAGTATTTTAGTTAATTTAGAGTTTAATTTGGTTAATTTTTTATTTAAGGGATTAATTGTGTTTATTTTTGTTTTTAGGTGTAAAATTAAAAGAAAAAGGAAAAGTTGAAGGACTGGAAGATTAATTTTGCAAAACCAAGAGCTAAACATTGAAGAATTGCATCGTTTGGAGTCCACTAAAGCACCATTCGGTGGAATCATTTTGTGATTCTACGGAATGCCTCTTTTAAAAGAGGAGAAGAAAGCCTATTCAGTGGAATCATAAAGTGATTATACCGAATGTACTTATTTGAAGACCAAAATAGGGTTATTCGATGGTTTCGAGTCCTATTCCACCGGATCAAGGAAGTTCGCTAAAAAAGAAAGTCTTCTGTCAATTAAATTAGGAAATTTGTTGATGCTCGATTAAAGAAGTTAAAGTGGATTTAAACTTCTTATTTTACTGCCTCTGCTTCATATATAAAAGGAAGACTCAAGACACAAGTTAGGGAGCAGATGGTCGATTAGAGAGTCTTTATTTATTGCTTTTACGTTAGAATTCAAAGTTAATTTATGTTTTTTTTGTAATTTCCTTTTAAACTCAGTTTTTATCTTTGAATTATGAAGTGTGAGTAGTTTTTCTTAACTTATCCTAAGGATACTTGAATCCTTAATCTTTTGTTGTGATGACTTAATTGAGCTTTAATGTTAACCCAAGTTAATTATTTTTTGATTTTAAGCATATTCTTATCTTTGATTGTGTTTGGATTAATTGTTGGTTTATTGGTTTAAATAACTAGAAGTTGATTTAAGCATTATTAAGGATTTACATGTTCTTGGATTAATCTTTTGAATCAATGCATGATTGTTTTCTGTGTTGAGATGATTATATTTTGGTAATTTTGATTAAGACTAAGAGAGGAGGAACCAAGAATATACTAGAGTTGAATTTTCTTGGAAAAGAGTTTAATGAAGGTATAGAAATTTAACCCAAATTTTTATACTGAATGTTAAATTATTCTTAATAGGGAGTTTAATATTTAAGAAAGATATTCTTGATTCAAGGTATCGGGTCTTATTCATCTAGTTTTCCATAATTACTTGTATTTTTAGGAATTTAAGTCATTGCAATAAAAGGTTAAGGTGGATAGTTCCTTAGTGAAAGTTGTTTTTAAATATTGATTGTTATCGTGTTTTAATTACTTGTTAATTGCTTCAAGTCATTCATACTTTGTTTTGGTTTATTATTTCAGTTTTAAATCTTTATCATAACTTTTGGGATCTCTTCTCTCTCTCTACATATATTTTTTATTCTAAAACTCAAAATCTTTTCATACACACACAAGTTTCCCTTGGATTCGATATTTACGGTCTTAATCTTTATTTTCCTATATTACTAGCCAATCTAGTACACTTGCTAGACACCGATCAAGTTTTTGGCACCGTTGCTGAGGACATATTAGCATGCGTTATTTTTTTTAAGTTTTATAGTGAATTTTGTGTGTTTCTTATCTCCTCTTATCTATTTCTATTCTGATTATGTTTGCTATTCATGCAAGTGTCAATAGTTAATGATAAGAAATCGACCTATATTGCCTATTGACCCTAAAATTGAGAGGACATTTCATAGGATTAGAAAGTTAAAAGCCAACATGAATTTAGAAGACCAAGGAATCCTTAGAGATCCTCTTCTCATATTAGACCCACCAGCTAAGGTGGAAGACCCACAACATGGGAATGAGCAAGGCAATTATCAACCTCAAGGGAATGGGTTTAGACCTAGAACCATTTGAGATTATGCTATTTCTAGGTGGAATGAAGAACATAGGACTATTAGGATCCCTCATAACCAATCATTTGAGATTAAACTTGCTACCATCACTATGGTGCAAAGAAATCAATTTTCGAATTCAGACATAAAGGATCTTGCACAACACATAGATATGTTCTTAGAAATAAATGACATGATTCAAATACCAAATGTGTCCACTGATGCCATTAGACTTAAACTGTTTCCTTTTACTCTTATAGGTAAAGCAAGGGAATAGTTGCAAATGCTTTCAAATCAATCCATCCAATCATGGCAACAAATGCAAGAAAAGTTCTTGTGCAAATTCTTTCCATCCATCAAAACTGCTCTCATTAGGAAAAACATCAATGAATTTCAACAGTTATTTGATAAGCCATTTCATGAGGCTTGGGAAAGATTTAGGAGATTATTAAAAAGTTATCCACACCATGAATTTATTGTTTAACAATTAATAAATATTTTTTATGTGGGTGTGAATCAAGTTACACGATCTTTATTAGATGCAGCATCAAATGGCAGTTTCATGAACAAAATACCTGAAGAAGCATTCTTGCTTCTTGATGAGATGGCAACTAATAATGCACAATGGGCTAGCTCAATAGCCACTAAAAAGAAATAGGGAGTTCATAGTATAGATGATTTTACAATGATAAATGCTAATTTAGAATTGTTAACTAAAAAATTGAATGGTTTGAAAGTTCAAAATATTTTTGCTTTGTCTAATGGAACTGAGTTTTATGTAGGAAATCAAGGGGCTATGTAGAATGAGGAAGGAGTAGTAGAGGATATGAATGCCTTAAATTCCTATAGCAATACTTATAATATAGGATGGAGGAACCATCCAAATTTTGCTTGGAGAGAAGGTAATCAAACTTCTACATTAAATTATCAACTTAAATCCCTTTTCAATCAAAATTTAACTTCTAATAGCCATCCTCTATATCAAAATCTAGCACAACCACAGTACCCTTCTAACCATCAAACACTACCCTATCAATCACCCGAATTTCAAAAACCACCACCCCCACAAGAAAAGAAAACAAACTTAGAAGAAATGCTTGCCAATTTTATGTCCACCCAAACTGCCTATATGACTAGTCAAGATACTAGGTGAAAATCTCAAGATATTTGGATGAGGAACCAAGATGCATCCATTAAAAATCTAGAAAATCAAGTTGGATAACTTGCTAACTTTTTAACCAATAGAGCTTAAGGGACATTTTCATTTAATGTAGACCATAATTCGAAAGAGGAAGTTAAGGCAATCACTTTGAGGAGTGGGAAAGAGGTACAAAAAAATGAAATTGGTAAGAGTACTTCTAAAGTGGTGGAACCAACAATGGAGGTAAGTATTTCTAACTAAAAAATTATTGATGAAGTGCTTCCCATTGTCTAAAAGAATAAAGGTAAGGAAAAATTGGTATCTATTGTGCTTGATGAATCTAAATTACCTTTTTCATCTCTATCTAGAAAAGAAAAGTAAAATGAGTAATTAAATAGATTTTTAGACATGTTTAAAAAGTTGCATGTAAATTTACCATTTACCGAAGCTTTGTTACACATGCCTAAATATGCCAAGTTTATGAAAGAATTATGCTCTAATAAGAAAAAGCTAGAAGGTATAGGAATGGTCCAATTATCTGAAAATTTTAGTGCAATCCTAATGAACAAAATCCCTAAAAAACTAGAAGATCCTGGTTGTTTCATATTACCATGCGAATTAGGAGGGAATTTTGTAGGACATGCATTGTGTGATTTGGGTGCTAGCATAAATTTAATGCCTTATTCTATTTGTAGAAAATTGAATTTGGGAGACATGAAGGAAACCCGAATGACATTACAATTGCCGGATAGATCGTTGAAAAGGCCTAAAGGAAATATTGAGGATTTATTAGTAAAAGTTGAAAACTTTATATTTCCAGTAGCTTTTATGGTTATGGATATAGAAGAAGATAAAAGAGTGCCTTTAATAGTTGAAAGACCATTCTTGAACACAACAAGAGCTTTAATAGATGTTCATGGGCAAATAGTCACTTTGAGATTTAATAAGGAGGAAATGGTATTTAATGTAAACAAAATAATGAAACATCCATCCTATGATTTTGAGGAATCAATTTGTTTTGTTAATGAAGTCTAATAATGTATAGAAGAAAAGCAAGAGGAAAACATTTTGGATGATGTGCTATAAAAAATGTTTAATGCACCCAAAGAATGTAAATAAAGTAGAGAGAAGAGAAAAAGAGAATTCAGGATTTAGAAAGATAACATAATAAAGAAGGACATATAGAGGATGTATTATCGTCACCTTAGGGAGATTCTGAACTTAAAACTCTTTCTTCTTATTTAATATATGTGTTTTTAGAGAAAAAGGCAAAACCAGCAATTATATCTTCTTTGTTAACAAGTTTGGAAGAGAAGAGGTTGATTAAAGTACTTAAGAAGCATAAAGGAGCTATTGGTTAGGGAACATCTGATTTAAAGGGTATAAGCCCCAGTTATTGTACACACCAAATACTAATGGAGGACAATTTCAAGCCGGTGGTACAACCTCAAAGGTGACTTAATCCCGCTATGCAAGAGGTGGTGAAAAAGGAGGTACTTAAACTCCTTGATGCAGGTATTATCCATCCTATCTCTGATAGTAGTTGGATTAGTCCAGTTCAATGTGTGTCTAAGAAGGGGGGAATGACTATAATCACTAATGAAAAGGATGAACTAATCCCAACCCATACTATGACAGGATGGCGAGTGTGCATAGATAATAGGAGATTAAATAATGCCAATAGAAATGATCACTTTCCTTTACCCTTCATTGACCAAATGTTAGAAAGATTAGCGAAAAATAGATTATATTACTTTTTATATGGATAAATTACCTCCTCCTACAAGTGTTAAAGGTATTAGAAGTTTCCTTGGTTATACAGGTTTTTATCGTTGTTTTATTAAGGATTTTTCTAAGATTGCTAAACCACTTTCCAATTTGTTGATAAGAGATACTGCATTTAACTCTGATGATGAGTATTTGCAAGCTTTTAACTTGTTGAAGAAAAAGCTAAACAACATCTGTCATTGTATCACCCAATTGGAATTTACCATTCGAGATTATGTGTGATGCTAGTGACTATACTGTGGGAGCAGTTTTAGGCCAAAGGAAGGAAAATATTTTTTATACTATCTATTATGCAAGCCACACACTCACCGAAGCTCAAGTCAATTATACCACCATGGAGAAAGAATTTCCAGCAATTGTATTTTCTTTTGACAAATTTTGATCTTATCTCCTAGGTTCCAGAGTCATAATATGGACAGATCATGCAGCATTAAGGCACCTTTTTGCCAAAAAGGATTCCAAACCAAGACTTATCCATTGGGTATTGCTGTTACAAGAATTTGATGTCGATATTAAAGACAAGAAAGGAGCTAAAAACTATGTGGTGGACCATCTATCTAGACTCGATCATGCCAATATTGAAAAGGGAGAAATTGCTAATTTATTTTCTGATGAATATATTAGTGCAATTTATGCTTGCAATTTTGTGACTCCTTGGTATGCTAATATAGCTAATTTTCTTGCAGGAGGTTATCTTCCCAAAGATTTCACTTGGCAATAAAAGAAAAAGCTACAAGAAGATGCCAAACACTACCTTTATGATGATCCGTACCTAATCAAGATTTGTTCGGATCAAGTGCTTCGAAGATGTGTTCCAGAGGGAGAATAAGAAGACATCATGTAACAATGTCATAAAGGAGAAGTTGGAGGACATTATGGACCTAATCATAGGTACAAAAGATTTTCCAATCAGGAGATAAGAGAAAGCTACAACTCAATGAACTCGATGAAATTTGGCGATGGTCATATGACGATGCAGCAATTTATAAGGAGAAAACAAAACATTGGCATGATAAGCGTTTGAAATTTAAAGAATTTATTCTTGGTATGACGGTGTTATTATATAACAATAGGTTGCATCTATTTTTAGGTAAACTGAAATCCAGACGGTTAGGGCTTTATCAAGTTTTGTCTAGCAATGACTGTAGAATGGTAACTATAAAAAGTCCAAAAGATGGAAGAGAGTACAAAGTGAATGGACATCGATTGAAGCCATACTTTGAAGAAAGAGTGGAGGTGGCTGAAGCAGTGATGCTATTTCAAGACTAGCATCAGAGGCATAAGGTCTAGCTAAGAACTTGTTAAACTCAGAACTAATTTCTTTACCCCTTGTAGTTTACTTAATGCATTAACTTTGTATGCTTTCAGTTGGTTTTATTGTGTGTTTTTTTTTCATTTATATTGATTGTTCTGGATTTAGTTTTAGGAAGTGCTTGGTGAAGTTAGATAAATTTCCTGAGAGAACAAGAAAGTGATGAGGTTTTTATAATGTAAGATGAGTGCAATTTAGTAAGAAAACCAATCCTAAGGTAGAGCTTTTAACCTTGAGTTGTTGCATTGAGTATAATGAATAGTTAGCAGTTCAAAGATCAATTGAGAGAAAGAAGATTGCAAACTAGGTGCAGACAAGTTAAATGTGCACTAAAATATTTAGAATATGGCCGAATTACTTTGTTTTCAATGAGTATGTGGCCATTTGATGACAGTAAGTGTTATTCCAATGATTGATGATACCATGAGTTTTTGCTTAGCTAATAGATTTTGAGTCTATTGTTGTAGCAGATAAGCATTCGATAGAATGCCTTTTGATCCCACCGAATGAAAATGTGTCAAAATTTAGATTAAACTCATCAAATTATGGCCGTGGAATCCAGTGATGGACCATTCTGTAGAATCAATTTTGATTCCACCGAATGGGCCATCATAATTTGGTAGAATGACTTTTGATCCCATCGAATGGTATTTCCCACATGTGTGCTTTGTGTTTTTGATTGATTTTTAAGCTTTATAGGGCAGTAGAGGACCATTCGGTAGAATGGGAATCCTCATCCCACCGAATGGGTCCTCTCATTCCATTGAATCCACCATAAATAGCCCATTTGCACACATATTCCACCAAATTGCTCATTTTCTCTTGGTTTTTCACTCTCACTCTCCCTCCACTCATTTAAGCATTCTACCGAATCAAGTTTTCTTGTGTAATTTTCTTCTTGATTTAGTTGCTCACCATCTTTTTCATCACAAGTAAGTGTTTAATTGCTTTCAATTTCATCATTTGGCATACAAATTCAATACTTACATTTGTGAAATTGGGTTGTGTTCTTCATGTGATTTCACTTTTATTGCTTACTATTGTTCTAATTTGAGATGCTAAATGTCATTGGTGATAAATTATGTGTTGATGATCAATTTTGAAGGTGTTAGAGTTTTGAGATTTCATATAATTTTGGCTTGTGAATTTGTGCACACAACTTGTTTGTTGAAATGTCTCAAAGAATAAATTCACTACTTAGGCTAAGATTTTCAATCTCATTACTTTGAGAAATCATTCTTGCATTGATACATATTGTTATGGTGTTTTATTGCTACATATTTTTCACCATCTTTTTGCACCAATGTGGTCAACAATATCCTTTGCTCATATATTTTACCTAATGGAATTTTATTTGTTTGTATCTTTTCAGTGAGTTCCAGGAAAGCAAAAAAGGTTGACACATCTAAGACATCAAAGAAAGATAAGGCAATTAAAATTGAAGCACCAGCTGAGCCATCTAAGAAATCTAAAGAAGCGGAAGCATCAACATCCAAGAAGTCTATTCTTGCATGTATTGATGAGGACAAAGATGAAATGTTTGAGTATTTCAAGCAACTCAAATATGTCAAGCCTCTTTACTTAAAGGAGTTTTACCTTGATATCCCGAATGGAAATCTTTGGAATGAGGTTTACCTTTTGAATTCTGGTATTGGATGGGTATGGTTCATTGACAAACACCCATAAGTCTATCCATTTGTTGCAATTCAATTTTTTATTTCTTTCAAGTTATCCCGTGAAGATGAGCAGGATGTTGGTACAGTAAGTTTCAAGCTAGGGCAAAAAACTTATTACATGTTGTTCCCTGAATTTGCTGCTCATTTAGGTTTCCCAGATAATACGATAGGTGAAATACCCAATACTACACCACAAGAGAATTAGGAGTTCATTAGAAATCCTTTAAATCCAGTCCAATACAAACCTAGCAAGCTTAAGGCTCAAGCTTTGGGAAGTCACCCTCTTAGGATTCTTCATAGGTGATTATCTATCACTGTATTTAGTTGCTTAGGAAGCCCCAGGGAACATTAACAAAGAGGAATGTATGTTATTGAGATGCATGGTTAAGGGAATCCGAATCACTAGGGCTATACTTTTGTGTCAGAAAATTAAGGAGTTGCAGTGAATGAGCACCAAAATTAAGGCAACAGCACTAGGTTGGGTGGCCACCATTATGCCTTGAACGGTAAATTACATGGATATGAGAAAGTCTATTGGGAAACCATCTTACATGGATTATGCCATATTAGTGCGAATGAAGATATTGATTAAAAAGCCACGGAGACATTGGTTAGATAGGGTAGAATATCTTCATGAACTTACCGTAGGAAGAAATAGAGCTGAAACATCTGATTCAGAATATGAGCCTGAAAATCCTGCACCCCCACCACAGGCACCATTTGATCAATTGCAGGTTTTTACCACTCAAATGAATACCCGAATGAATAGGCTAGAGGGACGTATGGACACTTTGCAGGAACACGTTATGGAAGTGAAGCATAAGTTAGAAGTGTTCACTACCAATTTTTGGAAGCACTTCCCACCACCACCATTACCACCGACTGAGTAATGATAGTTGTTGTGGACAGCAACATTTTGAGAGGGGGTAGAGCTTATCTAAAGCAATTTTGCAAGAAGTTGAAACTTTCTTCACTCTCTTTCATTTAAGCACTTTAGTTTTGTTATGTTAGTTTGGTGTGTTTTTACTGTTTTGTTAACTTTAGGTACTATTTAATGTTGTGTAAGCTCCTTATTTTATAACTTTCACTTAAACTTTAGTCTGCCCCAATTGTTCTCAAATTTTAAACATATTGAACTTTAAACTTAGAATATGCATGAGTTAAAATTCTTAGGTTAGCAGTAGAACAAGTAAGTTGTTTAATGAATTTTAGTTAGAATAACATTTGAACTTGGCGTATATTTGTTAGTTTCCAAAATTTTGATCACATTAGACCAGTTTCTGAACTTAAAGAAAAACCAATGCATTGAAATAGTTGAGTAAGGAATTTAAGAACACTAAAACCTTCCTTATAACCCTTTGAAGTATGGAAACAACTCATTGTAACTTAAAAAATGATCTAGGCAATTTTTCTTGCTAAGCCTAATATATAGACTATTTTCCTACCCTAATACATATTTTTTACCATTGTTAACCCACTTTGAGCTTAAAAGGACATGCTTAATGCGAGTCACATTAATTTTTTCTTGCTACCTCATTAAGTACCATATAACCTAAAAGCTTTTTGTCTTCCCTTAATAGAGTTGCCACTCTAGCTTAGGATAGATTAATGAAAATTTGATTAGTTCTTTTATGGGAATAGTAAGCAAGTGGAATTGATAGGAGAAGTTATTTTGCTTGTAAAATCATGTTTTTGCACCTCTAAATTGAAAAAAAGAAAGAAAGAAAAAGAAAAAGAAAAAGATTGAAAATAATACAGTATATGGGAAGCTTTTAAGTGTGGGGTGATTGTTGCAAATATTAGTTTTCTTCTTCTATTAAAGAATTGTAGTTCTATTCTTAACTATTCATAGCAAGTAAAGATTGTGGGGAAAAAGCTATAATTATGAAGTATTGATTTATTTAAGGCATTGAGTGGCTAACTCTTTTTGAATATCTTTTATCCTCTCTTTGTTAACCACTATCTTAGCCCCGTTACAATCATTAATAGACCTATGTGATTTTAAGTTGCTTTTGAGTTATTTTAGTGAAGATGACCTTCGGGTTCCTGTGCTAAAGGAGAGGCCTATGGTATTTCTAAAGTTTCAAGTGCGAAATCATTTGTACATTTAGGTTTACATTTATTCTAAAGTTTGGCTATGTAATTGCATTGGTGTTTTGGTTTTGAAAAGAACTTAAAATGTTTTGGTTTTGCACACACACAAGGAAACTAGCTCATATTGTCTTGTTTAAAGCTATTCTGATTGAATTTTATTAAGTGCTCTTGTTAATTGCTAAACTTAATTTTGAATTGCATTTTTCTTAGTTAAAGTTTGATAAATTTGAGAATGTGGTTTGTTTAAGTTTGCTTGAGGGCAAGTAAAGGCTAAGTGTGGGGTATTTGATGAGTGTGCATTAGATTATGTTTTTAAGTGTTTTTAGTTAGTTTATTGGTTTGTTTCATAGTATTTTAGTTAATTTAGAGTTTAATTTGGTTAATTTGTGATTTAAGGACTTAATTGTGTTTATTTGCATTTTTAGGTATAAAATTGAAAGAAAAAGGAAAAGTTGAAGGACTGGAAGGTTAATTTTGCAAAAACAAGAGCTAAACATTGAAGAATTGCATCATCTGGAGGCCATTAAAAGACCATTCGGTGGAATCATTTTGTGATTCTACGAAATGGCTCTTTTAAAAGAGGGGAAGAAAGCCTATTCGGTGGAATCACAAAGTGATTCTACCAAATGCACTTATTTTAAGACCAAAATAGGGTTATTCGGTGGTTTTAAGTCATATTCCACCGGTTCAAAGAAGTTCACTAAAAAAGAAAGTCTTCTGCCAATTAAATCATGAAATTTGCTGATGCTCGATTAAAGAAGTTAAGGTGGATTAAAATATCTTGTTTTGCTGCCTTTGCTTCGCATATAAAAGGAAGACTCAAGACACAAGTTAAGGAGTAGATGGTCGATTAAGAGTCTTTAGTTATTGCTTTTACGTTAGAATTCAAAGTTAATTTACATTTTCTGTAATTTCCTTTTAAACTAAGTTTTTATCTTTGAATTATAAAGTGTGAGTAGTTTTTCTTAACTTTTGCTAAGGATACTTGAATCCTTAATCTTTTATTG
Source organism: Excoecaria agallocha (assembly GCA_037975025.1). Taxonomy (NCBI): domain Eukaryota; kingdom Viridiplantae; phylum Streptophyta; class Magnoliopsida; order Malpighiales; family Euphorbiaceae; genus Excoecaria; species Excoecaria agallocha. Next base: position 20,142,288 of record CM075815.1, on the reverse strand, counting down.
TGATAACTTAATTGAGCTTTAATGTTAACCTAAGTTAATTATTTCTCGATTTTAAGCATATTCTTATCTTTGATTGTGTTTGGATTAATTGTTGGTTTATTGATTTAAATAACTAAGAGTTGATTTAAGCATTATTAAGGATTTGTATGTTCTTGGATTAATCTTTTGAATCAATGCATGATTGTTTTTTGTGTTGAGATGATTATGTTTTGGTAATTTTGATTAAGACTAAGAGAGGAGGAACAAAGAATATACTGGAGTTGAATTTTCTTGGAAAAGAGTTTAATGAAGGTATAAGAAGTTAACCCAGATTTTTATGCTAAATGTTAAATTATTCTTAATAGGGAGTTTAATATTCAAGAAAGATATTCTTGATTCAAGGTATCAGGTCTTATTCATCTAGTTTTCCATAATTACTTATGTTTTTAAGAATTTAAGTCATTGTAATAAAATGTTAAGGTGGATAGTTCCTTAGTAAAAGTTGTTTTTAAATATTGATTGTTATTGTGTTTTAATTACTTGTTAATTGCTTCAAGTCATTCATACTTTGTTTTGGTTTATTATTTTAGTTTTAAATCTTCATCATAACCTTTGGGATCTCTTCTCTTTCTACACATATTTTTCATTCTAAAACTCAAAATCTTTTCATACACACACAAGTTTCCTTTGGGTTCAATATTTGGGATTTTAATCTTTATTTTCCTATATTACTAGCTGATCTAGTACACTTGCTAGACACCAGTCAACCATCTAATGCAAATTTTTGTCTATATTATTGTAACATCAGAGCTGCCATTGCCTTATGACTTAAGGCATTAGCCACAACATTCTCCTTACCTTGATGGTAATCAACTATACAATCATAATCTTTAAATAGTTCTAACCATCTTTATTGTCTTAAGTTGCGTTCCTTTTGAGTAAGCAACTAATTAAGACTCTTATGATTTGTATAAATTCTACATCTTTCCCCATACAAGTAATGTTGCAAAATTTTCAAAGCAAATACTACTGCTGCCTACTCTAAATCATATGTAATGTAGTTTTGCTCATGTGATTTCAACTGTCTGGATGCATAAGCTACCACCTTGTCATCTTGTATTAGTACATAACTCAAACCAATTCTAAAAGCATCATTGTACATAGCATACTCTTTACTTGAAATTGACTCTGTTAGAACTAGAGCTTTTGTTTACATCTTTAATTGATCAAAACTTGCTTGACATCTATTAGTCCATTCAAACTTGATACCATCTCTCAACAACTTAGTAAGTGGTGAAGCAATAATTGAAAATTCTTTCACAAAGCGATGATTGTAACTTGCCAAACCCAAAAAACTTTTCACTTTAGACACATTTTGAGGCAATCTCAAATTCATAATAGCCTCAAATTTATTCGGATCCACTCTAATACCTTCAAAAGACACAAATATGTCTAAGGAAAAAAAACTTCCTTAAGTCAAAAATCACACTAGCGTAATTTGTCAAAAAGATAATTCTCCCTCAAAGTTTATAACACAATTCCCAAATATTCAGTATGCTCAGATTTATTTCTGGAATAGACCAATATGTCATTAATGGACACTACAACAAATTGGTCTAAGTAGGGTGTAAAAACCCTATTCATCAAATCCATGAAAGCAATTGGTGCATTTGTTAACCGAAATGGCATTACTAGAAATTTATAATGACCATATTGAGTTCTAAATATAGTTTTTAGAACATCTACAACCTTTACTCGAAGTTGATAATACCTAAATTGCAAATCAATCTTTGAAAACACTCTAACACCTTTCAAATGATCAAACAATTCTTTAATTCATGGCAAAGGATAGTTGTTCTTCCTTGTTACTTTATTTAGTTGTTGTAGTCTATACACATTCACTAATAAAAAAAATGCAAATTGCTAATTGGTGTTTTTTCGTCACTAAATCAGTTTAGTGACAACTTAGTGACGAATTTCGTTTTGAAACAAAATTCGTAGCAGAATCTAGCTACAACAAAAAGTCGTCGCCAAAATATTTATTGCCATTTTGCTACAATAATGTTCATGCAAAATTTTGCGACGATAATTTTTTCGTCGCAATATTGCTACGATATTTTTCACGCAAAATTTTGCGACGACAGTATTTTCTTCGCAATATTGCTACGACATTGTTCAGGAAAAATTTTGCGACAATATTTTCATCGCAATATTGCTACGACAATGTTCACGCAAAATTTTGCTACTACAGTATTTTTGTCGCAATATTACTACGACATTTTTCAAGCAAAATATTGCTACAACATTGTTTAAGCAAAATTTTGCGACAATAGTATTTTCGTCTCAATATTGCTATGACATTATTGATGCTAAATAGCTATTGTTCAAAAATATTAATTCCTCGCTAAATTAAAATTATTTTTTATTTTTAAATTAATATAAAAATTTAATTTAAATGACAAACCACATATGAAAAATTTATATTTATAGACTACTTAATATTTAATACAAAAATATATATATTCATGAAAAGATTGTTATTTACAAATGGATATCATCGTTAATTGTATATCTAAAATAATACACGCATATATAACAATAACAAATGTCACCCAAATGTCATACTATATACTTACAATTATAATGTAAAAAGATACATTTGCTCCTAAATCTGGTGCCGAAAAAAGTTGTTGCATCTCTATCTATTGTTGGATTTGTCTGACCCGCTGATCCTTCTCTTGTTCATGCTCAACATAAATCTCAACTTAAAACTCAATCTACATAGTGGACAAATACTGCAAGGACAAGCTATGAGAAATAAATAGAAAATTAATACAAGGGTGTGAGGAATTAACATGAAACAAACCCACTAAAAACACAAGTAGTGGATCATCTTTTTTGAGTTTTCTACGAATAATATCGAATCTTAAAAAGCTTATCTTTGGTTGTTTGTGGGGTTTTATCAATCTATCCCATGGCTATGGAATGGGAATGATAAGCAAGTCTAGTCTAATATGCTACCTTAAGTCAAAATCAATTAAGATTTCTAAATAAAATTAAAAATAACAAAAGCATAAAAGCCCACTGTGAGTAATCAAATGATGCTCGGATCAAAAACAAGAAATAATTGTATACCAACATCTATGCACTCATTTCATTTTCAGTCATTGAAAAATAAAACTCAACTCCATATCAAACAATTATGTCTAAAATAGGTAGTGGAGAGAGAAAAGAAAGTAAAAATGAAATTCAATAATCATACCCTAGGAAGCAATAAGGAATGTAGCAGTTCAGCAGGTTTAATGGCCTTCCCTTAAAGCCAATTCCATGATTTTGAATTTTCCAAAAGAAGACCAGTAACAGCAAGGCAGTACGTCCACTGCATGAAGAAAAAAAATCTACTAATAAGTAGTAACAATTGGAGGCATGAAGAAGAAGAAGAAGAAGAAGAAGAAGAAGAAAAATAAAAAAAAAGTCATGTTCTCATCAATAGATAACTTTATATATAAATAACAGATGTAAAGCACAATCAATTGACAATGATTTTGAAATCTGCTACGATAGTAACCATATTATATGCAGAACATGTGAAGTAGATCAACCACATTCATTTCCATCGCTCCAAAAACTCTTTCTAATTGAGAACATACTTAAAACAATCTCCACTACTGCAGTTCTGATATGAATGGATATCAATGTAATTTTTAAAAATAAAAACATAAGATTAACACACCTGGATAAAGTAGGATGGAGACGAATAGTAACTAAAAATGGGTAAAATTATATATATATATATAGAAAAAAGCATAGTAACTAGAATGATGGCATAGTATCTAGAAATGGAGTTTAATTTCTGTAGTGGGAAAAGATAAAAAGAATGAAATGAAAAAAGAGGACCCCCACTTTCTATAATGGGAACATTGCAAATTGAGAGGACCCCACATTCTATAATACGAACATTGTAGATGAGTACTCATAAGAAACAAATATCCTATCCTAAGCTGCGCAGGGAAAACAAATGTATCATCTTCAATGATTTACACTTCAAGATTCCCAAATAAGAAAAGAAAGAAGATAGCATTATAGGATTGTTCATAACTAGTTGTATTTTTATGGGCATATTGTTGTACAAATAGGGACCCATTTGAAATAAAATTTACATTATACTCTTGCTCTACTGCCATATGAAACCAACCACTACTTGTAACCAATAGCCTATAGCTATGAGCTGAAGCATGAGATCCTAAATGAACATGGCATTTGTTCAGGTCTGTAACAAAGCCAAATTAAATCCAAAATAGTAGCAACACAATCACTTCTTACAATAACAAATTAACCCTTTCGAGCATGGGAAACTAAAGTAACTAAGCCACCTGTTTCTAAGAGATACAGTTTCTCTCCATAAATCCATTATACATAACTGTTATATTGTTACAGTAACAAGAATAACTAAAATATATTAACAAGAGAATTGGTAGGCAATATAATATATACTTGAACTAGATTTACATAGACAATGTAATGAAGAAGCATGACATGAAATAACATTGTTCTGCATGAGTTCAAAAATGAAATTCATCAAGGTCATGGACACCAACTTTGAGGTTAAGTCACTGAGCTATTTGCTCAATTCTTCCTGACAATGCTATCAATAGATAATTAATGCATAATACTAAAACTGGTTTTTCCTTAAAGCAAATTCCATTTATGTAATAAGGTCTTAATTTCCAATTGTTTTGTTTTTTCTCCTATGCCATAAAAGAAGCTTCTACAAGTTTCATCTTGTTAATAGTAATACACCAAATTGCATCTAAATGCTGTAATTTCTGACCAAACAGAAGGTCTCTAGCTATGCCTACTGAAGCTGAAATCCAGCAAGGCTCTTCTTTAAGTCCTATACAAACACAACAGACATTATTTGATGGCCAAAGAGTATGAATAATGATGATGGTCAACTTTTGCTGCCCAACAACACAACAAATCTTTCATGAGTTAATTTAGGAACCATAAATCTCTATGTACATATTCCTATCAGTCAATTGCTATTTATTCTAACCAAAACTATAAGGAGATTTCAAACTAGCAGAATAGATACCTTTATGGTCCTATCAGAATAAGATTTCCAACAGAATCATAAAGGTCAAGCAAATTCCACCCTCCAAACTTATCTCAGAGCTGCAAAACATAGTGAAAAGAATGAAAGAACATAAAGTTCTCCACTAAATGCATATGGCAACCATATAATCACAAGGATCCATATATCTTCCATGATTAAGACCCGACGAACTAGCTCATTCTAATGTAAAACAGGCCATAAATCACTCAAATTGCATTAAAAAAATTTAGTTACGAAATAGATTATTAATGTGCTACAACACAACATATGACCTGAAGCTAGTGCATAAAACAACTGGAATTTGCCATGAATTATTAGTAATAATACCTCATAATAAGCAGAGTCATTAGGTTTCTATTGAATGCATTGCCATATCCCAAAACCACATTCAAATGTAAAGCAATTCAAACATTTACAGTGACAATATAAGGGTAAATCATCAAACTGGAGCTAACAATTCAAACTTCAGGTATAAGCCAGCACACACAACAATTATTGAAAAATACAAGACATAAATTAGAAACAAAACATAAAACTTTGGACATGATATCTACAACCATACAACGTGATAGTTTACTACCGGTGTTGTCGCTATCCTAAGTTTACACAATATATGCAATATGCAAGTGGAGTAACATGCCCAACAAAATTCTGCCTCTAGGGTAATCCAACTTCAAAATGGAAAGGCACACAACTTGATGAAGAATAGAAAGCAGGTATATGTACCTGGGTTCCCATCCAAGTACCTCTGCCATTCCCGCAAAAGATAAAAGATATGGTGTTCAAACTTTTGATGCTTGAATTGCAAGTTCTCGATGACCAATGTGAAGTGCATCAAACTTTCCAAATGCTGCTATTCCTCCTGCAAGAATGATTTCCAAGCCAAGCATGCCAAGAGTTTTATTAGGTCTAAAGATAAAAAGGGGTAAATATTCAACATTAAATTTGCAAATGAACCAGCAATAAAGTTCACTAAAAACAAAACATATTTATTCCAACCCAAAATATAATATTTAAAAATGGAAAGCAATGGCCATACACCTCATGAATGCAACATCCAATTGATACAATGTATAAGGAATCATAAACATAAAGAGATCATGTAAGGCGGTGATTATAGATAAATATAAAGGGAAATCAAAAGTGAAAAAAAACCTGCGAGTGGGGACAATCCTTTAGAGGGAATCTCATGATCATCTTCTTGTTGGCTTTGGACAAAGAAAAGTCATCAGCTACTTGACCAAACATGGGAAGCATTAAATGCACAGAAGGAAAGGCAGAAAGAGAAATGCAAACCTAAAAGTAGCAAACTTTAATCATAGTGAAACGGGAGCAGGATAGGACAAAATTAGAACCTGAAACAATCAGACGTAATGGGAATTTCACCGGGGGACTTGGACTAAAGACTGGAGGAAGACACCATCCTCTACTGTAATCGGTCAGCGACAAGCAATTAACTTCCACTTTCCTTTTTTCTGTAGAACTGCAAATTTCCTTCTCGCCCCAATATCACAATCAAAAGACATATTCTCACCTATGTATGACACAGCAGTTATCAAATGCCTCACCATCTTGTCAGTCCACTTAATCTGCTGCCATGGTGACCCTGTCTTCCCTCTACTAGATTCATTGTGACCATCAAGACCATCTTCAATATTTCTTGTACCTTTTTAGCTCTGTACAACAGTCATTAATTTTTTGTCCAAATAACAACATAAGCAACTTTAATTCATAATGCAAACAAATAAAAACCCTTTCTTTAAAACTAAATATCAAGCTAAAATCCTTAAGAAAAATCTTCACTTTCAAAAAACCCAATTCCTAATCCACTAGCAATCAAAGACAAAAAGAACCAAATCAACTTATCTGCTGCAAAACAACTGCAAATAGCAAATTAGTGTTGGAAGCCGAAGAACATAGAGATAGCTTTCCCAGAATGAAGGTAAGAATCTAGGACCCAAAAGAAAATATCTTGAACAAAGATCAAATCCCTGAAGGGAGAGAAATCACCACTATTCCCGCCATCTCTATCGCACCAATGATTTCACGAGCACAAGCAAGACAGCAGATCGGTATTCCGATGCCAAATTGATGCATCGACAAGAAGCGACCTCAACGATCTCCATGCGTACAAGCCCTATTTTGAAGTAAAATGGAAGAGAGGAAAGGGGATAAAAAGGCAGCAACACATAAGGGTAAGGTTTTAGGAATTTAGAAAAAATGAAAACCGCCAATACTTCTTTTTATCCCGCTCAAAAATTCATGAATTTAGCTGCATCATGGCCATAGCAAAATTGGCTACAGCATTTTTCCAAACTAAAAATTTTGTCAGTGCTATATTCTCTCAATTTAATTATTTTATTATATAACTTATGATAATTAATCATAATTAATATTATTGAATATAAATATAATAATTATTTTAATTTAGTTAGTTAAATTTATTAAAATAAATAATTTAATTAAATATAAATGAAATTTAAATATTAAAAATTAAAATTATATAAAAATAGTAAAGAAGAATAATATTTTGCAAAATTAGTGATAACAATAGCTACAATGGTGTTGTCGCTAATTTAGCTACAATATTATTGTTGCCAATAAATGGATATGGAGATAATAGTATTTTGCAATTAGCTACAACGATGTTGTCGCTAATTTAGCTACAACATTGTTGTTGCCAATAGAGAGATATGAAAATAATAGTATTTTGCAAAATTAACGACATCATTGTTGTCGCCAAATAGCTACAACGGTGTTGTCGCTAATTTAGCTACAACATTGTTGTCTCCAATAGAGGGATCTGAAGAGAATAGTATTTTGCAAAATTGGTGACAACATTGTTGTCGCCAATTAGCTACAACAATATTGTCGTTAATTTAGCTACAACATTGTTGTCGCCAATAAAGAGATATGAAGATAATAGTATTTTGCAATTAGCAACAACGATGTTGTCGCTAATTTAGCTACAGTATTGTTGTTGACAATAGAGAGATATGAAGATAATAGTATTTTACAATTAGCTACAATAATGTTGTCGCTAATTTAGCTACAACATTATTGTTACCAACAGAGGGATATGAAAAGAATAATATTTTGCAAAATTGGCGACAACTACAACGGTGTTGTTGCTAATTTAGCTACAACATTATTGTCGCCAATAGAGGAATCTGAAGAGAATAGTATTTTATGAAATTGGCAACAACATTGTTGTCGCTAATTTAGCTACAACATTGTTGTCGCCAATAAAAGGATATGAAGATAATAGTATTTTACAATTAGCTACAATGATGTTGTCACTAATTTAGCTACAACATTGTTGTCGCCAATAGAGGAATATGATGATAATAGTATTTTGCAATTAGCTACAATGATGTTGTCGCTAATTTAGCTATAACATTATTGTCACCAATAGAGAGATATGAAAATAATAGTATTTTGTAAAATTGGCGACAATATTGTTGTCACGAATTAGCTATAATAGTGTTGTCGCTAATTTAGCTACAACATTGTTATCGCCAATAGAGGGATATGAAAAGAATAGTATTTTACAAAATTGGGGACAACATTATTGTCACCAATTAGCTACAACTGTGTTGTCGGTAATTTAGATACAACCGTGTTATCGCCAATAAAGGAATGTGAAGAGAATAGTATTTTGCAAAATTATTGTCGCCAATTAGCTACAATGATGTTATTGCTAATTTAGCTACAACATTTTTGTCGCCAATAGAGGGATATGAATATAATAGTATTTTGCAAAATTGGCCACAACATTAGCTACAATGGTGTTGTCGCTGATTTAGCTACAACATTGTTGTCACCAATAAAGGGATATGATGAGAATAGTATTTTGCAAAATTGGCGACAACACAATTAGCTACAACATTGTTGTCACTAAGTAGCTACAACATTGTTGTCGTCAAATTTACTTTTGTCATCGCAATTATTTGCGCCAAAATTTTGGTGCCTGATATTAGCAACAATAAGAATTTGTTGTCGCTAATTTGTTGCAATATTTGTTTTCTCGCCAAATCTTTCAATATTTGAAACGAAAGTCATTTTTGTCGCTATATTGTGCATTTAGCAATGAATTTTATTGTTGTTGCAAATTTTCATCGCTATTTTGCATTCTTTTGTAGTGATTCTCATATAACCATCATTCTTCTTAATAAAGAGAACCAATGCACCCCAAGGCGATACACTAAGCCTAATAAAGCCTTTATTAAGTAACTCTTGTAGTTAGACCTTTAACTCTTTTAATTCTAGTGGAGCTATTCTATATGGTGCCTTAGAAATCGGAGCTGTACCTGGTAGAATTTTTATAGACAATTCCACATCCTTTTCAGGTGGAAGACTAGTTAAGTCTTCTCGAAACACATAAGGAAACTAATTTAATTTTCTCTTTTTGAATCAAGTACCAAGGCTAAAAAGGCTTCACAACCGTTTCTGAGAAATCACCTGGCTTGCATAACAGGTATCACATTGGCTAAAGTTTTAGTTCGAATGCCCCGAACTACAACTTTATTAACATCAACATCTTTAAGTGTTACTGTCTCAACCCCATATTAACCACTATATGGTGTTTTAACAATCAATCCATACCTAATATAATATCAAATTCCCAAAATGGTAACTCAATGAGATCAGCTAAAAATTCCTTCCCTTGAATCATAATGGGACACTCTTTATAAACTTTATTAACACAGATGTTGTGCCCTAATGGGTTAGATACATAAATATCATAATCCAATTGATGTATAGTCTACGTATTCCTACCCATATCCTTAATGAAAACATACGAATGGGTAGAACCAGGATCAATAAGTGTATGAATATCAAAATTAAAGAGAAAGAAAATACCGACTATAACTTCTGAAATATCTTGATCCCCATGAGCTTTCATTAATAAGTCCAGCCAGGAGCAATTAGAACTGTAGGTCGATTAACTATCTTAGATACATTTCTAAGCTAGGATCCATGTTGATTTGATCCACCATACCCTCTGCCTCATCCTTCACCAATTGAGGGTGCATTAAAAGTTCCCCTACTACCCTACTATATAGATCCTTGCTCCCACTTCTAGGGATAATTTTCCATATAATGGTCGGTGCCACCATATATGAAACATACACCTAATAACTTCCTACAAGGGCCCCAGTGCTATTTTGAACAGTGAGGACACACAGGCGGTTGACCCTTACTCTATCTCACTGGTGTTTATCAAATTTAGACATTGTAGACGATCCTTGCCATTTTCCCTTATTAGCAGGAATATAAATAGACTTTGCTGGCTGGTTTCCCTATGCTCCTCTAAATCTCTTCTTAATGGAAGATCCATTTCTAGCCCCATTTCTTCTCTGTTATTTTTCTCTTTTAGCCAGCTCATTCTTATCTACTTAAATAGTTGCTTAAACAAGCTGATAAACATCCACCAGTTGCAAAGATGTAGGTTCAATCAACTTTTCTCTGATCCAATCATTCAACTTCAAACTGTCTACACTTGAAAGCTCCAATCAACATCGAATCTAGAACGTATTTATATAAGTGGCTAAGCTCTTTCTCATATTCTACCACTATTTTAGGTTTAAAACAACCTCAATTTCTTTTTTTTATGAGCTTCAGTAACATATTTCTTCCTGGACTCTACTTCAAAAAACCTCAATGTAAGTGGATTTAGTAACTGAGACTGTTTTAGTATCAATTTCCACCAATCATATGCTACTCCTTGGAGTAAGGACATAGCACAAGACACCTTATGATTGGCTGGGCAATTAATCTCATCAAATATTCTTTCTAACTTTTCCAACCAAAATTTAGCTTTTTCTTATTACTCCAGATTATAGCACAAGAATTCTTTTGTACCATATTTTCTAATCTCAGTTATTGAAGCTTTAGGTACAATATCCTTTGTAGAATTTGGGCCATATCTTGAGAAATTTTTAACAATGCTTCTCAGGAAATGGCTGTAGGGATCTCATTTCAATAAGAAGATGAAGATCTAGGATTGGAGGTATTCATTCTAACAGGTAAATTTCTTTCAACTAATTCTTTCATAGCATCCCTAGAACCCTCCATCTACTATCTATAAGAAAATAGGGTCTTTTGCATTAGGCTAACACCACACTATGCTTATCATTAATGTTCTTAGACTCTTATTGACCAAAAATGACATAACATATGCTTTGATACCAAATTGTCCCACCATAATACTATTAACCTATCTATATCACTTTTATAAATTATCATTAAGTATGCCTTAATATATTATCATTCCTTATTTGATACTATCATACACATTACAAAACTCATTTACATACATCTATATATGTATCATATACTATATAAGTTGCTTAGGATCATACGTGCATGCATATACTGTTTAACTACAAAAGTGAGCCTAATACAACTTAAACCTTCCATATTAAATACATCATGCACATATTACCCTTAATATAAAGTTACAAAAAATATTAATCAAGAACTCCCTACATCAACTTCTTTCTTAGACTTATGTTGGCCTTCCTAATGTAAAGATATGTCCCTGAGAGAAAGTTTTAACTACGAAACCTACGCAGATTAACAACCCGTGCTAAGCTATAAAGTTTAGTGGGGAGCAAAACATAATGGATAACAACTCATAGCGGTCATCAACAAAAACTCATCATGCATCACAATTATAACATATAATTCAATAGTAATAACAATATCACAAAGTACATAATCCAAGAGATAAAATAGAAATCAACATTTATATCAACATATAGTAATCATATGGTTCATTGATAACATCTGAGCATTTATGTTTTTAATATAAGTGTTATAATTAGCCTGCCTAAGGTCTGAAAGTGGATAACGGGAACTATAGATATCCGTAGGTATCGAACATATATATATATATATATATATATATATATATATATATATATATATATATATATATATATATATATATATATATATATATATATATATATATATATATATATATAATCTATAGACCCAAATGGGGTCGAACTATTGTCCGAAATAGGGACGAACTATAGACCCAAACAGGGTCGAACTATAGCAGCTGCAACTATATCCCTATAGTCATGCCTATCTATTGACAATTGAACTCTATTTGTAGGCATAAACTATGTTTATATACATTTCATTTATCATGCTTGTGCTTTTACTATACAATCTTACACAAAAATAATCATATAAGAAGATACAGAATCTTTGGTGTATATACATATATATTCAATCTCATATAACAATACAAGTAACTGCAAATGTACATATAACACTACAATCACATACTTTAGCATGATATCATATAAGCACAAATATATAGGCATATTTATGTTATCTCAAATAAGTAATAAACATATGCTTATTTATATGTTTGCTATATAACATGTTTCTTTATGTTTAACATAGTTTTACCATGTGGTTGTGTCATATTTCCATGTACTTATCTCAATTTATATGCTAACTCTACATTGTTAATTATTCCAAACTTATTGACTCTCCTTTCTAACATTTCAACTTCATATTCATATATGTCATGCTTCATTTGATTTCATTAATACTCTATCTATTGGGTTGGTATTTAGGTATTAATGAAGTATTGCTTTAAAAAGAAAGGATAAAAAATGAATAAACATTTCAAGATTGAGTCACGAGCACAACAGGGATAGCAGACAGATAGAGAGGACTTACAAGTGACAGAAGAAACAAAATAAAAAATCAGTGGAGAAATGGGTGGGCTCTATCGTAGATGTGATAGGGCCGCAGGCATGACAGTGTCGGGGTCATTTTCTCTCTTCACAACTCCAACAACACAACACAAAAAACTTATCTTGCATGTTTGTAATAAATTGCTCAACATTTACTCTATTTATAATGTGTTTTAAACACTATAATTGTAGCATGCTTTACTATGGCATATAACTATCCTTTTAAATATTACATAAATGTTCTATAATCAATGGACTAATCTTTACTTAACATCCAAATATAAAGATCTTATAGAAGAATTAAATCCATAACACATGAACTTTACTATTAAAGCCTTGCTTACATAAAAGTCTCTTTAAACATTACAATATTCACATATACTAACCATCTATGCTATACAAAATTTCCAACACAATTTAAAACCATAACAGAAAGAACCCAAAATGAAGATTATACTTCTAGTCTCTCCTAAGGCTTGTCTTGGCCATCCTGCTACAGATATTATTCGTGTGGAGAAGTCCTATCTTGACAACCTTATGGATAAAAACCCATTCTAAGCTATAAAGCTTATTAGGGAACATAAAACATGATGAATAACCACTTACAAAATCATCAATAAGTACTCATCATGTACCACAATGATTATATATGATTCAATAATAGAATTAGTATAATAGGACACAAATCCATAAGGTAAAACAAGAATCAACTTTTTTATCAACATATAAAAATTATATGATTTATTCATAATAATTAGACATTTATACATTGTATACAAAACACATAATCACACGAACATAAATATTTTTATACCTATAAACCAATCATTCAAAATAAAAGGTTAACATCACTCATATCAAGATATTGTATAAATACATTAAACTCTTTTCTATCACTTCTTCACTTATTATTAATCCAATTAATTATCTTTTATTTACTTTCTTATATCAAGAATTCATATACCCCTAAAGTTTACATCACCATTTAACTTTTTTGTTACCTAGCTTTTGTACTTGTTTACTTTTAGTAATTAATTAATCTTTTTGGTATACATGTAATACCCAGCTAGAATTATAGAGAATCCTATTAATTAATCATGTAAGACTAAAAATCCTTAATCTAGCACTACACTATTTTTATCTGCTTAAGATGTTGATTATTAGTTATCTAGACATGTTATCAATCTTATACCTCATCTTAATGCATAGATATTAAGATACATCAACATCTCCTCTTTCAAACATCTTTGTTATTTACATCTTTAACTATTTGTTAATTCTATGTCTCTATCTAGCGTATGATTACATCACCACTTAAATGTTTATTTTATCATACATGAAGTTACACACATTTTAACAAAACTATAGTATATCATAGGAACATGTTTATTAATCATGCACATCAATTATGCATTCACAACTTGATTGTTTTTCATACTAAGAGTCATCATATCACTCATCAATATCAAATGAGAACAACCAACTCTAGATCATATTGATTAATCAATATGATTATTCTAAATCATCAACTATGCCTATATTCATATACATATAACTTGTCAATCCTAAATATAAGAAACACTATACATCAAAGACTATAAACATGTGATATTAAAATGCTATGTCCATATAATATATGTAATTTCACTCATTATCATATTTTTCCATATACCGTACATTGATTCATATAAAGATTATATGAAACTCATGTCAAGAATTGTCATGTTTTATTTCCTATAGCTTTACATGAGACATCTTCTTTACTTTGTATTAAGCTTGCACTATTCTATAAAAGTGGATAACGGGTGGTATATATGGTACCTAAAGGTATGAGTTATAGGGATACCTGAAGGTATCAAACATATAGACCCAAACGGGACGAAACTATACTATTTTTAGGACCTAAATGGGGTAGAGTTGCACTATACTTTATAACCTAAATGGGTTCAAACTATACTTTAGCTTTAAGACCCAAACAGGGTCAAATTATACTTTAGACCGGTCAAGCGAACCCAAATAGGGTCGGCTACAACCTAAATAGGACCATTTATGATCCAAACGGGGTCAAAACTATACTATCGCCGCTACAGGTTACCCTTATAGGCATACCTATCTATCCAAATCCTAGACATAATGCAGGGAGTTAAATCTCTTTATTATATCTCTCTTTACTTGAGTTTAACTTTGTTCAAACATATACATATATGTACATGTATACTCATGTGTAATTATATAAAGGGTAATTATATACTTGTTCATGTATAACTTTTCTATAAACATGTAATCATGTATACTATTGAGTATTGATATTTTGTACTTGTAATCAGTTCAAGGCATGTAACTCTTTCACATATGAATTATGATGATACTTAACATGATGTTATATTGAATTTCTTTAATCAAATAATGTGTATGAACTCATTAATAACATATTTATCTTTTATGTATACTTTGTATCATAACCACTTAACAACATGCTTTCATGATTATATATGTACATATATATTTTACTATCCCTCTTATATGATATTTTCATCACAACTATAATCATGTTAAAACATTACATATGCACATTATCATTTTACCATTACACTTCAATACACACATAAAATCATTACCTATATGTGTACATACATATATGTATATATATACAATCATGTATAGTTATAAAATTTGCATATACATAATCATATAAGAAAATACACAATCTCTAGTATATATACATGTATACTCAACCTCATATAAAAATATGAGTAATTATGAATGAGCATAGGTCACTAATCATATACTTTAGCATGATAACATATAAGCATAACATATAAGCTTAGCATATAAGCATGTTCATATTGTCTCAAATAAGTAATAAACATGATAATAGTTCATATATTTGCCATATATCATGCTTCTTCAACTTTATTTACCTATCGCTTTACATTATAATACTATCTTATGCCCATAAACTTATATTATTTCTTTATTATGGAATGCTCTGAAGATGTTTAATGAGGTTTAGGTAAACTTTGGTAACAATTTGGAGCCTTAAACTCAAGTATAAGTGAAATAGGGGAGGGTCACAGTGGTTACCAAATGATTACTGACCATGAGATAGGTGCAAGTTTGGTTTTAAACTGGCTCATGGTCTTTACCAAATTGGTGCCAACAGTGAGGTCCATTCTGTCTAAAGGCGGATTTTGAGGTTAAGATTGTATGCTAATTTAGACGTATCAAATGAAATTTTAAATCAAAAATGTCTTTTACAAAGTTGATCCCCTATGTTTCTAGTTTCAGGATCATTAAAAATCACCTCAATTTCTTTTCTAAATTTCAAGATATTAACAAAACACTAAAGACTATTCCTCAAGATAGGAGCAGGCAGTTTTGATTTTCAAGCTAAGTTTTGAGATGTTTAGAGGCATAATTAGACTTTATCTTCTTTATAGATATGGAATTCTAGTTTTTAACTCAATTGGAATTATTCAATTTTCTGCTTTATAACTTGTGTTATTGACAAAATAGTATTGTTAGGTCATGTGAACCTCAACCCAGAATTCTGAAATAAACTCGTATGTAGATTTAAACTTAGAAACTGATGTTTCTTATGAAATTACTTATCACATATATATTGATACATCTTTGTAATTACCAATTTAACTTAAAATCACTTCAAATAAACTTTCAATTGGGCTTCACCAATTTTACTTCTTAAGCTCTATTTTTGACTAACAACTCTTTTATTCAAACTAACATACATGCAGATTTTTTTTCTATCCTATTAACACACTTCCTATACATTAACATAATAATCATCATACAAATCAGTCACATGCAAAATAAAATAAGTTCCCAAACCTGACATGCAACTCCAATCTTCTTCAAAATCCTTTTTTTTCTCACTTTTTTGTTTTTACTTTAATCTTTGCTAGCTTATCTCCTTGAAGACATCTTTCACCAAGTTTCCATCACAAGTATGATGAAGAAATCTAAGAATGTTCTATAAGGAATGAAGGGGCCAGATTCTCTAATGGAGAAAGAGAGGGACTTAAAGATGTTTAAGAGAGAGAAGTTGTAAACCTTTAAAGAGGGAGAGGGAAAGAAAATTTGTGTTTTCTCCCTTAGTGTTGCCATCCAAACCCTTTTTAAATTCCACTATCCTTATTCTCTATCCTACATATAGCCTTTAGAAAATTATGTGGAATGAAAATTTTCAATTTAACTCCCCCCTAATTTTCTTTATCCCAAAATCTGCCCACTCTCATTTCTTTCTTTAAGTTTTATTCCCAAAGTTATCCTTCCTCTTAATTGCACCCCAAATGACTTTTCTTTTATTAAAAATGGCCCATTAAAACATAATTATATCAAAATTAACAACTTAACTATAATTTCTTCATAATTATGCACATGGTAAAATAACTATTTTACCTTTTTTTATTTAAAATAATAATTATCAATGTCTTAACTTAAAATACTTTAATTAATTAAAATAAATTAAACCTTAATGTCATATTAATTCCCATGAATCCTCCGAAGGCCAATGTTAGGTCCTTATAATAATTTTACTTGAATTTAATCAAAGAATCCATCAATAAAATCTCTAATTCAAGCTCTATATTTCGAGACCTAAAAATAATAGAGTATTATGCTCTGTTATAATTTTGACAATGTTGTTGTAATATTAATGATCTCTTTAAGTTTTGGAGCACTTAGGTTAAAATAGAGTTCATTTAACTACAGAATAACTTTTAACAGATTCACCTTTCAAAATTGCTTTTACATGCAATATTCTTCTTATGTTCTAACTTAAGGATTTAGCTTCCATTTATCAATTAAACCCATTTACATGAACACATGCAAAGATCATTATCTCATTCTCCTAACTTAGCTTTGATTTTATCACAATCAACTAAAATATCACACTTGCATGTTAAGATTCACACCAAGTTCCCATACCTTGGCTGAAATCCATAATCTTCCTTCAATATTTCACCACTTCTTTTCCCTTGTTCTCCATATTCCCTTCTTTTTCTATAAAAAATCCATTCATGCATTAAAACCCAACATTTCCTTTCCATTAAAATGCATCACAATAATAATAAAGAAGATGAAGGATATAGATAATATAATGAATCCCATCAACTTTACAAATCCCACTTCAAAACCTCTTACTCAACCACAATATAGTAGAATTTCTTGAGAGTTAACGAGAGAAAAAATGCAAATTGTTAGAGAGAGATGAGAGAGGAAGAATGTCTTCCTCTTGCCTTTGCTAACTAAGCACTTAAATCCCCTAATGTCAGCTCTTTCTCTCTCCTTCATGCAGATTCTAGAAAATTAAATGGGAGTGTAAAGTCTTTTTTAGCTCTCTTATTTTTACTTGCATGCTTAAAATATGTCCCCTTTGATTATTTCTTTCAATTATGCCCCTAAAGTTATCTTTCCTCTTTTAATTTCACCCTTATTATTAACATGCTTTAAAGTTCACATAAATAACATAAAGTAAAATTACCAATTTTTCCTTTTTGACCCTGATCTAAATTTCACTGGTTAATTAAACATTAGATTAACTATAATTTCAAATAATCATGCATATTTCTACTAGGGTCAAAGTTAGGGCCTTATAAATGGTACCTTCATATCCTCTTCCATTTCCATCACCATAAAGTCTACAGGAAAAATAAATTTCTCCACTTTCACAAATAAATCTTCTATCACTCCTTTCAGTTTCCTCACCAACCTATTTGCCAATTAGAGCTTCATATATGTTTCCTTTAGATCACCCAGGTTCAATTTTCTACACATTGAATAAGGTATTAAATTCATGTTAACTTCTAAGTCATATAAGGTATTACCAAAAAAAATGTTCACCTATCTCAAATGGCAAGGTAAAATTACTAAGGTCTTCCAATTTCTTAGAGATTTTATTCATAATAATGGCACTATAATTCTCAGTAAGTTGCACAGTTTCACACCTATCTAGTTTCTTCTTATTATAATAAAGTTCTTTCATAAATTTAGCATAGTTCGGCATGTGATCTGGGGCCTCAGCAAATGGAAAATTAATATTTAATTTCTTAGATATCTCTAAAAACCTAGCCAATTGCTCATTTTTCTTTTTCTCCCTTGTTATAGCAGGAAATGGCAACCTATCAATATCAAGATTCTCTACACTGGAATTCATAATTTTCTTACCCTTGCCAGTGATCGGAGTATCTACATTTATCTCTACCGTTGGTTGAGAATCACTTACCTTTTATGTCGGCTCCTCCACATTTGAAAATGAAGGTGAAGATGACTTACCTTGCTCTACTCCATATGTTACCTCCTTACCACTCTATAATGTGATCGCCTTGGCCTCCTCCTTCGAATTCCTATCCACATTGGATGGAAAAGTACCTAGCTGCCTGTTAGAGATTGAGTTGGCAAGTTGGCCCAATTATGTCTCTAAGTTCCTCATGGAAGCATCTTGATTACAGTTCCATTGCTCTTGTGACTTCCACCTTGTTTGCTGACTAGTTATAAGTTATTGCTAACTATTCATAAAATTAGCAAACATATCTTTAAGGTTTGGCTTCTTCTCTTGCATAGGTGGTCTGGCTAAAATCCAAGTGGATGGTATGCTTGATTTTGATTTGAACTGTGTCCTTAATGCTGTGGTGGTGGGTATGGATTTTGGTAGTGTGTGGTTACTTATGGATGGTAGGTTTGATTATGATTATGAGTGACATTTTGGTTGAAAAGAGCTTTTAGTTGGGTTTGAGAAGATAAAGCCATTTGAATTCCCTCTTTCCAAGAAAAATTTGGGTGATTTCTCCAACCTGAATTGTAACTATTGCTGTAAGGGTCATTTCTTATAAAATCTCCCATTGCATTTACATCCATACTGTTATAATTTCTTGAACACTTTGTCCACTCTTATATAACTCATAGCTTTGACAAACAGATGCCACTTCTACACTTTCAACCCACTCAACTCTTTCCTCATCAGCTTTACTTAAGCTTTCAGCATCACAACCTTATCAGTATTATATACACCCTACCTCTTTGATACTGCTTTTATAGTTGCCCACTGAGAATCATTAGCTGCCATTTCATCCAACAAAATTGAAAGCATCTTTTGGCAACTTGTTCATGAAACTCCCACGAGATGAAACATCTAAGAGTGATCTAGTAGGTATTATAACTCCTGCATAAGAAAATAGTCATCAACTGATAAACAACTATCTCATAATGTGGATAGCTCCTCAATAGCCTCTTGAATCTTTCTCATGCTTCGTGAAAAGGCTCCTCATTCATTTGATGAAAACTGATGATGCTATTATGAATGCTTGTTGTCTTCGTTAGAGGAAAGAATATAATTAAGAATTTCTGATACAATTGCTCCCATGTCTATATGGATTGGCTTGGTAACATTTGAAGCCATTCTTTTGCCTTGCCAATAAGTGTGAAGGGAAACAATTTTAACTGAATCGTATCTAATGATATACTCAAAATTCGAATTGTGTTGCTAAACTCCAAAAATATATCTAGGTGTTAAGCAAGATCTTCTAATTCCAAACCAAAAAACTAGTTTCTCTAAACCATCATGATAGTGGCTGGCTTCAACTCAAACTACAGATCTCTAGGCAACACAATAGTCTAATGCTCTTCATTCCAACTAGGTGTAGCATAATCTCTCATTATTCTCAGCCTAGGCATCCCTTCCCTTGGCCTAACTGGAACTTCATCTTGTGCTCTTAGCACTTATTAACTCTCGAAAGGAATTTCACCAATAGGCGGATCATAATTCATGTTAATGTCCCTATTATCTCTCTTTCTTTGATATAGGGTCCTCTCAATTTCAAGGTTATAAGGTGCTAGTTGTTCTCGTTCGAGTCTATTCATACACTATGAGCACCTGAAAAGAATTAAAAGGACAAAATAAAAAAAAAAGGAAAACACATATAAATAACAATCAAAACTTACAAACACGCCAATTTCGGGCAACAATACCAAAAACTTAACTAGGTCTTAGCAAGTGTACTAGATCAGCTAAGTAATATAAGGTGTTAAACTTAAGACCCAAAATTATTGTACCCAACGGATTATGGTTGCAAGCAAATGAAAATTATAAGTATGCTAAAGAATTCCCAATATTTTGAGCGATATGTTGTCTGTACTAATGGAAATGCAAAAAAGTAACCAATTAAAGTAAATATTTCTAGAATTAAATAGCAACTTAAGAAAAATAAAATAAAGATAAGCTGGAAATCAATATAACTAACAACGTTGCTCAGGTTCACTCATCCTCCCCATACCAATAAGTGAATTTAATTAATCTTAAAACTATATAGATTGAATCAAGATAACCCTCTACACCCTAGCATTTTATTCTGGAGTAAGCTATTTTAATCACAAAATGTCCCATTTTGAAGCAAGTCTTAGAATTAGCCTAAGCACGGGTCTAAAATCCTAGGTTCAAATTGCTTTCCCATTCTGGAGCCAAACAACCAAGAAACCCTTTCATTTTCCATCTACTCTAGCTCTAATACCATATTTCCATAATCCATTGAGTCCTATTTCGGAGAAATCTCAAAGTTACAGCAAATAAGATTAAAAAAATAGATTATAAATACATCCATGGCGATCTAGGATTAAAATCAATCATCTAAACTAGATAATATGATAAAAACATCAAAAACCATGAAATGACATTCAAGATCAAGTAAAATGAGCCATCAATCTATATATAAACTAAAATTAGCTCAATATTCAGATGCATATTTAGGGATTCAAAGATCCCCCCAAATAATTAATCACTACTCACAATCCATTACAAATAAAAAGTAAGGAGGAAAGAAAAGACCCAAAAATTCATGGTTGAGATAAAAACCCAGTTGAATCCAATGTGCTTCTCCTTTAAATCTCAAATGGAAGATGAGTTTGATTTGAAAAGATGAAATCTAATTTCTAAAGAGTGTAAATCTAATCTATATTTATTTATTTAATCTATGGAAAATGTCAAAAACCCTAAAATGTAAAGAACAAAATAAATCTCAGAGGACATAGATTTGAAAATCCCGACTCTCATTTGTCAAACAACAATTCTGCAATTTATAGTCTCGAAAGGGTCATAGTCATAATGAATTCCTTGTGACCGTAAAGTGCTTATTTTTTGTACTGGACTGCATGGGTCATGGTCATAATGAAATCCTTGTGACCATGAGGTGCTTCTTAATTTGATTATGCTTCCAAACTTTAATACCTCATAGTGACAATAAAATTTTGTGACTGTAAGGTGTTTTTTATTTCACTTCTGTATTAAATCATCTTAGGTCACGATGACAATGGTTTTGTTGTAATCGTGAGGTACTTGAAACTCTTTATTTTGACCAACTTGACTAGGTCACGATCACAACCATTTGGTTGCCACCATAAGGTACCTAAATTTTCTACAATTCAACACAAAATGCCATCAAATGTTATCTAAAAGTGTATAAAAGATGGAATTTAACTATATTTGGCACAACTTATTGAAAGTAACAAAAACAAAACAACAAACATCGAAAAGACACCAAAACTAGACTAAAAAGGAATAAAAACTAAATATTGAATTGGAGTTATCAAAAACCATCATCAACACATTCCTCAATAATGTCAAGAGAGTCAATTATACTCACACTTTCAGCAGGTGAATATCTCATCATTTTAAAGAAATTGACTTCTACACTTTTATTGTTCACCTCTAAAGTGATTTTACCTCTTTTCATATCAATATAAGAACTTTTAAGTCCTTTCCCTATCTAACACAACAAAATTTGCTGGTATGACAAACTTACCTACCTTTGTAGGCACATTTTCAAGAATTCCTAGGGGATGAGTAATGGTTTTATTAGCCATAGACAAACACATGCTAGCAGGCTTAAGTTCACCTAAATCCAATCACTTATAGATAAAATAAGGCATAAGACTAAAACTGGCACCTAAATCACAAAGAGCTTTTTCAAAGGGAACACCACCAACAACACAAGGAACCGTAAAACAACCAGAATCCTTTTGCTTAGGTGGAGACTTAGAGTACATAACTTTTGTTCTTCCACTAATGAAACTAAACCATACTCTTATAACTTACTATTATGTGTCGTAATGTCTTTTAAAAACTTCCCTCCATGAATTCATATCCCTTATAGCATCCATGAATGGAATAATAATAGTTATATCCTTAAGATAAGTCAAAAACGTGCCA
The DNA here is from genome assembly GCA_037975025.1 of Excoecaria agallocha. Taxonomy (NCBI): domain Eukaryota; kingdom Viridiplantae; phylum Streptophyta; class Magnoliopsida; order Malpighiales; family Euphorbiaceae; genus Excoecaria; species Excoecaria agallocha. The sequence continues at coordinate 20,119,250 of CM075815.1, read as the reverse complement.
AATTGCTTATCTAAATTATGCCTTAAAAATCTTTGGGGAAAATGTAAAGTTTTAAGATCTACTCTAGGTTCATTCTTCTTATTATTAGGTTGGTCATCTTTCTTTTTATCTTTTTTAAGCTTCACAAAATCATTACTACTATCAACCATATTATGCTTATTAGACTTATTAGACTTACCTTTAGACTTATCATCTTGAGTTGGCACTTTCTTACCTCTTGCCTCATTATTGTCAACCTCTTTACCACTTCTTAATGTAATTACTTGACAAGTCTCCTTATGAGGGAACTCGGATTGGCTGGGCAACTTTCCCATAGGTTGAGAACTTGAAGAAATATGTTGGTCAATTTAGGTCTCCAATATCCTATTATAGATAACATGTTGTTCAAGCTTTACATTGACTTGCTTGAATGACTCATCATTGTTTTTATTAGTGGCAATTTGTTGGCTAATAAATTGTTCAATAAGAGATTCAAGATGGGATTTTGGTTGTGAGGGATTAAATGACGGCTTCATAGGAAAACCAATTAGGTGTTGTGGTCTAGGCATGGGGTTACTTGGAGGATTGAGTTGTGATGAAGTATTGCACTAAAAAAATCTAGGGCAGTTCCTCCATTAAGGATTATAAGAATTAGAGTTTAATCCTCCCCTTTGATTGAAATAGCCTTGAACATAATTGGCTTATTCACTATTACTCACTATGCATTGTGTGTAGGAGTGAGATCCTCCACACAAATCACGAACAACACTTAAATTATCGATGGAATTAACTTGAGATTTACTTACCAATTTGGTGAGTGCATTTACCTTTGCTATCAAAAAATTGATGGTATCAAGCTCTAAAACTCCTCTTGCTTTAGCCATAGTTGGTTCATCTCCATTATATCCTTGTGATACAAGTTCCTTAAGCATAGTGACCACTTCTTTTGATGTTTTATCCATTTATTTACCACTTAAGGCTACATTGACTATATGTCTATTTTCATCTATCAAACCATTATAAAAGATTTGAGGAATCATCCAATCGTGCAAGCCATAATGATGACATTTCCTTTGGAATTCCCTAAATCTCTCACATGCTGCATAAATAGTCTCATTTGTATGTTGCCTAAATGTTGTAATCTCATTTTTTAATATGGTCGTCTTGTGGGGTGGAAAATACTTATAAGAAAATGTTTGCTTCAATTGATCCCATGTGGTGATGGACTCATTAGCCAAACTAGCCAGCCATAATTGTGCCTTGTCTTTAATAGAAAAAGCGAAATAACCGAAGTCTAATTACATCATCCGAGACTCCATTTATTTTTAATGTTGCACACACATTGAGAAAGGCTAATATGTGTGTCAAGTGACACATGGTCGCATGTCACTTTAAAGTAAATTTTCTTTTTCTTTTTCTTTTTTTATAATTTATCGCTTAAGAAAATAGGCCAAAATACTCGAAAAATGGAATAAAGGGTGGGAGACAGGACTTCAAAATGCTTGAAAACACTTTTAAATAAGATTTTTGAAAGAAAATAATAAAAAAGGAGTAAAAACAAAGATTTTAATAAAAAAAGCCTATTATTTCTACCACAATGCAAAATACCCCAAAAAAAGGTTTCACAAACTAAATTTAGTTAAGTGCTACGATGTATATCTTAATACCCTAGTCTCAAGGACTTAGATAGGGTGAGAAGGGTGTCAAATTCTGGAAATCAATTTAGGTTTAAGAATTGTTTTTGTATTAACCAGTTAGATACTAAGATGGATAGGCAATGGTAACTTAAATGAGGTCCGTTGTATTAAATTCTTACTTAATTAAACTAATTATTTAATCTAAATTATAACTTACACTTAATCAATAAAAGCATTAGAATTACAAGACATCAATTGATCTTATAAAGATTCAAACAAACATATAAGCATACAATGAATGGAGAAAAAGGCCTATTATTCCTGGATGCAACTCTCATTGTCAAATAAGGAAATCCCCATCTAGAGTCCATAAGCACTCTCATGTCATTATAGAGATAGATGAGAATTATGAAGTTCCAGGCCTATTCTTAAGCCCTTCAAAGTGAAATCATTGTCTCCTAAAGTGATTTCTAACTTTAAGTAAATTTAATTACTTCTACACCAAAATGTCCCAACTCTCATTATGAAAAAATTGATTAACATATTAAATATGGTGATTAAGCATACATAATAAGGTAAGCACCTAATTAAACTTAAATCATTTATATTTGAACAAGATAATTATATTAATGAAGATCAATTCATACTTGCAATTCTAACAAAACAACGTTAACCTAGATACATGTTGTCAAAGCAAACAAACACAAAGAAGAAGAATAAAATCAAGTAAAAAGATAAAGAAGAGAAGAGAAGAAATTGGTTAATGACTCCTCAATGCTTTCTTCTTCCTTGGACTTTGCTTTTCTTCATAATCTTTTCTAATTGATTTGAAAGTTATATGGTAGTTTTTCTATATCTAAAATATGGTTATTTTTATGTATTTATAGACCCAAAGGTGTCCCAATTGGTGTTTTTTCAAAAAAGGTTACAAATCTGAAGAGGTACATAAAAGGTTGCAATTATTGGTCTTTGTGACAAGTTGGCACACTTGTGCCAAGTTTAGAAAATTCGGCACTGTAACACCCTCTATACAATTTCAAGTCTGTATTATTTTATTAATATTTCTACAACTATTAATTTATTTTTTAAATTTGAGAAAATCGAGCAGCATGATGGCTTAATATTCATACTGCCCAAACCTGCAATATTCAAACTACACTCCCAAAAATCATTCCTCCAACTCCCAAACTTCAATCAATGAACACAGCACTTCAATATAATTCATCACACAATCAACTAAAGGCATCTCTTCAACACACCAACCATAAATTTTACTATAATCATAAGCTATTACAGATAACTTCATAAGATACTTTGAAAATCTTGAAAATTTTTACATCCCAAAATGTAACAAAAGTTCTTCTACTCTGTACATGCCACTGTTGGTCTCTAATGCTAGCCGGCTACACCTGTCCTTGCGCGCAGTCACAGTAAACTACACGCTAAGCAATATAGTCACTTAGTGGTGGATACATTTACATAAAATTTCACTTAGCATATATATATATATATATATATATATATATATATATATATATATATATATATATATATATATATATATATATATATATATATATATATATATATCATGCAATTAAATCAATTAATTTCTTAATATTTTAAGTAAATTGCTAAGTTTCATAAATTTCAAATTTATTCTCCTTATGTTAAAATTTTCTCCTAATTGGATCAAAAATTTTCTTTTATATCTAATTTCACAATTTCACCATTTTAAGTGAAAATTTTCAATTATACTCCTGAAATTTTACTTTTTCAATTTAGACCCAATTTTGACTTTTTAGTTGACTTTTCTCCAATTTAACGAATTTAACTCCAATTTTGACTCGATTGACTTCCTTTGATTTTTATTTGCTTTAATTATACAAATTATGTTTTGATCCTTAAAATTTTTTCTTAGATGAAAAAATTACCTTTTAGTCCCTGTAACTTTCTTTAATTACTATTTTGCCTTTTGTAGCCAAATTATCCGTCTTGACCATTTTAACCACATTTTTACCACGGTTTGACCATGTTTCCCTCAATTAATTGCATAATTATATTTTTACCCCTATTGAACATATATACCTCATTTTTCATCTTATTTCATTCTTATTCACATTTTTAATATTTTAAAGGCCGTAAATACCCCTTTTTTCATAGTTTTATGTAATTTTGCCCCTAGTTATAGACAATAGAAAAACTATGAACTGGATAAGCAGATAAGCAAATCTAGTAGATGGGAGCAACCATACCATTAAGGTACGATGCTACTCCGTAGTATGTCAGTATAATGAGCCGGCTAACAGTGCAATTTCACTTTTTCGGTACAGTAACAGTAGAGTGATAGTAAAGCAATAGTACAGTATACAGAACACCGCGAGATAAGTGTCCCTATGGCTAACCATACTATCTTAGGATCCTGGATTACCCACTCACTAAGGGCATAATAAATTATTGTATTTTCTTACATCATATTATTTTTATATTGTTTTACATACCAAACACATTATGTTAACATTATCATAATTTATTTCCATTCATTCAAGCTCATTACTTATACATTTCATAATTATACACACATTAATACAAAATATAATTAAAATATGGCATTATACATATGTATACCATTCGGCCACTTAAGGGCCTCACACTTACACATGGTTTTATCCTTCCTTTTTATGCCGTACACATTTCTATATGTCTTTTAAGCATCACTATGGTGTAATAAACTTAGTTTACCTTAAAATTCTTAAGGTTCACCAACTTTCATCATTATGTACACTTACATACATTAATGTACATTCATTATTTTTCACTCTAATTTCTTCCATTTTATTCCTCATACCTTAATTTATTTATTTGTCACTAAATAGTCAATTAAAGATGAAATTACATTAAGGTGCCTTAAGGTACCATATTCGGCCAAGCTAATCCCATTTGCTTTTAATTTAATTTCTTCACTCATTTAAGTTTCTAATGATTCATACTAACATTATATGACATTGGTTTAAATTATTTAATCATTTCATGCAATTTAGCATACTTAAATAATGCAAAAATCATAGAAAATTCAACTAAATTAGTGAAATTAAATGTAATTTGTATCCACCAACCTCAATTAGGCTGACTTCCACTTAATCTTCCTTTTCCTTTCCTTTTCCTCTTTCATTCCTTCCTTCCTCTTTGTTTTCCTCTGTGGGCCAAATTTGAAAGGGAGAAAAACACAACATTAATACATCTTTTCCAGTAATTTAAAATTACCACTATAATTCTCTAGCCCAATTCTACATGCCTATGAAATTTGCCCTTAAAAATCCACCTAAAACTCAAGAAATCACAAAAACTCACCTTAGGGTTCTTATCTTAAATCCTTAATTTCTTGGCCTCCTTTTGATAAAAAAAATCCTTTTCCAAATTAAAGAGGATGAGTTTTTAAGCTTTAGGTGGCAATTAGGGCTTGTTGTTTAGAGAGAGAAAGCTTGAGATGAAGAAAAAAATGGAGGATAGGGTAAAAATGGGAGGTTCAATTTTGAAAAAGAAAAAGGGGAAATATGCAGATTTTTGGGGGATTTTCATATTTTTGTAACCCCTCTCTGATGGCCTATTTATATGTAAAATGGATGGCCAAAATTCACTCATTAACTACTAAATTCAAGAGCTCTAATTTTTGTCACCTATTACCTATACACCATGTTAGGCTCATCCTAATGGTCTAGACTCGCTCACACTTAATCATGGATTTATATTAATGACCTATGTATCTTGCTATGATAAAATTCTCGAGTTTGACCCTTCAATTGACCCGATCTCGGTTTTGCACCCTGAAATATGAATTTTCATTTCCAATACCGGATTGCCCTAAAATTTTGTAAAAAGTGTCCCTATATATTCAAAAACATTTGGTTAAACTTTTGGATCATTTCGATATCATTTCAATATACTTTTGACCCCGACAGCCAGCATAGCCAGTCCGAAACTCAAAATTCTAGAATTGTCAAAATTACTATTTTTCAATTCTTGGGATGTCTTTCCACTATACAAATGATATATATGAAATATGGGAGCAATCAAAGATCTCTAGGTCCCTTAATTGCTTGGTTAAAGTTTTGGTCAACTCTAGGTAGACCCGTGAAATTTTTCCTTATTTGCATGTTTAGAGGCCTATTTGACCTTAGTTTCCCCTCAAATTGTACCATTAGACTCTGCTCAACCTGTACTATAATTTTTTAGTCTCAAGTCATGCTTTCCGCCGAGTCTCCTATCTCAGGTTTTTCGGTCCCGATATAATTACTCATTTATACTTGTTATCGAGTTTTCTCGTCCTCTTCAACTCCGATTTTTTCAAAATTTAACCTAGGGTAATTTTTTGTGCTCTGTAACTTAATATGCATGATAGATGTAAAATTAGGGTGTTACAGACACAACCAGGCTCTGTAATGAGTCATCACCAATAGAACGAGTTGGTATGCCTTCAACTACTTCACGACTCGGTTTACCATGGCACGGGTCGGCATGCTTAGTTCCTATGACGAGTTGGCACGCCTTGTAACAAGTCGACACGGGCTCTTAAACTTCTTAAAGACCTTTTTCTTCAATACTTCAACAAAATTCCCTTCATTTATGCTTTATTTCATCCAATTAGGCACATTTAGCCTATAAAACAAAAAAGACATAAAAAGTAGCCTAAAATATAACAAAATACATACATTAAACTAAAGAAATGATGCAATAACAAGCAAAATAGCTATGGCTAAATTGCATGACATCATTAAGAAAAAAAATGACAGAAAGATATAAAGGCACTCAGAAGTCAAGTTTACAACATTTAATGATGATGTATAATCGATACTGCCAAAAACCAAATCAGGAGGAAAAAGACTTCATTGTATTACCTTTAGTGTACTTTCTTTGATGGATAATAGAACTTTAAGTTCTCAGATCTCTTCCTTATTGAAGGATTTAAATAAAGTTATAAAGCTTAAAGTTTTAAAGAACTAATCCTTAAAAACACTAGAAACTAAAAATTGTGAAAAAGAAAAACTTTAACTGAAATTTTGCAAAATTAACCAACCTCCAAAACATTCTGCAAAAAATCAATTTATAGCCAAACACCACACATAGGTGTGACTCACACATGGGTGTGTGTAGGGCAATAATAGAGAATTTTATGGCAGAGGGTGTGTGTTAATGCATTCCTCTATAATTTAGCTTTTCACTCCTCATTAACTGCCTAAAAAACCCGAAGCTTTAAAATCATTTTAAAAGGTTGTGAAAACATTGAGAGATCTAAAAAACCCTTTGATTCTTTATTTTTAAAAAAACACCTTTTCTCATCAGGCAACTCTGACAAAAATTGCCTCAAGATCTAGTGTTTATAAGGGGGTTTAAAAATGGCATTTTTTATTGAAAAAAAAAACTCTTTTGAATCCTAACATATTTGCTTCTTTAAAATCCCAATCTAACAAAAAAAATTTCATCATCAAGTAATCTTCTAAACAAAGAAGCCCCAACCTCAAGTATCTACACTTATAAGCATGAATGACTTAAGGCCTACTTCTTCAATGTGTTTTATAAAATTATAGCAAAAGTCTAATAGGCTTAAAAAATTATGCCTAAGCTTATTTCTGCTTTTTGGTTGGCTTTTGCCCCGGGTAGACTAATTACTCGTAATATAATGGTCTTTAAACTCCTATATTATACAAAGAATAAGAGGAGAGCTAAAACTAGGGAGGCTACTTTGAAAATTGATATTAGCAAAGCTTATAATAGGGCTGATTGGATTTTTCTTGAGCCTAGGCTAATTCAATTTGGTTTTAATGATAAATGGATTAGTCTAATTATGTTGTTTATGAAAATATTAAAATATTTAGTCTAAATTGAGAAGGTCAATGTTTGATCAAATCACCAGATTAATGATTATCATAATTTTTATATTCAAACTCCTATTGTTATTGGTCTTCAAAACTTAAAGGTTTTTTTATCTTGCTAATAATTCATCTAAAAGTTAGGATGGGAATAAACTCAACCCATTTTTTGGTACTAAGAAGGTTCAAGGAATTTTTAGTATCCCCCAAAATTTGACATTTTTTATTAGGGTTCATATTTAGTTAAAATAGGATATAAATTGTCGGTTGAGTTTTTTTTTCCTATTTTTCTTTTTTCAAGTTAGGCTCTTTTATGTTACCAAGCCATCGGTCTAAACCATGGAAAATCCTAGTGCCTCGTAAGACTAATGATTTTCTTTGGTGAGTAGTAAAGAATGTTCTTTCAACTCGTGTTAATTTCGTTAGTAAAGGTATTCAATTATCTATAGAGTGTCTTAGATGTTATGAGCTAGGGATTTAGATTATGTCTTATTGGGAAGTCCATTCTCTACTAGGTATGGAATTAAGCCGCTATTTATTTGAATGGAAATAATTTTCGCTCATCTTTTAGTAATTTTTTTGTTGATGGTAATGCTAATACTAATTTGCCTTTTATTTGTGTTATTACTTGGAGTATTTGGTATCATAATATCTTTTATTTGGCATTCTAAATTTGTTCCTTTAGTAACTACTGTGAATTTTGCTAAAAATGCTTTTGGTTAATTGGACAATAACTTAAGTAGTGTCATGCCCTCTTATTCTTCCTTTAGACTCTTCTCACCATAAGTCTTGGAGAAAGCTGAGGTCTCTAGGTTGAAATGCAACATTGATGCTAACTACTTTTCTAACATTTTTGTAGCCATTATTAAGGACCATACTAGTTCTTTTGTGAAGCTTTTACTTGATTTTTGTGTATGTCTTCTTTCTCCTATTTTGTTTGAAGATTGTGCCTTGAGAGAGACACTTTAATGGTTAGTTATTGAAGGATTTTAGGATATTGATGTTGAGATGGATTGTCTACAGATAGTTAATGCTATGAACTCTAATGTTTTTCTTGTTGATGAGCTTGTCTCCATTATTTCAGATTGCAAGCATTTTAGTTCATGCATCAAGGATGTTTCATCCTTTAAATTAATCACTTAGCAGCTCTCTGGTAGCTCATTCACATGCTTGTAGACCTGCCAAAATTGACCCAAAACCGAAATTCCCCCCAAACCTGCCTAAAAAAATGACCTAAACCCATTCCAAACCAAATAAATACCCATTGGGTCAACCCAAAACTAACCCATTTTATTTTCCAATCCAACCCAAACAAATATCCACAAGGTTAACCCAAAACTGCCCCGTTTTATTCTCCAACATATTGGGCCTGTACCCAATGGGTTTCTTCCAACATAATTTTATGAATGAGCTACACAATAATAGCTCTCTACCTCTCCTCCACCCACAAAATGCTACCTTACGCCTCTCTTGATGTGGCCGCCGTAGCTTAATAAATGTGAATTATACTATGTTTTTAGTGTGTTTTTATGTGTTTAATTTAGTTAATTTATGAGTTGTAGGTTTAATTGTTAGTTTTGGTGCTTCTTAGGGCTAAATTGAAAAGAAAAGGGGTTAAATTGAAGAAAGGAGAAGTGAAGGGGCAAAGCTATAATTTTGGGGAAAGTTAGCATTTGAATCATGAAGGGCATCAAGGAGTCACTCGGCTGAGTGATTTTATCACTTTCTCAAGTGCCTTGACACTCTCTTGAGTGTTTTGGTTACTCACCCAAGGCCAACACACACTCATTCCAGGAAAAAAAGCACTCAGCCGAGTGATCAAGGCCACTCTCTTAAGTGTGTGTTGTGTTTTATCGACAAAAGACTTTCTATTTAGTAGAAACTATTCTACAGCTAAGTTTAGGAAGTCACAAGGCACATAAAATTCTTCTTTTAGAGACTATAAAGAGGGTTGAAGACACCAAGACTTGAGAACAAATTTTAATTATGAATTTTTATTATTTTAGTTTCACATTAGTTTTATTTTAGTATTGAGGAGATAAAACCTTAGAGTTGGGAAGTTGTGTTTGGGGTTCTATAGAATTATCAAGGGAGTTTCTTGGTTCTATGAGTTTGTATCATCTTTATTTATTTTGTTCGGTTTTTAAGATGAAGTGTGAGTAGTTTTCTTAACTTTCGCTAAAGGATACTTGATCCTTAAACTTTTATTGTAATGACTTAATTTATGCTTACTTCAATGCAAGTTTTATTATTTCTTAGTTTTAAGAAAATTTTTCTCTTTGATTGTATTAAGATTGATTATTAATTTATTTGATTAATAGTTAATGATTGATTAAAGTATGATCTATAATAAGCATGTTCTTATATTAGTTCATTAATGTTGATGCATGATTATTCTCTAAATTAGATATAATTATGTATTAATAAGAGTGGATTAATACTTACAAAAGTTAAACTAAGAATAGGTTGGATTTAAGTTTAGTTGAAAGAGGATATAATGAATATCTAAGAGTATAAAACTGAATTTTTATGCTAAGTATTGAATTATTCCTAACAAGAAGGTTTAATGCTTAGAATGATATTCTTGACTTTAAGATATCTAGCTTTCTTTATCTAGCTTTTCCATAATCACTTGTGTTCTTTAGAAATTAAGTTATTGCAATATTAGTTAAGGTGGATAGTCCTTTAGCAGAGGTTGTCTTTATTATTGATTTTTATCAACTTTTCTTAATTGATTTGCCTAAGTCTAGTCTTATTTGTTTAATTGCATTTATTTTAGCCTTCGAGTTATTTGAGTTTTTATTTTTAGTTACATTCTCTTTTCATCATTAAAAACTTGGGATTTCTCTCCTTCTTCACACATAAATTTTCATTCTAAAAATCTAAAATCTTTTTGAACTTACACAATTTCCCTTGGGTTCGTTATTATGGGTTTTAATCTTATTTTTTTTTATATTATTAGCCAATCTAGTATACTTGCTAGACACCGATCAAGTTTTTAGCGCCATTGCTGAGGAACATTGGCATTTGTTTGCTTGTTTTTAGATTTTTAAAGTAGATTTTGTATGATTTCTTCTTTCCTTTCTATTCTTTATTCTTTTATTTAATATATTCTTTTATTGTCAATAGTTTATGGTAAGAGGTAATCCAATTTTGCTTATTGACCCTGAAATTGAGAGGATATATAATAGGATTAGGAGATTACAAGCCACCATGAATAATTAAGGGATACATGTAGACCCACCTCTCATTGATGGTGACTTACCTCGCATTAACCCACCAATAAATAATCCACACCCTAAGATAGTAGGGCAAGTTAACCATCACCAAGTTCAAAGGGATGGATTTAGACATAGAACCATTAAAGACTATGTTATCCCTAGGAGGAATGAGGGTTATAGAACCATTAGGATACCTTATAATCAACACTTTGAGATAAAACTCGCTACCATCACCATGGTCCCAAAGAATTAATTTTTCGGACGGAGATAGAGGACCCTGCTCAACATTTAGATATTTTATTAGAAATTAGTGTTTAAATGCCAAATGTGTCTATGGATGCCATTAGGCTTAATTTATTCCCTTTGACTCTCATTGGTAAGGCAAGAGATTGGTTGAAAATGCTACCATGTCAATCCATTCAATCATTGCAACAAATGCAAGAAAAATTTTTATGCCACTTCTTTCCTCCTACCAAAACAGCTAGTATTAGGAACAACATCCATAATTTCCATAAATTGTACGAGGAACCATTTCATGAGGCTTGGAAAAGATTTAGGAGACTTTTAAAGAGTTGTCCACATCATGAAATTGTTGCACATCAACTAATGTCGATTTTCTATAAAAGTGTGAATCAATCAATAAGGTATCTCCTAGATGTAGCTTCAAATGGAAGTTTCATGAACAAGATTCCTAAAGAAGCTTTCCTACTCCTTGATGAGATGGCTATCAATGAAGCTCAATGGGCAAGTACAAGGACCACATAGAAAAAGCAAGTTGTATATAGTATAGATGAGGTAGCCATGCTAAGGGCACAAATAGATTCATTAATGAAGTAGGTAAGTGGTTTAAAAGTTCAAAATGTGTTATCTTTATCTCAATCATGTAACACTTAAGCTGGGACACATGTAGCACCTGAAATTAAAAGTGAGGAGAGTTTGGGTACATTAGTGGAAGAAGTGAATGCATTGAACCCTTATAGCAATACCTATAATCTTAGGTGAAGAAATCACCCTAATTTTTTATAGAGAGAAGGGGACCATGCATCTACATCCAATAATCAACCTAGGGCTCCCTTTAATCAAACTATAGCTTCCCATAGCAACAACCACCTGCCTCACCAAGCTCAAGCCCAACCACAATACCCACCCACATATCAAGCTCCACCATATCAACCCCCAGGTTTTCAAGTTAGACCTCAACCCATATAGGATAGGAAACCCTGATGGAATATGACATGGTATGAATGAGATGATAACACAGCGAAAAAAACAAAAATTTTCATCATACATACCATACAAATCCAAAGTAAGAAACGAAACATGCAATTTTAGGGTTGTAAAACTTACAACTGTTGATGCACTTAAATATTTGGTTTGATGAAGACCAGCAACTAGGAGTGATATATCAACCTTTGATCTTCTCCACCAATGCCAAAAGAACCGCCTTTACGCCACTCTTCTCTATGTTCATACACACAATTGCAAAGACGGCTTAAAATTGAGATTGCTAGCTCTCTATTTAAGTATCGTGTAAAGGCAATTGATTTGAAGCTACAAACTTTGATTTTGTACTTCTCTAAGTTGCTATTACTACCCAATAACATAAGAGAATGAGGAACAATCCTTTCTCCTTGTGAAAAATTGGCCAAAAGAAATTCTTGAGAGGGAGATGAAATTCACGCCACTTTAGAGAAGAATTAGGTTACACACTTTTCTCTCTTATCCAATATATATATTATCTTATTTATTAAGTGATAAATCTCAAATATACTACCTTAAGATAATTAATATTAGCTAAAGATAATTAATATTTGCCTTTATCACTTAATTAAAATAAGTAATATTTATTGATAAAAACTCTTTTAATTTATCCAAGATAAAAACAAAAGACATTTAATCAAATAATATTACTTAATTTAGGATAAAAGATAAGACACTTAAATCTAATAAACCACTTAAATAAAAACAATACATGTGCCGAAATTCCTTGGTATTTCCCTAGGAATTTCGGCCACATAAAATTCCATTTAAATGATTTAATTAGATAAAGATATCTTTAGGCTTTAATACTCAATTAATTAAATTTATACAAGACATTTAATTAATTAAAATTAAACCTTGTGGGCTGAATTTCTCTCTCTCATGGGCCAAGGTCCAATAGCAATCTAATAACCCATTACACACATTAATTTGATTTTAATTAAAAGCCCAAATTAATGCCCAATACTTAATTTAAATATTTTAAGCCTAATGTTTTATGTGCGATCATATAGGTCTATTTAATGTTGGCAATGAATTAATAAATTAATTCAAAGGCTATATATATTCTCTAGCAAGATATTATAGCATTTCAAATTAAATGAAAATGCATATGGCATTTAGTGACCTAATGCAATTTTGCATAGTCCCTTACCCATAAATATCAGAATTAATATAAGGCATGGAACTAGTCATCCTTATATATATTAATTCCTTTCTTGATATTACAGTGACACTAAACTCTCAGATAAATAATGATTACTCATTATTTCATCTCGGTATGGCCATACACTTCTTAGTTCATTGATCAAGTGGCCGATGATATTTTTTCTCTCTTATCGAGAGGGGTAATCCCTTCACTTCTCTCATGCTCTCTAACATGAATCAATGCATACCCAAGCATACTCGTACTTGTCATTCTGTTACGAGCATGTTAGGTGTATGTCAAAGCACACATTAATTCATAAAGAGTTTCATAGAGATTTTAGGTCTAAGAACTCCGATACAAAACTTGCATATGAGAAACACTTATGACTTGTACCATGTAGTGTTCTCATGAGCGGATCGAATCCAGATACCATGTTCTAAACATGTATCTATGATATCTAATTGACACTCTTGTCCTTATGATTCGTAAGACAAAACTCAACTTATCATAGAGAGCATACTAGTCTTAATTCATATGTTATTCCTATAACAATGACTGACTAGGGATATTTAGAATGAAGTCTCATTTGTTTCAAGGTCTTACAACCATGTGCCTCGCACATGATAAAACAATTGATATGCACAGGAATACAATAGATAAAACAATTGCCTCATTTTATTAATTAAAGTGTTTTATTACAATGCATTGGGGCTAGGGCTTACACTAACAAACCCAACTTAGAGGAAATGTTTGCTAGTTTTATGACCACCTAGTCAACATTTATGTCTAGTTAAGATGCTAGGTGAAAATCACAAGATATTTGGATGAAAAATCAAGATGCTTTAATTAGGAACTTAAAAGTAGGGCAACTTATAAATTCTATCTCAAATAAGATACATGACACTTTTTCATCTAATGTGGATAGGAATCGAAAGGAAAAAGTGAAGGCAATTACCTTAAGAAGTGGAAAAGAGGTGAAAATGGTAAGAATTCTTTAAATTTAGTGGAACCAACACTAAAGGTAAGCATTTCTGAACTTAAATTTAATGATGAGATATCTCCGGTTGTTTAGAAAAGTAAAGGTAAGGAAAAGCTTATTTCTACTATGCTTGATGAATCTAAATTGCCTTATCCCTTTCTAGCTAGGAAGAAAAAGCATAATGAATAGTTAACTAGATTTTTAGACATGTTTAAAAATTTTCATGTAAATTTACCATTTGCTAAAACTTTATTGCACATGCCTAAATATGCTAAATTTATAAAAGAGATATATTCTAATAAGAAAAAAGCTAGATGGTGTTGGAACGGTTTAATTATCTAAAAATTGTAGTGCAATTTTAATGAAAAAAATTCTAAAAAATTAGAGGATCCTAGTAGTTTTACATTTCCATGAGAATTAGGAGAAATTTTTTTTTGGACATACGTTATGTAATTTGGGAGCTAGTATTAACTTAATGCCTTATTCAATTTGTAGGAAATTGAATTTAGGTGATATCAAGGGAACCCGAATGATGCTATAATTGGCGGATAGATCTGTAAAGAGACAAAAGGGTATCATTGAGGATTTATTGGTAAATGTGAGAAATTTTATATTTTCGATTGATTTTGTAGTCATGGACATGGAGGAGGATCGCAAAGTGCCATTGATAATGGGAAGGCCATTTTTTAACACGACGAATGCATTAATAGATGTATATGAACAAACAATTACTTTGAGGTTCAATAAGGAAGAAATGGTAATTAATGTGAATAAGGTGATGAAGCACCCTTCTTATGATTTTAAAGAGTCCATTTACTTCATAAATGGTATTCAAGAATGTGTGGAGAAAAAGCAAGAAGAAATTATATTGGATGATGAGCTTCAGGATTGTTTAATGCATCCAAAGAATAAGGAGGAAGTTGAAAAGAAAGAAAAAGAGCTGATAGAGAAGTTATAAAAAGAACATAAAAGGAAGGAACAAAGGAGGAAGAATTGTCACCTCCTAAGGGAGAAAATAATTCTGAACTTAAAATCCTTCCCTCTCATTTAAAATATGTATTTTTAGAAAATAATGAAAAATTAGTAATTATTCCTTCACTTTTGACAGGTTTGGAGGAGGAGATGTTTATAAAAGTGTTAAAAAAGCATGAAGGAGCTATTGGTTGGGAGACATCCAATTTGAAAAGAATTAGCCTCATTTATTGTACACACTGAATACCTATAGAGGATGATTTCAAGCCGGTGGAATAACCCCAAAGGAGATCAAATCCAACAATGCAAGAAGTGGTGAAAATGAGTTACTTAAACTACTTGATATAGGTATTATCTATCCCATTTCTAATAGTAGTTAGGTTACTCTTGTCCAATATGTACCTAAAAGGGGGGGAATAACTGTTGTGACTAATGAAAATAATGAACTCATCCTTACACGCATAGTGACCGGATAAAGAGTGTGTATAGACTATATGAGATTAAATAATGCCACTAGAAAGGATCACTTTCCTTTACCTTTTATTGATCAAATGCTAAAGAGATTGGCTGGGAATAGGTTTTACTATTTTTTTAGATAGTTATTCGGGATATATGCAAATTTCTATAGCCTTGAAAGACTAAAAAAAGACCACATTCACATGCTCTTATGGTAGATTTGCATATAGGAGAATGTCATTTGGTCTTTGTAATGCTCCAACCACTTTTTAAAGACGTATGATGGCTATTTTTCATGATTTTATTGAAAATTCATAAAGGTTTTTATGGATAATTTCACACTATATGGTTGTGATTTTGAGTCATGTTTATCTAATCTTACTTTGGTCTTAAAAAGGTGTCAAAAAACTAATTTTATCCTTAATTGAAAAAAATATCACTTTATGGTGAGAGAAAGAATAGTGCTAGGGCATAAGATCTCAGAGAAACTAATTGAAATAGATAGAGCAAAAATAGATGTGATTGATAAATTACCCCCCACCTACAAGTGTTAAAGGCATTAAGAGTTTCCTTGATCATGCCGATTTTTATTGACGGTTTATTAAGAATTTTTCTAAAATAGCTAAACCACTTTCAAATTTATTGCTTAAAGATGCTACATTTAACTTTGATGATAAGTGTTTGCAATCATTTAACTTTTTAAAGTAGAATCTAATCACAGCACCAGTCATAGCATCACCGGATTGGATTTTACCATTTGAAATAATGTGTGATGCTAGTGACTATGCAGTAGGAGTGATTTTAGGCCAGCGAAAGGAGAATATTTTTCATACCATTTACTATGCAAGTCACACACTCACTGGAGCTCAAGTGAATTACACCACCACAAAGAAGGAGCTTTTTACGATAGTATTTTCTTTTGAGAAATTTATATCATATCTTTTTAGTCTTAAAGTCACGGTGTGGACGGATCATGCAGCTCTAAGGCACATTTTTGCTAAGAAGGATTCCAAACCGAGGCTTATTAGATGGATTTTGCTATTGCAAAAGTTTGATGTGGAAATCAAAGATAAATAAAAAAGCTAAGAATTTTGTAGCTAACCACCTATCTAGATTGGATCATGCTTACATTGAAAAAGGGGAAATTTCTTATTTATTTTCTGATAAACATATTTGTGCTATTTAGGCATGTGAAACTTCGACCCTTTGGTATGTTAATATTGCCAATTATCTTGCAGGAGGCTACCTTCTAAAGGATTTCACTTGGCAATAAAAGAAGAAATTAAAAGCGGATGTAAGGCATTATTTATGGGATGACCTTTATTTGATCAAGATTTATCTAGATCAAGTTCTTAGAAGATGTGTTTTGGAGGAGGATCAAGAAGATATCATGAGACAATATCATGGAGGAGAGGTTAGAGGTTACCATAGAGCAAATCGTATAGTGCAAAAAATTTTACAGTAAGGACACAAGAGAAATTTACAGCTTGATAAACTTGAGAAATTTCAACAGTGGTCTTATGACAACGCAACCCTCTAAAAGGAAAAATCAAAACGTTGGCATGACAAAAAGCTAAATCCAAAGGAATTTATTCTCGAAATGATGGCTTTAGTATATAAAAGTTGATTGAGGTTACTCATGGGAATGTTGAAATTTAGATGGCTTAGGCCATATCAAGTATATTCAAGCAATGACTTTGGAGTAGTGACTATCAAGAGTCCGAAGGATAGGCATGAATACAAAGTCAACGGTCACAAGTTAAAACCATATTGAGTTGGGCAAATGGAGGTTGCTGAGGCAACCATGGTATTTCGCGACTGATACAAGGGTTACAAGTCTAGCTAAGGACTTTCTAAACTCAGAACTAAGCTCTTTAACTTTTTAATTTCCTTGCTTTAAATTATTATTGTTTTATTTGTTGTTTTGTTTTATCTTTATGTTTCAAAGTGTTCTTATTACTTAGGTGTTAGTTTGATTTGATTTAGTTTTTGATTCATGAATTAAAAGGAGCTTTGTCTATTAAATGATTTATTGTGGTGTTGATATGATTAAAGGCTTAAATATGACTTTGGCATGGTTTTAAGTAAGACTTGAGCAAGGGAGATTTATTGTTTAAGGTAAAGTTGAGATTAAGTGTTAGTACATGTTAGAAGAATGATGTGCTATGATTTGAGTTTAAGCATAAATTTGTTTGGGTGTGATTTAATTAAGTGAATGCAAAAACATGGTTTAATGGTGTTTTAAGAGGTGTTGATTTAGAGATTCAAAGGTTAAAATAAGATGGGAAGGGAGCAAATAGTGCAAACAATCTTCAATAGAGGGTTTGCAGTTGAAAATTGGACCAAAAAAAATTTTAAAGAAGGGGATAGCCTTGTGTCACTGGGTTCCGGTGCTAAAGGAGAGGCCTATGGTATTTCTAGAGTTTCAGTGCAAAATCACATATGCACTTAGGTGTACATCAATTCTTAAGCTTGACTATTAATTTAAATTGGTATTTTCATTTTTGAAATTGCTTAAAATGATTTGGTCTTGCACACATACAAAGGAAACTAACTCATATTGTCTCGTTTGAATTTATTCTAGTTGGAATTTTATTGAGTGCTCTTGTTAATTGCTAAGCTTGGTTTTGAATTGCATAATTCTTTGTTTAAGTTTGATTATTTTGATAAGTTGGTTTATTCAAATTTGCTCTGGGGCAAGCAAAGACTAAGTGTGGGATATTTGATAAGTGTGAATTCTACTATATTTTTAGTGTGTTTTTATGTGTTTAATTTAGTTTATTTTAGGTTTAATTAGTTAATTTATGTTTTTTAGGTTTAATTGTTAGTTTTGGTATTTTTCAGGGCTAAATTGAAAATAAAAGGGGTTAAATTAAAGAAAGGAGAAATTAAGGGGCAAAGCTATAATTTTGGGGAAAGTTAGCATTTGAATCGTGAAGGGCACCAAAGAGTCACTAAGCTGAGTGATTTTATCACTTTCCCGAGTGCCTTGACACTCTCCTGAGTGTTTTAGTCACTTACATAAGGCCAACACACACTTATTCCAAGAAAGAAGCACTCAGCTGAGTGATCAAGGCCACTCTCCTAAGTGTGTGTTGTATTTTATTGATAAAAGACTTCATGTGTTAGTAGAAACTCTTCTGCAACTCAGTTTAGGAAGTCACAAGGCACATAAAATTTTTCTTTTGGAGGCTATAAAGAGGGCTGAAGACACCAAGACTTGAAAACAATTTTTAATTATGAATTTTTATTGTTTTAGTTTCATGTTAGTTTTATTTTAGTATTGAGGAGACAAAACCTTAAATTTGGGAAGTTGTGCTTGGGGTTCTGCAGAATTATCAAGGGAGTTTCTTAGTTCTGTGAGTTTGTATTATCTTTATTTATTTTGTTTAGTTTTTAAGATGAAGTGTGAGTAGTTTTCTTAACTTTCACTAAAGGATACTTGAATCCTTAAACTTTTATTGTAATGATTTAGTTTGTGCTTAATTCAATGCAAGTTTGATTATTTCTTAGTTTTAAGCAAATTCTTCTCTTTGATTGTATTAAGATTGATTATTAATTTATCTGATTAATAGTTAATGATTGATTAAAGTATGATCTATGACAAGCATGTTTTTAGATTAGTTCATTAATATTGATGCATGATTATTCTCTAAATTAGATATAATTATGCATTGATAAGAGTGGATTAATACTTGGGAAAGTTAAACTAAGAATAGGTTGGATTTAAGTTTAGTTGAAAAAGGATTTAATGAATATCTAGGAGTATAAAACTAGATTTTTATGCTAAGTATTAAATTATTCCTAACAAGAAGGTTTAATGCTTAGAATGATATTCTTGACTAAGATATCTGGCTTTCTTTATCTAGTTTTTCCATAATCACTTGTGTTCTTTTGAAATTAAGTTATTACAATATTAGTTAAGATAGATAGCCCTTTAGCAAAAGTTGTCTTTATTACTAATTTTTATCAACTTTTATTAATTGATTTGCTTAAGTCTAGTCTTGTTTGTTTAATTTTCAGATTAATTGCATTGATTTTATCCTTGAGTTATTTGAGTTTTTATTTTTAGTTTAATTCTCTTTTCATCATTAAAAACTTGGGATTTCTCTCATTCTTCACACATAAATTTTCATTCTAAAAATTTAAAATCTTTTTGCACTTACACAATTTTCCTTGGGTTCGATATTAGGGATTTTAATCTTATTTTTCTATATTATTAGCCAATCTAGTACACTTGCTAGACACCAGTAACCGCTTTCGGCCAGAACCTCACATTCACTGAGACATTATGGTTTAATTACTCCGCTAACAAGTCTAATTACTTCCTCTACTGCCACAACATTCTCTTTCACTTTCTAATCTTCTCTGTTGTGTCTTTGCCTCTCATTTTCATTAAGCGCATGTGATCTGTTGAGTTCAATAAGTATAAGATTCAGCCCAAGGTTAAGTTCTCCTCTTTCAAGATGTTAAAGTGCTACGAGGATGTTATGCGAATGTTCTTTCTCGTTATGGAGCCCTTGTAATTGGTTTCCTATCCTATTATCAAGGTCAGATTCACATTGGTGGGTTTTTTTTTTCTATTTTGAAGGTTTTAATGAGATTTTTGGTAATTGGGAATAGTACAAGTTTTCATTTTTAATTACCAGTTTGGTTTTCAACGTCGTTTTGTGAAATTGGATTTGTGGGTTTAGCATTCTTTTTTTTTCAATTCATATTGGATCATTTCATGATTTCTATGGTATTAAACAATTTATTTTATTTTTTAGGGAATTATTGCCTTTTTTCCCATATGGTTTTAGGATTTACTGGTTTTTGCATTAGTAATGTTAATTTAGTGGCGTATAATTTTTCTTGGGTTACGAATCAATATTGAAATCTTAATTTTATTAAAACATTGAAGAGATTTGGCTTTTCTTTTTGGGGATCTAATTTTTTAGAATTTTAGTAGATTGTGCTTCTTGAAGTTGTTTAGTGGATTCTGCCTCTTGAAGTTGAACAGACTTAGTAAAAAAATTTATAATAATTTACATTAAATCTATAGGTTAACCCAAACCCGGTCAACTTATTTAGTCATTGACCTATTTATGACCCACCCACTAATGGCCCAATCCAAATCCACCCAACCCATCTATTTGCCACCTCTACTTGCTCTAGCAGTTATACTGTCTGCAAATCGAGTCATCTGGTCTTTTATTACATTTTTTTATCTTCCTTTTTATTAGCTAATTGTTTCTCTGCTTTGAACTCCAATACAGTTGGATCACATTTTGGGTATATGGGATCAACTTATTAGTCAGAGTTAGATGATCATCTGCTTTGTTATTTATTCTGTTTGGCTTCTTTTTGTCATAATTATCTTAAAAAAGTTACACAAATTTATTTAAATTTATATTTATATATAATTTAAGAAATATATAGATATTTAACATATTTTTTTCAAAAAAAAATATGATAATAATATTAACATATGATATTAGAATAAAAATTTCAGTTTGTCCTTGATCAAATCCTAATTTGATTCTTAATTCCTGAATTGAGTCTGGATCGAATCATATGTTTTTTCAAATTGAATTCAAATTTGGATTATTTTTTCGAACGGATTTGAATGGGGATAAAAAAAATTCACATTTTTAAATTATAACTAATCAAACAACGAGAGATTTTATAAAAGAAGAAAAAATTAACAAAGGAATTAAAACATTAAAGCTAGTTATAAATTTCAAGTTCGAGCATCCATTAGGGATGGAGACAAGGGAAACTGAGGGAGACATTTAACCTCCCAATGTTGAAAAATATTGAAAAATTGCATGTGTGCTATATATTATAATTTCAAAAATTAAAAGCATATTTTAAAAATTGGCTTTAAATTTTGTACATGTAGATAAATAGAATAGATTAAAAGTTTAAAATTCTAGAAATTAAAATTTTACTCTTATTGTGACTTTTTTTTTTTATTTTTTGAGGAAACCCTTATTGTGACTCATGAATGTCTAAGCTTACTAATTGACTCTATAACATGTTAAAATAATACTCTTAATGTGAATGTAAAACAAAAAAAAAGTGCATTTGACATTTGACAAACAATACAAAAACAAACAAATCATTAACAAACTAACCATTTATTATATAAAATAAAACTACTTGGTGATTATTAAAAAAGTCAAATTGATCTTATGAAAAGAAATCTTAACTCTTACATATTTATAATATTATATCTTTTAAAATCTAGTTAAAGGTTCAATTTGATTCTTAAACTTTTTATTCTCAAAAATTAAAATTTGAAACAAATATGCATGTAACTTTTAATATATGGTTAATTTGCCTTATGCTATCTAAATAATAATTTTATTTATTTATTTATTTTTATTTTAAATAATTAACTATATAATTGTATAAAAATTCATAATTTATAATAAAAATATATAGTAAATAAAAAAATTGTGAAAAATAAAAAAAACTACATTTCTACTAATGACAAGAACAAAATAAAATTAAAAAACACATTCTAATTTAGCATGAAAGTTTATTTTAGAACTATTAAATTTTTTTCATAGCCCCAACAAAATTATTTGGCTCCACCATGTTATTATAGGTTGCAAATGGGTCAACTTGGGTGGATTTATAGGTCATAAATAGGGCATTATTTATGGGTCGTAAATGGATCAGTATTCAAATAAATTTGATAAATTTAGATCAATTCATGAGTCTGCTACATGTTGGCCCGAATGGTTGCACATTGTCTCGAATAGGCTGCATGATAGCATAAATGGATTGTATGGTGGCTTAAATGGGCAATGGTGACTTAAATGGTCACATGGTCGCCTAATGGACAAATTTGTGGGTTAACTCATTTAACCTTTTTTTTAATGAAAATTCACTTTTAATACAATTATAACATACTAAATAAAATGGGCTAAGTTTGAGCCAAACTGGGATGGGTTAAGTTTAAATTGCGCCTAACTGGAATTTGAACATTTTCTTCTATACAAATCTATATAAATAAAATACAAGACAATCTAGGTGGGTTAGGTTTGGTTTGAGCCAAGCCGGACTGGTTCGAGCCAGGCTATAATGTGTCAAGCTTAACCGAAATTATTGCATAAGCCTGTATAAATAAAATCCATGCCCACTTCAAATTGGACCAGATTTAGGTCAAGATGAGTTGAGTTCAGGCCGGACTGAGCCAGATTCGGGTTTAGATGGGCCGAGTTTAGGTCAGGTCGATCCTTATCGAAATTTGATTTTTTTTTTTTGCATAAGTCTGCATAAATAAAATACAAGACTAATTCGGGCTAGGCTGGATTGGATTTTATACAGTCGAATTTAGGTCGGGCCGAACCTAATCGGAATTTGAAGATTTTTTTCTCCACAAGCCTAGATAAATAAAATTCAAGCATACTTTGGGTTTGGCTGGATTTAGGCAGGACTTGATTGAGTTCGGGCCGAACTGGAATGGATTGGGTTTAGGCTTGATCTAACCGAAATTTGAAGATTTTGTTTGCAAAAGATTATATAAATAAAATACAAGTCTATATCAAGCTAGATTGGGTTGAGTTCAAGTCAGGATGAGTCTAAACAAAATTTGAAGATTTGTTCTACACAATTCTACATTGATAAAATCCAGACTTGCCTCGGGCTGTGTCATATTTAAATCAAGAGGGGCCAAGTTCAGGCCTAATCAAAATGGATTAGCTTTGGGCCAAGTCTAACTGGAATTTGAAAAATTTTTTCTGTACAAACCTACATTAATAAAATTCAAACCTAATTCGAGTAGGGCTGGGCCCGAACTGAACTGGGATGGGCCAAGCTAGATTCTGATCAAACTAGTTTTGAATCTGGATGAGTTGAGATCGAGCTAAATATGCTTGGAATGAAAAAAAATTGTAGTCGATATAAATTTGATATATCGACCCATTTGCTACAATTAATGCCTATTAAACTACATGAAACATGCCCATTTGAATTAAAATTTAGTGTAGTCATTTTGAGAGGTCGAGATGGATATATTTCTAGGTAAGATTGGATTTGAATCAATTTTTTTTTTTCAAATTTTTGATTTGGAACAAATTTGCTAGCTCTGCGCAGTGTTTCCATTCATGATAAAATAAACATTAAATTTTAAAAAAGGCCATATTAGACCAACAACACTCCGAAATATTTATAAAATTACAAAATTATACCTCAGTTGAGCATTTTGGCTGATTTTTGTCCTTTATATTAAAAAGGTCAAAAAGCAACTATTTTCCATGCAATTTCAGAACACAGATAGACTCGTAGAAGTAACGGCCAAAATATATTAAAAAACTGCTCAAAAAAGAAATATTGTGAAATCAGACACTGCCTTTTGCTCGTAACAGTAACAGCAGAGATCCTGGATTTTCCCCTTAAGAATCGGGACTTTTCTCTATCTCTTTTTTTTTTTTTTTCTTGTTACCAATCCAAAAGGCTGCGACAATTTTCAGGCGGAGGAAATAAGTTAAAAAATAGAAAACAAGAAAGAAAAATCAAGCCTTTTCTTTTCTCTTACAACAAATTTCTTTTCTCATTTTTCTTTTGATCATTTCCACCAAGCCAATCACGATTTACATCGTTTTTTTGTTCCCTTATTCATTCACCTTTACTTTTTAATTTGAAGTCTTTTTAATGATAATAAAGCGTGCAGTTTAAGCAACCACATGGCGAGCATGAAGCTTGGATCAAAATCTGAAGTGTTTTGCCTTGATGGCAATACATGGTCCGTGTTCTCCTCTTCATAAAGATATATTTTTTCTTGTTCTTGTGCTAATACTGATTCTATTTACGGATTTAGAATGTGGGTTTTTGATAAAGTTGGAAATTGTATAATGGTTTCTTTTTTTGTTTTTTTCTCTCTCCCTTTGAGATTGGTTTTTCCAAGAGATTAGGGACAGTGATGGCTTGAACATGAGAACTATCGGTTGGAACTTTGAGAAAGGTGTTTTAGTTCTCATTGTTTTTGAATATTTTATATGGTGGAACGGCTTTTGTTAGAGTATTAGGTATTGCTGATATTCTAGTTTTTTAAATGATTCCTTGTCTCCTTATGGCCAAAGTAATGTTTGAATACTAGATAGTGCTTGTTTGTCTGGTCAGCATCGTCTTTTAACGTCTTTTCTGATAAAATTTCAAACTTTGGGTTGAATAGTGCTGCTTTTGAGCTGAAATTGACTCATGTATCCCTTAATTTGAATTGATTGACATTAGGCATTTAGGTGATAAGTTTCTATTGTTATGTGTTCAAATTAATGAGATAAGGGATAAGCATGTATACAAAAAAGTTGTAATTTTGCGTTTATTTGCGCAACTACTCCCTCAAATATTATTCAGTCAGCCTATCTTTCTTTGCCTTCACTCGTTTACTTTAAGACTTTTGAGTTTTGAAACTATCGTAGAGCTGTAATAGTTAACCTAACAAGTACACTATAGCAATTTTAGACGTCTGAAAAAAATTATCTGCAATGAATTGAGAAGGAATTCTTTTATGAGCTAATCAACTTACACCAGAGAAAGGGGGTGAAGAGGAAATGCACTGAGGCTTGCATTTGAGTTTTGAAACTTATGCTTCCAGGGATTATGGAAATGAAATCCACATTGCATCAATAGATATGGATTTGCTATTTAGCTGAGATATATCTCTTTAACTTGCAAACGAATATAAATATAGGAAGGTTTGCAAACCAAAGTTTAGGCCAGCTAGTAGATTGAACCGTAATGACATAAATGCATATTTAATTGTTCTAACTTTTGAAAGCTTATTTTAGCTGGTTTGGGTAATATCCTTTCAGAATTTTCAAAAATTTGTTTGTGTTCCTAGCATTCCCAGGAGCACTTATTTATTTATTGTATACATAGATGTGTGTGCACTCGCTCAAAAGATGATGATGCTTGATAGTTAGTGCTTGTAATTATAGATATGAATATAGAAAAGTTATTAAGAAATAACAACATATATCTAGAGTACTTGGTCATAAAAACTAAAGTTACAAGGAGAGCAAAGTAGAACTTCAACTCATTTTTATAAAATAAGCTTGGATTGAAGTCCCTGAGCTTAATGATAAACTTTACGATGAGCAAGGATGTAGATAAAGTTGACAGGAAGGAAGATATGCTTTTACTTATTATCCAATATTGAACCACTCAATTCATGAACAAAGTACTGAGCATTGTTGTGATTGCAGGGGTTGATGTCTATATATTTATATGTATGTATTATAAAGTGTTTTGTCCAAATAAAGCCAGGACTTGCATTTCGTGCAGGCTTTGCTCAACCGGGCTTGCAAGTGATGTCATCATTGAAATTGGAGAGATATCATTCCATCTGCATAAGGTATGCACTATATTAGCCAAAGGATCAAGTTATATATGTTTATTCATCTATACAAATGCATGTGTCCTGAGGTTATGTCATGCATGAATTTAGCTCCTAGCAATTAGCTCTTATTTCGAAATTGTTATTTGTTTGTTCTACAACCAATCAAAAGAAAAACTGAAGTGCAATAGCAGCACTGCAATTCATGATATAAGCCAAAAGTTTCCATGTAAAGTTAGCTGCAATAAATTTGGGAAATTTAAAAGCAAAATGGGCTTTACTTAAGTCTTTTTATCTCAGGTGTATTGTAAATTTATGAGATGTATTGATGAACGATGAATGCTTCCCCTTATCTTTCATTTTCTGATATGACTTCCGCATATTGAATAAATTAATTATTCATTTCATTAAATGTATAGTGCATCAAGTATAGGTCTAACTATGAGAACTTTGCATTCTCTTTTGTTCTTCTTGCATCTCTTGCAGTTTCCATTGCTTTCCAAAAGTAAAGTTCTCGGGGATCTTATTGTTGGACATGGGGACGAGGATGGGAAAAAATGCGTTCTTCAACTTGATGATATCCCCGGTGGAGCCAGGTCCTTCTTGTACGTGGCCAAATTCTGTTATGAAGTAAAAATAGAACTCTCTGCACTGAATGTGGTCAGTCTTAGATGCGCTGCTGAGTATCTCAGGATGACAGAAGACTGTGGAGAGGGAAATCTCATCTCACAAACAGAAAATTTTCTCAATGAAATCTTGGGCGACTGGAGGGACTCCCTTAAAGCTCTTGAAACTTGTGAAGAGGTTTTACCGCATGCAGAAGAGCTCCATATCGTTTCAAGATGCATCAATTCCCTGGCAATGAAAGCTTGCGCTGATCCAGGTTTTTTCAGTTGGACCATGTCAGGAGGCAGTAACATGCAAATTCCAGAAGGTACTGTTTTTTGGAATGGGATATGCACTTCAGCCAAGGCACAACCTGTGGGCGAGGATTGGTGGTATCATGATGTTTCATTCCTTAGATTACCATTGTACAAAAGGCTAATAGCGGCAGTCAGTTCAAATGGTATGAAGCCAGAGAAGGTTGCGGGGGCATTAATGTATTATGCAGGCAGGCATCTCCCTTTGTTAGGCAGGCAATCGAGTCTTGAGAGTGGAAAACATGATGAACCTGGAACAAGTATTTCTAGAATGGCTGATACAAATCAAAGGAATCTTCTCGAACAAGTGGTGGAATTGTTACCTGATCAAAAGGGTGTGACACCCAGCAAGTTCCTGCTTAGGCTTCTTCGTACAGCAATGTTATTGGAAGTTAGTCCATCATGTCGAGAGAATTTAGAGAAAAGGATTGGTGCCCAGTTGGATAAGGCAGCACTTGAAGATATTCTGATACCAAACATAGGGTACAAAGTGGAAAACCTATATGACATTGATTGTGTTCAGCGGATTCTTGATCATTTCTTGCTACTGGATCGTGGTGATCCTACATCAGATTACCTAGTACATGAAGGCCAAATGATGGAAGGTTCACATTCACTAAACCCAGTGACAATGGTCGCGAATCTGATTGATAATTATTTGGCAGAGGTGGCGCCTGACGTTAACTTGAAGATAGCAAAATTTCAGTCTCTTGCTGCTGTTATTCCTGATTATGCAAGGACATTGGATGATGGAATTTACCGTGCCATTGATATATACCTCAAGGTTTGCGAAGTATTGACAAATTGTTATTGGTAGTGATGACATAGAGAATTTCACACTAATGGACATACCCTTTTTATTGTCAGGCTCATCCATGGCTAACAGATTCAGAAAGGGAACAACTTTGCAGGCTCATGAACTGCCAGAAGCTTTCATTGGAAGCAAGCACGCATGCAGCCCAGAACGAGAGGCTACCACTTAGAGTGGTTGTTCAAGTTTTGTTCTTTGAGCAACTAAGACTTCGAACCTCCATAGCTGGTTGGTTCTTCGTCTCTGAGAACCTTGAAAATTCACAAAATCCTAGGGGAAATCTTGCACTCACCAGAAGTAATGAGCATGCTCAAGCTAGAGGCAATCATGATCACATTATAGCAGTGGATGAAATGAAAGAACGAGTTTCTGAGATCGAAAAGGAGTGCCTGAACATGAAAGAGGAAATTGAGCAGCTAGTGAAGACAAAAGGGAGTTGGAATGTTTTATTCAGAAGGCTTGGTTTTAGCAGATCAAAGTCCAAATCCGTTGATCATAAACAATCAAAAGATTCGCCAACATCATCTACACCACTCCTTGGCAGAAAAGAAGATCATAGTGGTGAAATTGGATGCTGACCATCGAACTCTCATAAACAAGGGGGGAAAAAAAGCTAACTAGTCGTTGCTTGTTTATTTTTGTTTTAGTGAGTTGTGTAATTATATTTAGCCTTTAGATTTTATGACATTAACATTTTACCTGGACCTTGGCATTTTCTTTTCCTCCTTAAAAATTCATGTTCTCTTGCTCCTTTTATTTTTGTTATTTTTGTATGTATGTTTTTGCTTCAATTCAAAATTGATGCATCGTTACTTGCAAGGTCTGCAATACAGAATGATTTTGAATTTTCAGTTTGCTTCTCTTTTAAAAATTAGGGTCTTCTGTGCCCAAGGGTATATCCATGTACAACCCAGGGGCACAATTGCCCCTTACCGTTTAAAACACTATGCATTTTTCGCCAAAAAAAATTGCACTTACGTAAATTTTGTAATTTTCCCCTTATTTTTTGGTATAAAAATATATTACATCAAATCCTCATTATGCTCCTGCTTCTGTGTGCAGCTGGTCAGTTGTTTTGGTTTTTTTTTTTTTTTTTTTAATGGTTAATTTGGTCAATCCATAAACTTATGGATTCTATTTAGGTAAATTAGGGGTATTCAAATGTGGATTGAGTGGATTACAATTGATTTTTTCTCCAACCCATCTAAATTGTTAAATAGATTGGGTTCAATCCAAACCATGTAGGTTATGTATTAAATTTTTGGGAGTTTTATAAAACTACCAAAAAAAAAGTGTTAAACTTAAATATACCTCCTTCTTTTTTTCTCTTTCAAAAATACCTTTTTTAAAATTTTCATTTTTAAAAATACCACATTTTTAATTCAACTTAAACTCCCCACTCTTTTCATACCTCCTTCTCCTTCTCTTCCTCTTCCTTCTTCATGTAAGGCTCTACAGGTTAAGAAGCATAAGAGTAAATAACAAGACTCCAATGACTGCGCTCTGATCGCGTCCCTTTCGTGACTGGCGGAGATGGCGGAGGACGTGGAGGCAGTGGCGGAGGAGGAGGAGGTGGCGTAGATGAACGATTCTCCATTTTTGAAAATTCCTGATAATTTTCATACACTTTCTCCATATTTTCTTTGCGGGAAATTGTTTGATAAGTTCGCCTCTATCTGTGACTGCTTCTTGCTGGAGTCGGCGGGGGAGGAGTATGAGGTGCAGGAGACGGTGGTGCCAATACTGGCAACGGTGAAGTGGAACAAAGTACAAAAGTATCAACCGGAATTTCTTTAACATTATTAGATTCTTCAAAGAAAGAACGCTGCCTTCTAGGGGGAATGTATTCGGATGATACCGACGGAGATTGATACCTGCGAATTTCAAAATCATCAAAGAACCGGGATCGATCATCCCCCGTTTTCCATAAAGATTCTTGCCTGAGATCTAGATAAGAGCTACTGCTCCTCTTTAACCTCCTGAGGCCGCCACTGGTAGCCGGTGTGAAAGTAGAAAACTGATCGAACCAATTGCTAGAAACAGAGTGGGTTTCTTCATCTTTATTGTGAATAAAATTGCGATTGGTTGTAGTGTTATCACCATCACCACCAGAAGCCGAATTGTCGTCGTTTCTTCTGGCGAGAATCCCACAAACGATGGCAAACAAGACAAGAAAGACATTGAGAGAATCCCAACTCTTCTTGACAATTTGAATCATTAAATGGGTTTTTACTTTGGATAATTGAATAATTCGAGAAGCCATTTTAAAAATTTGTCTTTTAATGATTAAAACCATAATTGTAGTCAATTTTTTAAAATTGGCATACCAGATGATATACCGATATACCACCTGATATACCAAATTTCAAAACTAAAATTATATTCTGAATTTTGGTATACCATACGGTATACCGGTATACCACCTGATATACCAAATTTCAGAAGTAATATTATATTTTGGATTTTGGTATATCAGACGGTATACCGGTATATAACCTGGTATACCAAATTCCAGAACTAAAATTATATTCTGAATTTTGGTATACCATACGATATGCCGGTATACCATCTGGTATAACAAATTCCCGAACTAAAATTTTATTCAATATTTTGATATACCAACTGAAATATATAGACCATTCTAAAAAAATAAAAGTTCTCTTTTTTCATTTACTTATCATGAAACATAATCCACTTTTTTAAGCTTTAATTAATAGTTAAAAAAATCTATTATTAATATTTAATTTAGCATTTTCAAATGTATAATATAATTTTAATTTTTTTAAATTGGTATACTGGTGATATACCTGGTATACTACTAGTATACCTGGTATACCAACGGTATATCTGGTATACTACCTGATATACTTGGTATACCATGTATACCGGTGGTATACCATAATCCAGAATATCATTTTTAATTCTAGATTTTGGTATACCTAGTATACCGATGGTATACCAAAATTCAGACTGGCAATTTCAATTCTGGATTTTGGTATACCTGGTATACCGGTGATATACCAAAATTCAGAATTGAAAAAGCTATTTTGAATTTTGGTATACCAACGGTATACCTGGTATACTAGTGTATACCAAAATAAAAAATAAAATTTAATTTTGATTATCATTCAAAAAAAGTAAAAACAACAAATAAACATTCAGTTGTTTGTGTTGCAGGCCAAGTGCACTATAATTAGTACATGATTCAGTAGTAGCTTGAGACCACAAGATCCTACACAAATTTAAACTTATTAACTAATTAATTATTAACTATAGAGGCATAGTTATAATTAAGAAAATGTTAATTAGAGCGGTGACGGATGTAATTCTGTCAAATTGAAATGTGTAATGAGTGTAAGGTTTAAGTATTTTTTTTAACCGAATTTGGGATGTAAATTATTTATTATGATTTTTATTTTCACATCATATATGCCAACACACATGCGAATAAGTATAGAGAAAGTACATGTATCGGCGGCAATAACTATTTTATTTTATTTTTTAAAATCACTATATCAATTTGCATAAAATAAGTATATAATATTAGAGAGAAACATTAAATCATAGATTAACCACCTTAAACATTCAGTTGTTTGTGTTGCGGGCCAAGTACACTACAATTAGTACAAGATTCAGTTGTAGCTTGGGACCACAAGATCCTACAATTAAGCCTATTGTCAAATTACAATAGCTTTCCTTTATGACTTTTGCGAACATTTTTCAAATTTGGTCTTTTAGGCGGTGCTTCATATCGTGAAGCTTCTTTGCCTTTCCATGAAAATATAAAGAGATTGCCAGCCTAGCCCGATGTACTTGCATATTAAAATCTTCAACTGGAATCTGCTTTTTCTCTATGAAATACTCAGCAAAGGATAAAACAAAAACACCACAATCACTGCAACCACAAAACCATATAAATTAAAACATAATATATATTCACTATTCAATATGGTATACCGGCTGGTATACCATTTGGTGTACCAAAAAAACATAACATATTTTCACTATGCTATATGGTATACCTGGTATACAGCCTAATATACAACAAAATATAATATACTTTTACTATTCAATCTGGTATACCGACTGGTATACCGCTTGGTATACCAAAAAATAGAAAATATTTGCACTATGCAATATGGTATATTAACATTTTCATTCCATTTTAGAGAGAGAAAGAGGGAGAAAAAGATAGAGAAATGAGAACAAAAGGGTACGGTGAGGGTTGAGAGAAGAGTAGAGAGGAGTGGGATTTATATGAAAGAATGGGTAACAAATATGGATTAATTGATGGATGGAAAGTGACAAAAAGAAAATAGAAAACAAAATAAGCAAATGAAAAAAGTAAAAAGGCATGTTTGGTGAGTATTTAACCAAGGATTGTATTCAAATTTTGGATTTCGTTTTTTTTCCTCCTTATGTGGCCAAGACTAAGAAAGAAGTATAAATTGTTTGAAATATAAGTACATGAAAAGATACAAACCATATAAAAATGATTTCATTTTCCATTTGTAATCCACTTATCATGAACATTTCGAATTTGATAATTTTTATTCACTTATCATGAAATGTAATCCACTTTTTTAGCTTTAATTAATAGTTAAAAAAAGTCTATTATTAATATTTAATTTAGTATTTTCAAATTTATAACATTATTTCAATTTTTTAAACTGGTA
This sequence comes from Excoecaria agallocha, assembly GCA_037975025.1. NCBI lineage: Eukaryota > Viridiplantae > Streptophyta > Magnoliopsida > Malpighiales > Euphorbiaceae > Excoecaria > Excoecaria agallocha. The sequence continues at coordinate 20,086,995 of CM075815.1, read as the reverse complement.
TACCAGTGGTATACCTGGTAAAACAGAAGGTATACTCGGTATACCTGTAGTATATCTTCAATTCTAGATTTAGGTATACCGGTGTATACCTGGTATACCGGTGGTATACCAAAATCCAAAATACCATTTCAATTCTGAATTTTGATATACTGTCGGTATATCTGGTATACCGTTGGTATATCAAAATCCAGAATACAATCTCAATTCTGAATTTTGGTATACCGCTGGTATACCAAAATCAAGAATAAAATTTAATTTTGATTATCATTCATAAAAAGTAAAAACAACAAATAAACCTTCACTCTCTACTATATCTTTCATTCTATTATATCATTTTGATTTAAACATGAGGTTGGTTGCTACTTTTAATTAACAAAATAAAACAAGCGTGAGAATAAGAATTTTTAATTCTAAGCAAAATAACAGTAGTTTCTCCAAGATATGGTCTTTCTCAAGAGCTTCTACAGATTTGGACATTGACGCGAGCAATCTTTGTAGCTATCCGTCAAGGTTTAAAGGGTTTACGTCTATTTCAAAAGTAAAAATTAATTAGATTTGCCAAGAAGACGAGGGATGCTATATGAACATAATTTGGCAGCATCATCTATTAAAAATATAGAAGCTGACTTCCAATGTCAGTTAGAAGAAACTGTAAAATCAGATTATTATTTTTTTTAGTGCCTTCAAATTGGAAGTGGTTTCATGCATTTTTCAGGTTTCTTATATGGAGAATGAACCCATAAAAGAGAGAATTTCATGCCTTCACTGCAAGCCTTTAAGGTAGCTTTTTCATCTGAAAAATGAACTAGCTATCTCATACTACTGCACTTGTTTAGCAGCTTGTCTTTTCATTAGAACAGACTGCAATATATTCTTAGACTTAGCACATTAAATTGATTAAAATTGAACTAACATGGCATTGTAGAAATCTGATTGACCAAAAAGAAAACTTTCTCACACCAAGCGTCTGTTGGAAACCATGAATCATAGGAAGATATCTAGATGATAAAGATGGAGTGCTATGTTGGAGGATATCAGGGATTTCCACCAAACTTGTATAAACCAGAGCATGATCAGAACCCTCTAATTTGGTGCTCGGACCACCTTTCCACCTATGCATAGGGAAAACATAAAATTTTAAATCATTGCCTTTGCCAGAAAAGGCAGCAGCATTATACAAATTAACATTTAAGAGATACCTTACTGTATTTCCAGGTTTCCGTCATTTATACTCTATCGATATATCTATAATGGCCTCAACATCGGTTTGGCCGTAAAACAGTAAATTCTGATGGTGAATAGTACACCCGGGCCGTAAATCGGATCCGAAAGTGAAAAATATTTTATTGGACCATTTGAAAGGAATAGTTATGGTGAGGCAAGAGTTAAAATTTGAAGTGAATTTGAGGTCAAATGGACTTTCAAAATTCAAAAATACAAAAAAGGTAGCGAGTCAATTTTCCTGATAGGAAAGGAGACTTGATTTTGCATAAATAATTAAAAATAGTAAACGAACTCCGAATATTACCAGAATTTGCGTGCCTATATGAATTTTTATGTAGAATATTTTGGTAATGAGAATTGAATTTTTCGATGACACCGGTAGTTGTCGAATCGGACCGATAAGTTTGAATCGGACCGATAACGGACTCCGATTGAGCCAAAAATTTACGTCCTACCTATTTTCGATATTTTAAGAATGATGGAATTAAAATTGAAGTAATTTGAAGTGAGGAAGATAGATATTTTGGTTTGGGCCCAAAATGACTTAAAATGGGCTTAATTTTATACTTGGGTTAAGCCCATTAGTTAAGCCCTTAATTAGGACCATTTGAGAGATATAAAAGGAGACAAAATCTGTAGAAATCTCCAAACTTTTCTGGCTCCATCTTCCTCTCCTTTGGTGGCCGAATGTAAGCTTCCCACTTTCTCTCTTTTAATTCTTCTTCTTTCACTCAAAATTTCCCCTAAACTTCAAGATAAAAGATGAAGTTTCATCCCTCTAGATGATTATTCAAGCCTCAATCATTTGATTTGAAGGAAGGAAGCAAGAGAAATCAAGAGGGAAAGGTTTAGGTATCAAAATGAGGTAAGGGATTTTCAAGGTTTTAAATTTATTTAAGGGTATCTATAAGTAGTTTTAGATGCCTAGAATCCATTTTTGTGGTTAAATTGAGCTAAAAAGGTTGATATCATAGTGTTTTCTTTGATGAAGAATTTGGCTTCCTTGGGTTTTTCATGGAGATGAAAGGATTTTCTTGGTTTAAGGCATGAAAAAGGAAGCCTTAGGAAGCTAAAGCATGGAAAGAGGTAAGTGACTACCAAATTCCTTAATTTCCCATTTAATATGAATTTTTCTTGGTTATGTAACTAAGATAAAAATGTGCAATATTGCTAATTGATGTAATTGTGATGTAGTTATTGTAATTAGACTAGAGAAATGATGAATGAAAAGTGAAAATGAAAGAAAGAAAAATTTTAAGGTAGAAAAAGGAATGGTGGCCGAATTTTAGTGAGAAGAAATAGTAAAAAAAATGCATGAAAATAATGTATGGTAGCTTAAATTAATAATAGACTTGATAATTGATGTCTATAAATTTTTAGAGAATAATTAGAAATTATTTGGAAATTTTAAAGGTTATGTATAGTGTATGTATTGAATGAAAATTGTGATTAATTGTGAATTAAACGATTATTTTGATGAAAAATGATAGTAACCAATAAATAATGCCTAAATAAATTTTATGGGAATTTATTGAATTTATTAGAATTTTGTTGGAATTTTTATGTGTATATGTATAATGAAAATAATTAAATTTTTAAGGCATAATTGTATAAAAATGACAAAAGTGATGAATTAATGTGAAAATAAATTAATGTCAATGATAAGAAATAAAAAGTCAACCATCGAATTCTTCGAAATAATTTTTAGGTTGTAAAAATAAGAAGAATAATGAATTATTGGAAAATAATTCATAAATAAATGAAAATGATGGAAAAGAATTAATACGTAAATAAAAGAAAAATAAAATGAATTTTTAATACAAAAAGGACTTAAATGAAAGAAAATGAAAAGTTTGGGGCAAAATGGTAATTTTGCCAAAGTAGGTAATTAACGCATGAAAATAAGTAAGAAATGTGTACCAAGGGTAAAATGGTAATTTCAGAGAATTATCTGTATTAAAAGATAAAGTTTTCATGATATAAGGACTAAAATAAAATTTTACCAGAAATGGTAAAATAAATAATAAAATATGAATAAAGGAAGAAATTATAGAATAAACATGAAAATAAATGATTATAATGGCAAAATCGTAATTATGAATTTGAAATGAATAAATCGATAGAAAAAGTTAAATTATGTATTTTTGAGTTATGAAATAATAAATTATATTAATAGCGTTCCTACTTGAATAAAAAGTAGAAACATAAAAATGTGACTAATTTATCAAAATAAATTAGTCAACAAAAAGTATTAAAAGAGTTAATAATTACAAAATTAAGTCGCCGACGAAATAAAAGTCGGCATATCGAATAATTGAAAAATTGGACTGAAAAAGGAAAAACTGTAAAAACGTCAAGCCTAAAAGTATTGAAAAATGATTCGTAAAGAATTATACAAGAAAAATAAAAGAAAAGTCAGAATTTGTATAAAAAATTGAAAAATCCAAGTGTTTGAGTGAATTATTAACGAATAATTCACAATAGTGACTTGAAAAGATAAAATGAAAGAAAAGACAAAAGTTACTGAAAAGCCAAAAGTACTAAAAGAGTGTATTTAATCAGGATATAACGTACAAAGGGATAAAAGAAAGAAATTAAAGAGTTTTAAATGTTCAAGAACGTTTACAAAGGTAATTGATTATGTTTGCCCTTAGCGATAGACAGGTATTATGATTCTTGTTTTGGATATAATTGGCTAGCCATAGGGACATCTCTGTACCGCGGTGCAAGTCATGGCGACTTGCTTAGCTATGGGTGGGATCGTTGATCTCCATAGCTTCAGTGAAAGTGAAAGTGTATTTGTTTCTGCTCTGTGAGACTTGATCTTTCGAGATCATTTCTCTATCTGTTTAGTGGGACATTCGGGTCCAGTCCCGAGTATCTTTTGTGAGAAACCTGTTATATTGTACTAGGGGCATATCGAAATGAATGAATAAGTACCGTTTAATGATTCGTTTGAAAGAAAATGTAAAGTTAAAATAAATCTGTAAAGATTTCTGAAAAGCTAATTAGTCAGCAAAAGAAAAGAAAGCTTTTATAAGGATTTTAAAATATATTTTGTTTTACGTGAAAAAGATAATTTGATTAAGTGGTATTTCTTATTCTAATTATTACTGTAAAAATAATGACGAGCCCGGAAAACCATATTAATTTACTGTTTAGAGTTAAAAAGTGATGATTTTGACATGAAGCAAATGTATTAGTTACGTAACATTTTTCTGAAAGAAAAGTTATTCGAAAGTAACACAATATAAAGACACAATAATTGACCGATGAAAAGAAATAAAAGACATACGTCCTAATAAATAGTTGAATGAAAATAATATATATATATATATATATATATATATATATATATATATATATATATATATATATATATATATATATATATATATATATATATATATATATATATATATATATATATATAGGTATATGAAAGAAAGAGAAATTGACTGCAAAGTATCCCGAAATACCTATATCGCTTTGCAATAAAGCTTAAAAGCTTTTAATTAGTAATGTATTTATTAGTTAAAAGTCAAAGCAAAAATAAAAGAATGACAACAAGAAGTATAATTAGAGTACAGATCACACGATTGAACCGTACACCAAGAATTTAAGTAATTTACTTTGGTACTAGTAAAGACACGAGTACCAATTCACATCGTTAAATAATATGGTAATTAAATTGATATGACTAGAAAATAAGTAACAGTATTACTACAAGTAAAAGTTATAGTGCACATTAACGTAAACATAAAGGTAAATCTGATATTGATCCACCTAAAGAAGATTCTATAAAGTAAAATTAAAAGTTTAAAAACCAAGGACTAATAGTTATCAGAATATGAAATAACAACAAGATTAGTAATGACGGAAATAAAAGAAAATTCCTAATGTAATAAGAATAGTAGAAGCATAAATTAACGAAATTATGCTTATTCTTGAGAAATTCTTGGATTAGTAGTCACCACTGGGCATATTTAATGCTCAGCACGTAGAGTTTACTGCGTGCAGGTTCTGAAGCGTTGCGGGAGCATAGTACATTGAAGGACCAGATCGGAAAAGAAGATTTTTGTGTTCGTTAGAATAAGCTTTTGGCATGTATATACTTAGACTATTAAGGTAAAAGCTCGAACTGTTTTTAGAATGTATGTTTATTTGTCTTGGATGTATGGACAGTATAAGTTTCGATATGATGTTTGTTTTAATTGTTATAAGATTGTTATTTGATTCTAAAATTAATGAAAAAGTATTTTAAATGTTTCGAATTGTTCGATAGAGAAAAAAAAATTCGTACCGGTTTCGGCTAAGTTTCGCTTCGGAAAAGACTGTTCCGAGAAGGGTGTTACAATATCGCATTCCTTAACATGACAAGTTACAAAGTTATGGCCTTGCAACTCATGCTCTTGGTGCAAGCATGATCCAGCACAAAGAACGTGGTCAATTCTAGTCCCATAATTAAATTGTTCAACTCCAGTATTTGATGGCCAGCATGTATATGCTTCTCTTCTGCATCATAATTCAGGATGCATTAACTAGGCGTCAATGCAATAATATTTCAGAAGGGAATTGAAAAAATAAAATCAACTAATTATATAAGGATGAAGTACAGAGTGCAGAATGAAATATATATTAAAAAAATAGGAACTATTACAGATTGGATGATACTTCACTAACTAAACAGAGATAAATGGTCATGTAAGTAATGGTCGTTGGAAATTTAATAATAAGATACCAGAAAAGGAACCAAAAATTTCTTACAAAAGCCAAAACACATATTTACATATAAGAGTAACAACCATAATTGGATTTTTAGATTAGCATGATGAAAGTTTTTGCAGGTGAGGATCATGGGTTTGACAATAGTCCCCACACAGAAGGGGACAAAAAAAAAGGAAAAATGGGATAATGACTTGTTAAATTTTAAACCTGTCAGGATGTTTTGATCTGAATATATCAAAAAAGGGCCCTCCAGACTTCACTAACATGGATCTAAACCATCTTCTGAATCTACAGAATAAAAGATAGCTATGAGACAACTTCAAAGAGTCATATGGACAACAATAAGCAATGCATACAAGGCAGCCTGGAGCTTACGCATTCTCTTCAAAATCTGGCCTAGGATCACAGCAGTCTAAGGCAGTAGGAGCTACGTTAAAATCACCAACAATAAATATCCTTCTTCCCCGATTCAGAAGACTCTTGCATCTTTTCTATAACAAAAGAAATAAACTTTCTCAGTTCACATTACACATAATATGCATTCTTCAATAGCAAGGAGAAAGAAATCCAGCTACCTATAATATCTTGAAGAACTTAAGCTTAAACTGTATCCTCTCAGTATCATCACTATCAGCTCGAGGTCCATATATATTGAAAAGAACTACCAAATGGCCCAACCCTTTAATCCCATCACAAAATATTCTACAAAAAGTATCAAAACCTCGCCCAAAAATCAAAGCAGCAGTACCAAAATGACTGTGATCAATGATGACACACCGACCCTCGCAATCAACCTTGAGCAGCTCATCATTGTCAAACTCCTCAAGGCCTTGAACTACAAAAATGATTTTCAAAAATGGAGGCAAATGGTCAGTTAATTCTTACATTCAAGATCTGAGCCATAGAAATCAAGAAAACGAAGGAACTGAAACTTACCGTCGCTGGTAGGTGTAAGAGCAGAAGCTTGAGCCTAAATAGAGGAAGAGAACATGACAAAAATTGACCTAACAATTGAAGAAATGAATAGAAACAGAGTTAAAAATAAAAAGTGATATTTTTAAAAACATAAATTTAAAAAAAGGTATTTTTAAAACTGAAAAATTGATGGAGGTATTTTTGAAAAAAAAAGTAAAAAAAAGTGTATTCTGTGTAAATTTCTCTAAATTTTTTATGTTGGATTGGTTAGTTTATGTGGGTTATATGTCTTGTATTAATTTTTTTATATTATATTATAAACATATAAATTATTTATATTTATATATTTTTAAATATAAAGAATTAATTTTATTTTTATAAATATTTTTTAAAATACCTCAAGCTTATAAATTTATAGTACCACAAAAATTTAAAGTTACATATAAATTTCATAAAAAAATTAATGATGATCAATAGTTATAATTTGCAAAGATAACATATGTAATATCATAATATTATTTTATGACAATTGGGTTCACAACTTAAGATAGAAATTTTATGACAAATTCTTCTTAAGATAAAATTAAAATTCATTAACATATGTAATATTATAATATTATTTTATGATAATTGGATGTCAAAAGTATATTTCACTTCCTAATTGAAAAAAGTCATTAAAATTTTTTACGAAATTACTATTGTATCCTAATAATAACTCTAATTTGAATATTGCCAATGTCAATTTTCACATAAAAAAAATAAAAATAAAAATCAGTCTCTTGATTTTTAGACATGTGGCACAATGTTATTTGTTGAATAGAGCAGTTTGAGTTTCTACCCGACAACGCGTTTGCCGTTTGCACATCACTTGCTGATTTAAAACCATGGGCAGATAAATTTTGTGTTTAAATAATTATTTTTTGCGTGTTCAAGTGTTAAACTATGACAACATTAAATTGAAGGAAATTTAAATTATATATTAAATCTATAAATAATAATACTTCTAATTATTTAAATTATTTGTAATTTATTTCTTATAATTTAGTGTTTTGTTTACAGCAATTTAGATAACAAAATTCAAATGATTAATATTTCAAATTATAGTTTACATATATAACCCAATGGCTGGAACCACCATCACTATGTAAATTAAAAAGCCAAAACTTTTCAAAAATCTAACCGAGATTATATAACTTAACCAAAAAATTGTATAAATTAGATTTTTCGTTTTACTTTTAATTACAATTCCATGTCTCTTTTATTAAATTACCTCAATCTGATCATCTTTTTGTTTTAGATTACAATGAAAATATTTCTTCTAGAATGATATATAGTTATATACTATGTTGAAATTTTTAACTTATCTTAATTTTTCATATTAATTATAGTATCAGAAATTTGAATAGTATTAGAGCATTACACTACAAAAAAAATCGATTTTACCGACGGACATAGATTTCGTCGGTAAAAGTAATATATTACCGACGGATTACCGACCAAACTTATAATTTTTAGGTAAAAAAATCAATTTGAAAAATGACGACATTTTTACCGACGAAAATAATAATTTGTCGGTATTATTGGAGGGAAATGTTGGCGCCCATTGTTAGCGAACCGATTTAACGACGATTATTTCCGTCGGTAAATAAAATACTCAATTAATTGATGTAGCGACGGAAATTCCGTCGGTAATACAATCATTTTTTATTTGCCTACAGATTTTGTGACGGATTTATACTCCGTCGATAAGTAAGTGGGGAAAATTTTTAGGTTTGAGGGGTTTTGTTTTAGCTACGGTTTAGTTTCGTCGGTAATCCGTCGGTATATATTAATAAAAGTTTTATATTTAATATTAATAAAATATATAATGAAATAATTTAGGGAAAAATAATCCCATTTGTCCGAGTTCTTTTTTCATAAACAGCCACTCCAACACCCATCCTCAACCCTCTTTCGTCCACTCATCACCTACTCACCGCCACCGCATCTCATCGGAGTTATCTCGCAACCCACTGGAGCCCTAATCCGACCCCTCACCCACCCATCGCTGCCCACCACTGGAAGCCTCCCTCACCCAATCGCTGCTGCCCACTACTGGTGCGTCGGCTCTCTCTCCAAAACCCTTGAAGTAGCGTTCTCTGCAATCTTAGGTTAGCAGTATAGATCAGTGGTTAGCTTCTAGATCTATTTCATTTTGTTGTGTTTACAACTTTTGCTTATCAAATCCAAGATATTGGTTCAATTTTTTTGCCTACTCACTGAACTTGGACATCTAAGAGTACTATTTTTGTCTCTTTCTATTTCTCCTTCACTCTCCCCTATTTAATCCTTCTTTTTTTTCTTGTCTTTTTGGAATAATGTAGGAGAGAGAACAGTCCGCCACTCCCCTAGTGGGTTTTTGCATTGATCCCGATGAGGGTCTATTTTTGGTGTACAAGTATGTCTCTGGTGGGAGCTTAGAGCAGCATTTGCATGGTATATTTTCTTTTTCCTCAATTACTAGCTTTAAATTTGAAATAACTTTTAATGATTTTCAGTAATTTAAGCTGCTACCCATTTGCAGAAAAGAAAAGAGGGGTTAAGGGTGGTTATGGACTTCGTTGGTCAGAAGGGCTTTCTTTCTATGTTGCATCTCTCATTGGTAAGTGCTGTTGTCTTGGATCTGCAATTTGTGGTTCATTCCTGAATTTTCTGTTCTCCTTGAGTCTGGGTTTCTTTCCTGAGCAATTGGTTTTCTTTGCTACTGTTAGTTTTGGCATGGCTCTCTGCTTTCTTGTTCTATTGGGCTCTTATTTCTTGGGCTTTCCTAGAGCCTGCCTTTTTGTAGAGTGGTTTTTTCATTTTTCTTTGGTTGTTTGACAGTGTAGTTTTATTTTTTAGGCAGTCTTTTGGTTCGGTGCTTTGCTCCTGAGTTTGTCAAGAGAAGCTCTGTTCTTTGCTTTTTTTTCCCCATTATCTCAATAAAATTCAGCTGCTTATAAAAAAAGGGAACATTTGGGTAAGATTTGATGGAACTTATATTTTATTCATGCTTGTGTTGTTGCAAAAATTGTTGAGAATCTTATCTTAAGGATAATGTTTGTACATTAAATATCTTTGTTGTTTCCATCTGCAGGTATGTTGTGGGGTAGTATTAATGATTTCTTAGAGCCCATTGGAAGTTCTTGAAAACTGTCGTCAATAAGTTGTTTGAGTTCATGCATGAAACACATCCTGGATTTCAGGTTATTAAACCTTTTTTTCTCTTTTTGATTGCTGTGTTGACAAATTTTTTGCGTATGATGTATTATGATATTATCGCAGTATTGCATGTTAAGATACACTAGCTTGCGGGATTGGATCGGTTTTGTTTTCTTGTTTTTAGTTAGTAATTTATCATGTTCATGTATGACTTAAACTTTAGTTTCTTTCAGGATATTGCCTGTGACACTTTCTTAAAGATTGTTCAGAAATGCAAACGGAAATTTGTTATCCTACAGGTAAATTTGCTTAATTTTTTCATTCTTCAGTGAACTAAACTGTCTGTTTGCTTTTGATCTTTTTATCGTTGCATGAAATATACTCCTATTCCTTAAGTACATCAATAAATTATGGGAATCTACTAATCTTGTTTCCAGGTTGGAGAAAGTGAATCGTTTGTGTCTGGACTTCTGTCAGGCCTTCCAACAACTGTTGCTGATCTTGAGCCTCATTGGATCCATACATTTTATGAATCTGTATGTTTTATCCGGAGGGAAAATTTATACAGTCTGCAAATCTTACATTTTAAGATTTGAGGGGTAATACTTCAAAATTGTTGTTGGACTACATCCGTAGATTCCCATGCAAGGTACTTCTATTTTATTCATGCTTGTGCTCACATTTTTTTTCCTGTTGTAGCATTCAATTTGTTAGACATTTTGATAAACCCACAGTAGAATAAAATAATCATCTATCGGTGGTTCCAAATAAGTAATTAATGAAGATATTGTTAGTAAAATAATAGAAGCTGAGTCAGAGTCATGGGGTGAAGGTGGAATGGACAAATGGGTGCAAATGGCAATTAATAAACATTACCACATATGTTTAGTTTTAAAAAGAAAAAAGAGGAAATAATTTAATATTTTTTCTGTACAAAATGCAATGCAAAAGCAGAAAAAAGATAAAAAAGCTTACATTAAAAAAGTGTAGACAAACTCGATCACTCACCCACTCATTCAAATTAAAATACACTTATCTTCCTTTCCCTCTCTACCAGGAACTAATTGGCTCTTAAATTCCATTTTCTCTATGCACAAACATCATGGCCTAGCTGTTTCTTGGATCCGGAGATTCTGGGTTTCTTTCTATTTCTTTATACCAACAGTAATACAATTTTTTTTATTATTTTCTTGAGAAATAAAAAAAAAGAAACATATAGCAGCCCATAAGACATGATTTGGGTTCTGTCATTGTCCGTCCCTAGGCTCAAACCCTACCTTGTGTTTCTCTCATTGGAGTTTGTAGTTCAGACCAACTTAATTTATGTCTGTGTACACATAAAAATATACAAGTTCATTTCGATCTTTTATCTAAACTGGAAGTGACACATGCCCCCATCTCCTTGCATCAAAATAGTTATAGTCAGAAAACTTGATCAAGGTTATTAAATGTTTGGATTCTTGAAATAAAAAATTATTGAGTAAATGAGCTGCATGCAAGTTTAAATAGATGAGAGTTAGTATAGTCTTTGGGTTGAGGAAAATCACTCGCCCGAGTGTAGTAAGCCACTCAACCGAGTGCTGTTAGCACTCACTTAAAATTATAGTTCTGCTTCTACGTGTAAAAAATCTCATTTAAGCTTTGGTTTATTTAGTAGGTTAACATATATCTCTTTTATTACTTATAATATAGAGACACCTGGACTCTTGAAAACTAAACACTTAGCATATGATTATTTTAAATTAAAGTTTGTTGTTGGAATGGAATAAAGGTTGTGTCCAAACTAAGCTGCCAGGTTATGGAAGAATTATTAGATAGTGCTTAAATATGATATTATGATTTTATTGACAAAAAAAATATATTATGAAGTTTAAAATGACAGCAAGCTGTTTATTAGTGTAACAACAAGCTGATAATAACAAGTGCATTACCGTATAGCTATTTCATAAAAAAGAAAAAATAATAATGGCAAGTGTTATGAAATGAATAATTGATACAAGGTGATTTAAATGTACTTGATAATTGTAATAATATTAGTAAAACAAGTATTATTAATATTATCATGTCACTGTATAAATATAAATATTTATACTATGAATATAATTAATGAAACCCAAACTTAGAGTTAAAATAATATAAATGTAAAGTTCTTAACTAGTTAAGCTTGAAGTGTATTAGCTTGAAGTGATAATATTTACACTGTATTTTTTAGGCATACCAAGCGTGAAGTTATATGTTAACTAGTTGCCAGTTTGAGATACTTTAGGCTTTATAGGGTAGCAGTAATTCTTTAATGGTTTTTCTTTTAGTTCTACTGGCTAATGCATGGGCCTTTAACTCAGCTTTCAATACTTCTATCTTAAATAATGAATTTTTATACTTTTTCAATTTTCCACTGTTATTTCTCATATAATTTTCAATTTTCCACTGTTATTTCTCATAGAATTACAATTCTATTAGTAATTAAGCATAACTCTATAAGTAATTAAGCATAATTGTCATTTTAGTTTTCTATAAGTAACTCTATAAGTAATAACTCTATAAGTAATTAAGCATAAAGCTATAAGTAATCAAGTAATTCTATAAGTAATTAAGCATAACTGTCATTTTAGTTTTTCACTGTCATTTCTCGTAGAATTACAATTCTAATAATGGCAATTCTATAGGTTAGTTCTTGTACGCTTATCACAAATTGAAATATTAGTCAATCACCTGATAGCTTGCTAATACTGCCTTAAATTGACAGGAACAACTTAACATTGATGACAAATTTGTACTTATCCTTTTTTCTGATGTTATCTTCCTATTTTCCAAAATGACATTGACTTATCTTTTGATGCTCTTTGAGAAAAAAATAAAAGAAATATAATGTTTATATAGTGTTTTGTTCTTATGATGATTCAATTATGGCAATCTAATTACATATTTTACCAAAGTCAATGCTCAATATTTCTATATGTTACTTCCAGTGCTTTTTATTTGTTAGAAAAACAATAAACTGAAAATACTTATGGTAGATATGAACAAGAAAGAGGAAAAATAATTCTCTATTGAAAATATCTTTACTATTTCTATGATTGCCATTGGTTTTGCAGTTTGCTTACTTGAGAGCTCATCAGTTGACGATGATCTTGCGACCTGAAGAAGGACCTTTCTGCAAGACCTGAAGGACCTTTTTGGTAGTTCAAAGGTATACATTAGGCTGACATGGAACAATGAGAAGATTAAAGCCTCTTATTAACGGCTAAATTGTCATTATCTTCTTTCTTAAACATGTTATATATTTTTATTATTGTCGTTCATCTTTAAATTAGAATTAAATAATTTTCACATTATTGGTTGACATTGTGTACAATATTGATATTATTTGTACAGTAATTATAATATTTACTAGTTTGTTTGGATATTAAAATTGTTAATTCATATATGTTTTTAATTTTAATTATAATTTTTTTGTATTGAATGTATTGTGCCTATTTTTGCTTTTACGAACAGGAAATATATAATTTAAAAAAAAATTGAAAAAGAAAAAATAATTTAATTTTACCGACAAAATACCGACGGATATATCCGTCTCTATTTTTCTGAAATAAATTAATATTTTTATTAATCAAAATTTTCCGACGGAAAATTCGTCGGTAAAAAGTCAAACCGACGAAATATCCGACGGATTTGTTAACAAAACTACCTACGGAATTTTTTGTGTTTCCGTCAGTAAAATCCGTCGGTAAGAGTTACCGACGGACTTTCCGCCGGTAATTTGGTACCTACGAGCGTTTTACCGACGGATTAATTACGTCGGTAATCCATAAAACCCGTCGGTAAGGCCTTTTCCGTCGGTAAAACGCCCTATTCCGTCAGTAAAAATCCGTCGGTAAAATCAATTTTTTTGTAGTGTTATTAGAAATATTTTTGAAGAAATTTTATAGATTTTGAACAAAATTTAAATGAAATAATAAAAATTGAAAATAGATGAGTAAAAAAAAAAGTATAAGTGAGATTGTATTTGAAGAATAGTGTAATGTGGGTTAATTGGTTGGATTATATAATAACCTATAACCCACATGTATATTTCTAAAATATTAGAATGGATTATATATTTTATAATAACCCACTATAATTAAAAAAAAAATGGATTAAGTGGGTTGGGTTGAATGAATTAAATGGGTTACCCCAAATTTGAACACCCCTAAAATAAATAATCGTTTCATCAACTCCTAAAATCATTGTTTGTTTTGGAAAAGAAAAAAAAAATATATATATATATATATATATATATACACACGCGCACAGAGGGAGATAACTAGATAGCCACAGTATCGAACCAATTTTTCTTTAGGGAAGGTATAGTTTTGCTCAAAAGTGGAAAAATTAGATTCATTAACAACAAAGGAAACTTGGTAACAAGGCTAAAATTTGCCGACACGAGTCAAAATATATACAACAATAGAGATAAATTAATTTTTGCTTTTATATTTTAGTTGTTGCCCTATTTATTTTTTCAGTGATGGAGTTTGGATGCGTTCATAATTTCCAATATGAAAAGTTATCCATGTCAATCTGAAAATTGTCTTAATATGCAAGTGATTCATATCAAAAATAAAATTATACAGATATGAAAAGGGGTCTATATCAGTTCCCTGATATAGATTTTTTCCTTATTGGAAAAAGATAATTTTTTTCTATTTATTTTGTTTAAGGAATCAGTTTCCTATTTTAAAGTAAAAAACTGTATAATTAGGCCAAGGAAGAATCTAAATGTGTGCGTGAGAGTATTCTAAAAATTCTGCAGAAATTTTCTCTCTTTATTTTATCTCTTAAAGGGTTTTTAATCCATGTGCTCGTTCTATTATTCCACATTCGTTGCTCATGGCATAAACCCACGAGATATTTCACTTCCGCTACTTTATTTTCTACGCTACAAGAGATAAATATGACCTCCCTCTTATTTGGTATATTGTGATATATCTAACACTCAAATATTATGTTGCCATTGCTTTTATTTTTTATTTGAATGTATATAATGATATAAAAAAAAGGGTAAAATTAATCAAATTTGCTCTTTAAGTAATGAAAATTATACATATTTACTTTTCAACAATATTTTGAATTAAATTTATCCATAAAATATTAAAAAGGTACATTTTTGGTACATATGTTTTTTCTATTAAAATTGAATTTGTTATTGTGTAATTGGTTCAAAGTTACTACTAAAAATAATGGGAGTACAGATAAATAAATGAAAATACATATGACATGTTAATACAAACTTCTCATGTATGCACTATAAATTGAAATCCTATTTTAACTCTTGAAAACATTTAAAACGGTATTTGATTTGACTTTTTGGGAGAGCTATTAGTTGTTTCATATCTGTCAAATCACTTTTTAGCGATTGGCCAAGTGCCGTTTAATTTAATAATTTGTACTAGTCGATATTGGTAATTGATGGCTAATAGATAAAATACAACAAGTGTTTGGTAAAAATTTGGTAGATGTTACTATTTATATATTAAATTACTTTAAATGGTATAATTTAACTGTGCATGTAAATTATATATACATGCATATTAGTTTTTGGTGCACGTGCTAAACAATTTTGATTAATTTTTATATTTTAATTTAATTTTAAAAATAATTAAGTAAATTTGATATATCACACTATAAAATTAATAATTTTTTATTATGTGTTATTTATTTAAATTTAATAGTAATTAATTATAAATTATGAAAAAATAAAATAAAATGATTTAATAAAATAAATTACTTGGTTTTAATAATGATAATTTATTTTTCATATTTTTTCTTATGAAAATTGAAAGGAAAATTGGCATAAATTTCAAAATATGAAAAATGAATTTATACAATAAAATAAATATTCATATTTGTTATTATGTTAATATTATAGTAATAATATGCATTTTTGTAGCTAGAATTAGAAGTAGCAAATTAGCGAATTTAGTTTGGGTCATTAATGGACGAGTCATTAATGAATTAAAAAAAATAAATTATAAATGAGTTTGAGCCGACCTATGAATTTAATGTAAATTATTATAAAATTCTATCTCCTTTGAATTCATCTATGAGTGTTGCTCCCAGAGCTTCAATTTCCATCTCCTACTCCCGGACGTAGTCTGCCATCATGGTTTTGACACAAAGGGAACATGAAAATCCGTTAACAAAAACATTGTTAGGCTTTATAACTCAATTAAATCCATTTAGATAACAGTTGGCAGAAGCTCAAGAGTAATTGGATAAAGCTGCAGCATTTAGAGATTTATTTCATCAATAATTTTGAAGTCAGCTCATTCCCATTAAACCCAAATCCCTAGTACTTCCATTAGTCATTAAATTGCTGGAGTCTTATAAAATTCGACAAACAAAAAAAGAAAATCCAATTGCAGCTCCTGGATATGTGCGATCCCCACTAAAACTACTAGCTTAATACTTTACTGAACAAATGAATCTACAAAACCTATGAACAAATTTAGGAAACCATGAAAAAGAAAATGGAAGACACGAACAAAACCTATGAAGATTATTAATATCTCGAACCTTTTTGAGATATGTGTGTGTATATATATTTCCGTCTATATATACTTCTCGTTTGAATCTTCCCATAAAACCCAAGACCATCCGAAACCCCAAAAAACGAGTTTGGAAGAAATCAATTGGTTAGATAATAAAATGAGTTAGTTTTAGTTGGTCCAGTGAGTATTTATTTGGGTTGGATTGGGTTGGAAAATGAATTAATTTTGGGTTGATACAATAGGTATTTATTTGGATTGGGTTGGATTTGAGTTATTTTTTTGAGCGAATTTAGATGGAATTTTGGGTTTGGGTTAATTTTGCTAGGTCTAGTTAGGATGCATTTGTATCTTATTGTCCATTCTCAACTTCTTAATTTTATATTGGCCAAAGGTGTATTTTTTCCCCTAATAATTTTCAAAAAGTGCAACTTTGCTCTTAATATTCCATCTAGTAGATTTTTGCCTTCCATGTTTGAAAAACAAAAGATTTATGCCGTTATCGTCAACTTTGACCAACCTTCCCTTAGTTGATTGATGAGATGTGAAAAATGAACACATGGAAGAAGCTGATTGGACATCATTTCTCAGGTGGCAAGAAAAAAAACTTCATCATCTCCATCGATCTTTCACAGGGAAAAAGTCTTTCTCGGCACTGATTGTGCTATTCTGGATGATGAATCCAGTTGGTTGCCTTATGTCCTTTCTTTGCTGAGCTATGACTGTGCACTTTTGCATATCAAGTGGCTTCCTCACCACCATCTTGTAGTTCTAGAAGACGGTGGCTGAGTCTCTAAAGATCATGTCGATTGTGCCAAAGATTGTGCAGTCACGGTAGAATTGGCGATAAGTGAGTGCATAGAATGTGCTTTAGAATCTATCAATTTGGCAATTGAAGAAGATTGACATGTCTCCTTCTACCATGAGCGCCACTACCTAGTGTCCCTCTGGTCTTATAGTATTCTCAAATTTGATATCCTTAGCGATGAAATAAGCTCCGCTAATAGCTGTAAACATTCATTGAGTTTCAAACTTTACTACATTTTACAAACGGGGTTTTGATTTCAATTGATTTTAGAGAGTTTTTGAGTACTTATTGACTGTTGTTCTGTTGAGAGTGGGGATGCCATCAACAAAGATCTGCTTTCTAGTGATCTTGGTCTTCAACGGACCATCTCCGATCAACATAATGTTGGTCTTGTTCCTTATGAAGCTAACAATCTCATTATAAACTCCAACCTTGACATAGATGGTATAGGTTTTGGGGTTGTTGTAAGGCACAGTCTTAAAGAGCACCATTGATTGTCTTGAATTGGCCACTTCCATCCTTAGCAGCAGTAGCATCAGCTTTAATGGCAAGTGCAACAACAGCAAGAAGTCTCCTCTTTGATGAGAAACCCAAGAAGGCATCTCATCATTCTTCTGTGCAGCAAGGAACTTGTGGCCTGTAATGGTTGAAAGGTTCAAATCATTAAGGATTGAAAAGAGGCTAGTAACCATAACAAGGCCATTGCTAGTGAGCTCATCAGATCGATGGCAATGATGGAGAGGATGAAGTTTTTTTTTTTCTTGCCGCGTCGGAAATGGCGTGTCTAATCAGCTTTTACCATGTTCCATTTTTTACATCCCATCAGTCAACTAACGGAAGTTTGGTTAAAATTGATAGTGGTTGACAGTAATAGCATAAAGCTCTTGTTTTTCAAACATAGAGGACAAAAATCTCTCAAATGAAATATTAGAAGCAAAATTGCACTTTTTGAAAAATATCAAGAGCAAAAATACACCTTTGGCCTTTTATATTTGAAAAGAAAACAATCGAATCTAGACATTTATGTCATATGTCGCGTGGGCCGCCAACATATATTAATTAGAAAATAGATTTGCTTAATAATTCGAATGGTTCCAAGATGTTGACATGAGCAACCATACCTATTATACTGTTGTTTAAGACTAACAAGTATTTATAGTGTATGTAATCTAAATAAGAAAAAGTATACACAATTATTATAAATTAAATATAAATAATATGCTATGTACTCAACTTCAAGTTTTTCTATCAATTTTTTTAATTAGAAATAACTTTATTCGTTCTTTTTCTGAAAAAAAAATCCCATTAAAATTGACACAAATTATAATAAAATAATAAATCATTGAATAAATTATAATTCTATTTACTGAGAAAAATATACATACACTTACAAATGGCACAATATTCATTAACTTTTAGATATAATAATTGGATTGAGAATATTGTTGTAGCTACATTTGATTTTAATTTTAATTGCAACTGGCCTATTTTTTAATAAAAAATAAAAATAATTAAATTGAATAACAAAAATTGAAATATAATTATAAATAGTAAATATGTAATAAAAACTTATATTTTGTCTAAAACATAATAACATTGATATTTAATATTGCTAAAATATCTTTAAGCTAAATTTTGATGTCTTTTTCAATCATTTCACCTTTATTGATTATTAAGTTATCTCACAAAATCAATAAAAGTTTATCAAATTTAAATAATTTTTTGATTATTAATAACCATTATTTATCTTTAAACACCAATTAATTAAGATCAAAAAGGTTATTTTGCATTAACAGTAATAATTTCTCTGTTTTTAAAAGACACTTTTTCCATTTAAAAACTAAATGCAGACTAACAAGAACAATAACTATATATGCAAAATAAATAAATACAAATGATTTTTAAATTTAAAATAGGAGTAAATTCATTTGGAAATGCTCAAACATAGAAAAAAAAATTATTTTAACACCTAAACTTAAAAAACGATCTAATAAACACTTAAAGTACCCAATTTTATTATTTTTAAATACTATGTACTGACTTGGCAGTGAGTTTGATTTAAACAACAAATGTAGCGTGTGAAAGTTAGTGGAATCCCTATTTTCAACAATATCAATTTTAAAATTCCCTTTATCGCTCATCTCTATACATCCTTATCTTCATCTCTCTCTCTCTACTAAATCTCCCGCTCTGTCCATTGATTTCTTATTTTAATTCTTTCTCTCTATTCTCCAATTTTTCTTCTCATAGCTCCCCAGCTCGATTTCGTCTTCTGATTCTTCTTATTCTCATGGTTCTCTAGTTCATATATCACTTGATGCCATAAATCAACAAGTGCACCTTTGTGGTTGTAGCGAGTATACAGTGATGAATATTGGATGGAAGCAACCGAATCCTGGAAAAAGATTTATTGCATGTAGGCTTAGAATGGTACCTAGTAAATAGGCGTTTCTTTTCCTCATTATATCATTTTTCTTTTTTGTACTGAGGATACTTTGGATGGGTTGAAGAATTTCTTGATTAGGTAAAAAAGGTAATATGTGGATTGTTGACTAGGATAAAGCAAATATGAGAAGGCAGAGGAGGAAAAGGAAAGGAAAGGTAAAAATAAGTTTTTTTTTTGTCAACTTTTGTGTTTTTATTCTTAGTTTTCTTGGTATTGATATTCTAATGTAAATAGTAGTACTATTTTTTTGTTGATATTTTATGTAATTTGGAAATTTGATGTAAGCTTTTTGCTTGCTATGAATTATAGACATTGCTCTCATTAATCAAATTGTGTTATATCTTTTGTCTATGCTTGTAGATGCTAGGTCCTGAGGCGGCTTCCAATTAGAGTTACCTAATAAGGAGGGTGTTTCTCATGTATAGACAGGGAATCGAACTGCCAGGCTCTCTTCCCAGTTTTTATGTTTTGAAAAGATTTTATTTGTGCTTTCCCTTTTATACCTTTTACGGAGACTAAAACGTGGTTCTTAAAGACAAAAATTTTGGTTAGGATTGAGTGACACTTGTCACTCGTCCAATAATCTGTGCCTATCACTTGTAGCCACCTCTTTCTCATCTCTCATTTCCAGCTTGTGACTTGCCTTGAGTTGCGTCTGTGACTTACTGAATTACGGATACAACTCATTCGAGTTTCGACAGAAAAGGGTATTTTTGGTCAAATAATTTTCTTAACCAATGACACCTGTTAGTCTCTATGAGTGATGCCCATCATTAGTTTTTTACAGACATTTTCCTAGTCAAAATATGATGTTCTTCATGTAAAAAACTGTAATAATCTCAAATCTAATAATTTTATATTATAACTATTATAAGATCACTCATGACACTGACCCATATTATGATATCATAGCAGGTCTATTCAGTTCTTTATTCTCTAATAAGTACTTACAAATTTAATTTATACCACTATATATAATCATTTTCATGATTATCAATCAAACTCATATTAGTTTTAATTTATTATTATTTTTTTAATAATAAATAACTAGAAATAGTTAGAATAACATTAAATTTTTATTTACAAACATTATTATAATATAATGTAAGGGCCTAAATAATACCCTGGTTGGAATATAACTCATTTAAGGAAGTATGTAAAGTGAATAATAGTGGTTACATAAGTAGTGACTAGTTTGAGACATAAATGTTATTAATGCAAAAGTTTGGGGCAATTTGATAATTCATTTGAATAACGGAAATGCATAATGAGTATAATGCATAAGCTAATATGTAAATGAGATAAAAGTTACATGATAATAAGTGATTAAAGGAAGTTTAGAGGTCAAATTGTAAATAACAAAAGATAAAAGGGGGTGCCAATAGAAAACAAACACTTGTTTCCCTAAAGACTGCAAGAAGTTGGACATTTGTGAAAGAGGGAGGAAAGAATGGCCTTAAGAATGAAAAACACAAAAAATTTTGTGATATCTCTCACCAAATATTCTGTCTAAGAAGCCATCGAAGAAGAGAGGGGCATTTGAGCAAAGAAAGGAAATAAATGAGGGAGAATAAGCAAGAAAGGCAACTAAAGAGGTATGGGAATTTCTTACCCCTTTTTGTGTATGCAGATATGATTTGAATTGGTTTGTGGATGAATTGGAGTATGGAAATACTGATGAAACCTGAAATTAATGATAAATTGCATGTTGAAGCTTGATTTTGGCTCTAGTTGATGAGCTAATGAAATTCTACTTGAGAACACCCTATAATACCCTTAAACGATAAATGTCACAATGTAATTTAAATATTGTTCAACTCTAATATACATACAAGGTCTAATTCTACATATACATGCTACATAAAAGAACATAAAACTATTTCTTTTCTTGCTTGGCTTCGTCAATGTTCAGTACTTGTCCTTCGAACTTCTATCTACTCCTTCAAGTATCAGCTCGCAGTAAATAACTATGCACTAAGCATAAAATGCCTAGTGGTGAATACTCAACTAATAAATTTTACAAACAAGCATACACCTCTAATCAAATTTTCATTTTTAACTAACTAGCTTATCTTCTACTATCACCACTATTGACTTTAGTCGATTTCCTTTTCAAGCTAGATTTCAAATCTTGTACAAACTCTTATTTACATTTTAGTGTCCTACTCTCTATCTCTCTCTCTCTCTCTCTCTCTCTCTCTCTCTCTCTCTTTTACTTATTTCCTACCAATATATTACTCACATTTATTTAACTTGATTTATATATTCTTTCATTTTTGTTATCGATTGTTTGTTTGTACTATTAATCCGTTAATCCTATTTCACTTTCTAGTATCATGCTATTAATTTATTCTCAACGCATACATGTGATCATTTTATCATTATAACATTAACTTAGTATCATATTTACTATTGACTATTTGTTCCTAAATTTCGTGTTTAAATTATAGTTTATTTTATATTCGTATTATTTTTCTCAACCTCAATTACACTACTTCAACTCATTATTTACCAATTGATTTGGTCTTCATTATTAAATTATTGCTACTATTCTTTGTTGCATTTTGCCCCTATTAGATGACTACTTGTTTCTACTATACTCATCATAATAAATTATTTTCTTTTCATATCCAATCAACATTATATTCGTCATTATTATATTGATTTGATTCAATTACCAAACTTTACATTCATTCATTATATATAGAATTTTTATCTCGATTTAATAAACAATTTACACTTAACTCGACACACTTAATTTTGTCCAATTAACTTATTTTATATCTCTCTATTTTGTTTAATTTCTAAATTTTCTGTTAATAATTTCTCAATTTTTTTTTTATTTTTTACTAATTAAATATTATAATTACCATAATTTCATATTTTCATACTAATTTCTCACAATTTTCACCATCATCCATAATTTAGAATAAAATTATACTTTTACCCCTAACAGTTAAATTTTTTGTCAAAATTACATTTAAGTCCCTATCTTTTATCAAAATGACATTTAGGTCCTTAAGGTTTCATCATTTGCTATAATTACCATTTTCTCCCTAATTTCTCCTTTTTAAACACATTCCATTACGTTTTTACATTTTCAACACACAAGTTATGTTTTCTCTCACTTTAGTCCTTAAATTTATTTCTTTTACCAAAATTACCATTTAGTCCTTGGTTTCATAACTTTTTCATTTATTTATAATTTTGCTCTTCCTTTACTAAATTTATTCCATAGTTCCATTTTTACCCTTTCAACTATATTTTTCACTATCTTTTGACCATTTTACCCTTAAATTCACATCTTGCTATGATTCTTTTATTTTATTTCTTAAATTATCTTTTACTTTTTATATACTAATAATTTCTAATTTATATTTTAAAATCTAATCCTCTTACACAATAAACCCTATAATATTCAAATTTTACTTTTGGTCCTTAAAAATTCCTTTAATTACATTTTTACCTCTCAAGTATTCATATATACCAAAATTTATCTTTTTTACATAACTTTTTGTTTACTTTTATTTTCATTCTTTGTAATTTGAATTTAGATTCTAATCTCCAAATTGCCATTTGATCCCTTTTTATTTACTTCTTTATATCCTTTACTCATTTGATTACCACTACTTAGGTAAAAATTCCATTTTGGTCTTTAACTTTATTTTATCACATTTCTCACTAATTATTACCAAATTTTATGGTTTTACTCCTTTTATACCAACTATCACAAATTCACCCTTCAATTTACATTTTGGTCATTATACTTTCTTTACATAGTGGCAAATTATTGTTTGGTCCATGTTAGATATATTTTCATACTTTTTCATCCTTTTTTATTATTTTACCCCTCTTAATTATATTTTTAGTATTAATTTACATTTATACCCCTATTTTTTTTACTTAATTACATAATTGCCCTTATTAATGACTTAAGCATATCTTTCATAATCTTTATCCTATATTCACATATATAGCACTCTTTTCACTTATTTACCCATTTTAGTCCCTTTTTTCTCATTTAATTACATAATGCCTTCTTATTATCCTTTATTTATATAAGTATTACTTTTCCACTATTTATTTGCATATTTATCACTCGTTTACATATTTATTCATTTTTATTGATAATTTATCGTACATCTTTCATCATGATTTATCACTTAAGTCCTTATTTTTCCCCTAGTAGTTTTTAAAGTAAATGAAACCCTCGAGTTGGACACGTGAGACATATGCCCATAAATCCAGAATAAGTTGAGGTGACCACATGGAGGGCCAATGCCTCAATTACATTTCTCCTTTCTCTTTTTTTTTTCTCATTTATGCCATTTTTTTCTCATATTTATGGTGTGGAACTGCCTTTGTCCACTTATGTGAGTCACCATGACTTTTTATTGTAGTAAATGTCCCTACAGCTAACCACTGTATCCTATACCTCGAACTTCGCTACTAAATACTAAAGGCAAAACCATTTCTATAAATTTTAACCAATATATGCATCATTCTCACATTTTCACATAATATCACATACAAACTTCATATCAAATAATTTATACTCATTAAAACATTACTTTCCATCACATAACACATTCATATCAATTATCTATGTCCATCATTCATGTTTATAGTTCAATCCATATAATATTATTATCATGTACATCAATGTCTCATACATCATCCTCATACTTATATATATCAAGTTTCCATTTGCCATTTTACTTTAGATAATTATGATTTTACCATCATAATCATTTGCCCAACTTTGTTCTTTTACTTCCTATTATGTTTTCACCTCATTTAATTTCTAATCTTGTTCAAGTGCCAAATTCATACATTTTTACTAAAGTTTCATCAATTTTCCCATTAGTTCTCTTTTATTCTCTACTCGGCCCCTGCTTATTTTCATTCAATTTACATTGGTTTCATATCATGTTTTGTATACAATGGTTAGCTTTTATCATATTACCTATAATTTCATCTTAAATTATGTACTTCACACATTACTTTATTAGTATTTCATTAAAATACACTAGTATACACTTTGGCCAATATGTATACACTATCATTCACCTGCTTTTTCATGTATTCTTACTTCTTAAATATTCTTTTGATTATTTTAAGCTTACATATGATTGTATGCATACAATATTCAACTAGTATACAACTAGTATACTAATGTGTACCATTATATCCATTTAACCAATATTATGTTCAAGCATAATTTTATTATTTTTATCACTAACACTAAGTTCATTTACTATCCTAATGATCATTCTATAGTTACTTTTCAATTAATCAACAAAATATCACCTTGTATACCTATGTATACAATTTGGCCACTAATGTATACATTGTATATTAACTTGTTTTTCCACTAATTATCATTTATTCCATGTTAATTCATTAATTTACTAATTTATCTTAGGTTATTTCATTATTTTACTTATATTCCTATAGTTACATAATAGGCTTCCATACTAGCCTTCCATTGATAATTACATTTTCATATATTTAACTTCACAAATCTCATTATTTATCATTTAATTTCATTTATTTACCATTTATTTGAATTAAAACACATGTTATATCCAAAAAACCTATGTGCCATAATAGGTGTCAATTCCATTTTCATGCTTTTAATCATACTTTTTTGCATTTTATTTCACCAATCACATTATTCAACACCTAATTTCATTTATGTATCATCAATTTAATTTTAACTCATCTTACACACGAAAGTCCTAACTTACATAAACTTAATCACATGAAATAAATTAGTTTAGGTATCCACATACCTATTTTGCAAGCTCTTTCTCCATTTCCTCTTCCTTTTTCACCTTTTCCATCCATTTTCCTTTGATTTCCCTTATGTTTCATCTTTGGCCAAAATCCTCCATGCATTATCTCCTCAATTTTATTCATCCATAATCAAAATATGCTCAAAATATTAATCTCTATATCAAAAGCTACCTAAAAATCCATTAAACTCATCAAAATTTTACTAAATTAACTTACTTAAATTTTTGCCCAAACCTTTTCTTCACAATTTCATCCACTTAAAATAGGTTTTTGAGATATTTTTAACCTGCTTAAAAATATTCTATGGACCTCAAAAAATTATTTTGTTCACATGAAATCCCTAGAAATAATCCTAATTAATATTTCGAAGTGAAAAATAAATTTACCTCGATTTAACCTCGATTTCATCTCAAATTATACCAATAAAATCATCTTAACTTGTAATTTCCAATGATGAAGAAATATTTTTGTAGATTTTGGGTGATACTTGTTAGTGTAAGCCCTAGCCCCAATACATTGTAACGAAACACTTGAAATTAATAAAATGAGGCATTTATTTTATCCTTTGTATTCCTGTGCATATCAATTGATAAAACTATCCAAGAGTGTTGTTTCGGTTTAAGTTATCATGTGTGAGGCACATGGATTGTAAGACCTTGAAACAAATGAGACATCATTCTAAATATCCCTAGTCAGTCATTGTTATGGGAATAACAAATGAATTAAGACTAGTATGCTCTCTCTGATCTTATGAGTTCTGTCTTACGGATCATTAGGACAAGAGTGTCAATCAGAGATCATAGATACATGTTAAAGAACATGGTATCTGGATTCGATCCAATCATGAGAACACTATATGGTACAAGTCATAAGTATTTCTCATATGCAAGTTTTGTATCGGAGTTCTTAGACCTGAAATCTCTATGAAACTCTTTATGAATTACTGTGTACTTTGACATACACCTAACGTGCTCGTAACAGAGTGACAAGTACGGGTATGATTGGGTATGCACTGATTCATGTTAGAGAGCATGAGAGAAGTGAAGGGATTATCCCTCTCGATAAGAGACAAAAATATCACCGGCCACTTGATCAGTGAACTGAGAAGTGTATGGCCATACCGAGATGAAATAATGAGTAATCATTATTTATCTGAGAGTTCAGTGTCACTGGAATATCAAGAAAGGAATTAATATATATAAGGATGACTAGTTCCATGCCTTATATTAATTCTGATATTTATGGGTAAGGGACTATGCGAAATTGCATTAGGTCACCAAATACCATATGCATTTTCATTTAATTTGGAATGCTATAATATCTTGCTAGAGAATATATATAGCCTTTGAATTAATTTATTAATTCATTGCCAACATTAAATGGACCTATAGGATCGCACACAAAGCATTGGGCTTAAAATATTTAAATTAAGTATTGGACATTAATTTGGGCTTTTAATTAAAGTCAAATTAATGTATGTAATGGGTTATAATATTGCTATTGGGCTTTGGTCCATGAGAGAGAGAAATTCAGCCCATAAGGTTTAATTTTAATTAATTAATTATCTTGTGTTAATTAAGTTAATTGAATATTAAAGCCTAAAGGAATTTAAATTAAATTAAATCACTTATATATTTAATGATGTGGCCGAAATTCCAAGAGGGAAATCAAGGAATTTCGGCACATGCTATATATTTAAATTAAGTGATTTCATTTATTTAAATGTCTTATGTTTTATTTCAAATTTGAATTTAAATTCAAAGGAGTTTAATTCAAAATATATTACTTATCTTTAGGAAGTGATAGAGTTTGAATTAATTATCTTAGGATAGTTGAATTCAGATTAATGACTTGCCAAAAGATAAGCATATATATTAAAAGAAATAAAACCCTAAACCTAATTTTTTTATGGCATGAATAGTAACTCGTGAATAGTAACTCGTGAATAGTGACTCTCTCTCTCTTAATTCTTTTGTTCAATTTTTCACAAGGAGAAAGGATTGTTCCTTATTCTCTTGTGTTATTGAGCAGTAATAGCAATCTAAAGAAGTACAAAATCAAGTTTTGTAGCTTCAAACTATAACCCTTACACAATACCAAAAAAGAGATCTAGCAATCTCGTTTTTAAGCCGACGGTGTAATTGTGTGTGTGAGAATAGAGGGTGTGGCGCAAAAGGCTATTCCTTGGCATTGGTGATCGAGATCTAAGGCGGACAAAGCCATCTTTGTTGCTGGTCATCATCGGAATAAAAGGTTTAAAAGGCATCAAAAGTTGTAAGTTCGATAACCCTAAAATTGCATGTTTCGATTCTATCTTTGGATATGTATGGTATGTATGATAAAATTTTTGTTTTTCCGCTGTGCTATCATGATTATCATACCATGTCATATTCCATCAGTGGTATCAGAGCCTAGACATGCTTATTTTAGTGCTTTAGATGCATGAAAAAATTAATTAAAAATCGTTATTTTGAAAACATGCAAATCTAAAATTTTCTGTTTTGAGTTTTTTGCATTGTTTTGGTGTAAAAACGATTTTAATTGATTAGATAGGTATTATAATTAATATGACATGTTAATATACTGTCCTAAGATGTTATTAGGGCTGGTAATGGTCGGATTTAATTATTTATACCTGATGGTACATGTTAATTATGAAACTAGGTGCTAGTTGGCATGTAAATTGCTAGTTTAACAACTAGTTTTCAAAATTAAATGTAAAAACGTTTTTGGCATGTTTGTAAGTGATATTTAAAGATTAATTATCAGGTCTGGAAATTTTTAAATTTGGTTTTAATTCTGGTCCATGATAATTAATTGATTAATTTTAAAATCACTTAAAACAATGACTAGTTTGTGTTTGTTACATGTTTAATCAACATTGTTTGCTTTGTTTTGATTAAAATGGTAAAAACACATTTAGATTAAAATGGTACAGAATATTAAATCAATATTTATGGACTTATTTAGATTATTAAATGACTCATAAAATTGATTTAAATGTTTGTGCATTTCATGGCATTACATAAGCATTAAACAACTAGTTTTGTTGTTTGTTTGTTTTTGCATGAATGCCGTGTTCTATTATATGTGTTCTTCATGATTTTATTTTTAATTCATGTTAGCACATATTATATGTATTTTTAATGTTTATGGGCTGTATGACATAAAATTAAAAATGGCAAAATTGGAAATTATACTAGAGTTGATTTATGGCACAAATCTAACTAGTTTGTGTTTTGGGCTTTTAAGAGAACTTATTCAATAAGAGGATTTAGTCCATTAGGCTTCGGCCCAGGCCCATCACGGGGTCTTCTCTTAAAGGTTCAAGTACACAATTTCCATTAATGGGCTTGGCTAAATTGATTAAAATTGGACTTTGTCTGATCCATGAATGCTATGTATATTTATTTGCTTGTTTGGTGTGATGAATGGATATGCATGGTGCATTCATGGGCCCTGGGTTTTTGTAATTAAATATGGCCTGCGTGCCATTATATTTTATTGTAAAAGTTTCATTTATTTCTTAAAATAGAATTTATTTGAAGACTTTGTAAATCAAGACGAAGCCCACCGGAGTGGAGAAGCCCAACTCGAAGATTCTTATGTAATAGTATAGAATCTTAGTTGTAGGTTTTTGGGCCCATGTTTGTCACGCTTTACTTTATGCAATTATTTATATATGCATGCTATGTATGGATGACAAAGCATATGCCATGTAAGCCATAATAAAATGAATCCCTAAAAATAGTAAGTCACAAAGTTGCCTTCCTAATTCGAAACATGTCAAGGCATCGATCATCGGTCACGTAGACTAGGAGTCTTAGATGCGCTCGATTATCTTTGTGAGGCATGGGTTGTGAATGTAGGTTGGACTTATCATGGAAAGGGATTCCCAGACCTAGGCAACTAATAAATGGGTTGTGCTATAACATCTTAAGATGTTAGCCCATTTGATCCAAGAGTCATGTACGAGACATGATTGGAGTTTTCCTACCTAAGTAACTTAACTTGTTAGGTGTACAAGCTCAGCTTGACTAATAAGTTGTTGTGAAAAGTGGATCTTGGCCCACATTAAATCACTAACGCGAATTATTTAAAGGGATATTAATTCGGTTTGTGGGATCATAAATAAGACCTCATTTAATCTTGCTAAATTTTATTGTAGATTGAAAATGGCATCTTCAAACAACAATTTCTCATTGCGATCGGTCCTTGAAAAGGACAAATTGAATGGCACCAATTTCATAGACTGGTCTCGAAACTTAAGAATAGTTCTTAAGCAAGAGAAGAAGTCGTATGTTTTGGATGCACCCTTGCCTGAAGAACCAGGAAGGAACGCCTTTGCTGTTCAAAAGGAAACTTTTGAGACCAAGAAGAGCGACTCCAACGATGTGACCTGTCTGATGCTGGCCACTATGGTGCCTGAATTGCAAAAGCAATTTATGGACCAAGAGGCTTATGCGATCATGGTGCACCTCAAGGAGATGTTCCAAGAGCAAGCTCGTCACGAGAGGTTCGTGACAACAAAGGCATTAATTTCTTGCAAGATGGCTGAGGGTACACCTGTTAGTACCCATGTACTCAAGATGAAAGGGTATCTTGATACTCTTGAGAAGCTTGAGGTACTAGTGCCAAAAGAATTGGCCACTGACTTGATCTTAGGATCATTGCCTGCTGCTTATGATCCATTTGTGATGAATTATAACATGCATGCAATGAACAAGTCAGTCACTGAGCTTCATGGGATGCTTAAGAATGCTGAAGAGAACATTCGAAAGACCAATCCCGTTCTAATGGTTCAAAAGGGAATTAAGAAGGGACCCGCTAAGGGAAAGGGAAAGGGAAAGGCAAAACCCAAGTCAAGTGGGAGTGCACCTCAGGCCCAATCCAAGCCCAAGGCACCAAAACTCAAAGAGAGTGAGAGCACTTGCTTCCATTGCAACAAGATAGGGCATTGGAGGAAGAATTGCGCTCTCTTCAAGGAAGAACAAAAGAAGAATGGAGCCAAGGCGTCCAGTTCTGGTATTTTTGTTGTTGAAATTAACCTTTCTATTTCTACCACTTGGGTATTGGATACCGGTTGTGGTTCTCACATTTGTTCAAATGTGCAGGGGCTAAGAAATAGGCGGTTACTTGGGAAGAATAAAGTGGACCTCCGTGTGGGGAATGGAGCACGAGTTGCTGCCATGGAGATAGGTGACTATCACCTCACTTTACCTTCCGGACTTTGTATTGTTTTGAATAATTGTTATTATGTGTCTGCTATGAGCAGAAACATTATTTCAGTTTCATGTTTGGATAATGATGAATTTGATTTTGTTATTAAAAATGGCAATGCTCATATTCGTCGCCAAGGCATTTATTATGGCAATGCCATGTTGCAAAATGGCCTTTATATCCTTGATTTACAAAACAAAGAGTCCATATACAACATTAATACAAAGAGGGTTAAATCAAACGAAATAAACCCTACTTACTTTTGGCATTGTCGTTTAGGACATGCAAACGAAAAATGCATTTCAAGACTCTACAAAACTGGAGTGCTTGGGTCATTCGACTTAGAGTCTTATGACACATGCGAGCCATGTTTGCATGGAAAAATGACAAAGAGTCCTTTTAATAAAGAGGGCGAGAGGACTAATGGCTTATTGGAACTAATACATACCGATGTATGTGGACCTTTAAGTACACATGCTAGAGGTGGTTTTAGCTACTTCGTGACATTCACAGATGACTTCAGTAGATATGGCTATGTCTATCTAATGAAGTATAAGTCTGAAACTTTTGAGAAATTCAAAGAGTTTAAGAATGAAGTAGAAAACCAACTTGGCAAAAGTATAAAAGCCATTCGATCAGATCGAGGTGGCGAATACTTAAGCCAAGAGTTTGACAGTCATCTAAAGGAGTGTGGTATTATTTCACAGCTCACTCCTCCTGGAACACCTCAATGGAATGGTGTGTCCGAAAGGAGAAATCGAACTCTGTTGGACATGGTTCGATCTATGATGAGTCAAGCTAATCTTCATATCTCTTTTTGGGGTTATGCATTAGAAACTGCTACGTTTCTATTGAACCGTACTCCAACTAAAGCAGTTGAGAAGACACCATACGAGGTATGGACTGGGAAAGAACCCAATATGTCTTTTCTCAAGATTTGGGGCTGTGAAGCACATGTTAAGAAATTAACATCTGACAAACTAGAGTCCAAATCGACTGTCTGCTTGTTTGTGGGTTATCCCAAAGAAACAAAGGGATACTACTTTTACTCACAAGCCGAGAACAAAGTATTTGTTGCTCGCAAGGCTGTTTTCTTGGAAAAGGAGTTCCTTCTCAAGAAAGACAGTGGGAGTAAAGTAGAACTTGGAGAAATTCAAGTGCCACAAGCTTTTATAGAGGATGAGTTGGAAATGGGATCAAGTTCACAACCAGTTGTGGAACAAGAACCCATTACACAAGTACCTAGAAGGTCTGGTAGGGTACGTCAGGAGATTGAGAGATATGGATTTCTAATCATTGACAGTGACACTATTGAGTTAGTAGATCGTGAGGATCCTACTACCTACCGAGAAGCTATTGAAAGCCCAGACTCGAAAAATTGGCTTGAAGCCATGAAATTCGAGATGCAATCAATGTACGATAACCAGGTTTGGACCTTGGTTGATCCACCGGAAGGTGCTAAGGTAATTGAATGCAAGTGGCTATTCAAACTCAAAGCTGATAAGACCTACAAAGGTAGACTAGTAGCAAAAGGTTTTCGACAAACTCATGGTGTAGACTATAACGAGACCTTTTCGCCTGTATTCATGCTCAAATCCATTAGGATCTTGCTTGCCATAGCTGCATATCATGATTATGAGATATGGCAAATGGATGTCAAAACTGCTTTCCTCAACGGAAATTTACTTGAGGATGTGTATATGACACAGCCTGAAGGTTTTGTCAATCCCAAGCATCCTAAGAAGGTTTGCAAGCTTCAAAAATCCATTTATGGATTAAAGCAAGCATCCCGAAGTTGGAATCTTCGTTTTGATGAGGCAGTCAAAGAATTCGACTTCATCAAGAATGAAGATGAGCCTTGTGTGTACAAGAAGGTTAGTGGGAGCATAGTAGTATTTCTAGTCCTATATGTGGACGACATCCTTCTCATTGGGAATGACATTCCAACATTGCAAAAGGTTAAGCAATGGTTGGGAAAATGTTTCTCAATGAAAAACTTAGGTGAAGCCGAGACAATACTTGGTATTCGAATCTATAGAGATAGATCGAATCGGCTTTTGGGACTAAGTTAAGAAAAGTACATAGACAAAGTACTAAAGCATTTTAGTATGGGAGACTCAAAGAAAGGGTACATACCTTTGGCTTTGGGAGTTCCTTTGACTAAAGAACAGTGCCCTAAAACCAAAGAGGAAAGGGATAACATGAGTAGAATCCTATATGCATCTGCTATTGGATCTATCATGTACGCTATGTTATGTACTAGATTGGATGTTGCTCATGCATTGAGTATAACCAGTAGGTTTCAGCAAGACCCTGGTGAGAAGCACTGGTCTGCTGTAAAAGGGATCCTTAAGTACCTGCGAAGGACTAAGGATCACTTCTTGGTGTATGGTGGTCAAGAAGAGCTCGTCATACAAGGTTATGCCGATGCTGCTTTTCAGACCAGCACTCAGGATTCTAGATCGCAATCTAGGTTTGTTTTTGTTTTGAACGGTGGTACTGTCAGCTGGAGAAGCTCAAAGCAAGAAACCGTTGCCGACTCAACTACAGAATCTGAGTATATTGCAGCAAGTGAGGCTGCAAAAGAGGCTGTTTGGATTAAAAATTTCATTAATGGATTAGGAGTGGTCCCAAGCATCCTAGATCCATTAAAAATTTTCTGTGACAATAACGGGGCCATCGCACAGGCTAAGGAGCCCCGGTCACACCAGAAATCCAAACACATACTCAGAAGGTACCACCTGATCAGAGAAATCATTGATCGTGGGGACGTCAAGGTTAGCAAGATATCAAGTGAAGACAATGTAGCAGATCCTTTGACGAAACAGTTACGTCCAAATCTGCACGAAGCTCATTTGAGAGATTCGGTCTTAGGGCTATGCCCAATTGGGACTAGTGCTAGTGGGAGATTGTTAGTGTAAGCCCTAGCCCCAATACATTGTAACGAAACACTTGAAATTAATAAAATGAGGCATTTGTTTTATCCTTTGTATTCCTGTGCATATCAATTGATAAAACTATCCAAGAGTGTTGTTTCGGTTTAAGTTATCATGTGCGAGGCACATGGATTGTAAGACCTTGAAACAAATGAGACATCATTCTAAATATCCCTAGTCAGTCATTGTTATGGGAATAACAAATGAATTAATACTAGTATGCTCTCTCTGATCTTATGAGTTCTGTCTTACGGATCATTAGGACAAGAGTGTCAATCAGAGATCATAGATACATGTTAAAGAACATGGTATCTGGATTCGATCCGATCATGAGAACACTACATGGTACAAGTCATAAGTGTTTCTCATATGCAAGTTTTGTATCGGAGTTCTTAGACCTGAAATCTCTATGAAACTCTTTATGAATTACTGTGTACTTTGACATACACCTAACGTGCTCGTAACAGAGTGACAAGTACGGGTATGATTGGGTATGCACTGATTCATGTTAGAGAGCATGAGAGAAGTGAAGGGATTACCCCTCTCGATAAGAGAGAAAAATATCACCGGCCACTTGATCAGTGAACTGAGAAGTGTATGGCCATACCGAGATGAAATAATGAGTAATCATTATTTATCTGAGAGTTCAGTGTCACTGGAATATCAAGAAAGGAATTAATATATATAAGGATGACTAGTTCCATGCCTTATATTAATTCTGATATTTATGGGTAAGGGACTATGCGAAATTGCATTAGGTCACCAAATGCCATATGCATTTTCATTTAATTTGGAATGCTATAATATCTTGTTAGAGAATATATATAGCCTTTGAATTAATTTATTAATTCATTGCCAACATTAAATGGACCTATAGGATCGCATACAAAACATTGGGCTTAAAATATTTAAATTAAGTATTGGACATTAATTTGGGCTTTTAATTAAAGTCAAATTAATGTATGTAATGGATTATAATATTGCTATTGGGCTTTGGTCCATGAGAGAGAGAAATTCAGCCCATAAGGTTTAATTTCAATTAATTAATTATCTTGTGTTAATTAAGTTAATTGAATATTAAAGCCTAAAGGAATTTAAATTAAATTAAATCACTTATATATTTAATGATGTGGCCGAAATTCCAAGAGGGAAATCAAGGAATTTCGGCACATGCTATATATTTAAATTAAGTGATTTCATTTATTTAAATGTCTTATGTTTTATTTCAAATTTGAATTTAAATTCAAAGGAGTTTAATTCAAAATATATTACTTATCTTTAGGAAGTGATAGAGTTTGAATTAATTATCTTAGGATAGTTGAATTCAGATTAATGACTTGCCAAAAGATAAGCATATATATTAAAAGAAATAAAACCCTAAACCTAATTTTTTTGTGGCATGAATAGTAACTCGTGAATAGTGACTCTCTCTCTCTTAATTCTTTTGTTCAATTTTTCACAAGGAGAAAGGATTGTTCCTTATTCTCTTGTGTTATTGAGCAGTAATAGCAATCTAAAGAAGTACAAAATCAAGTTTTGTAGCTTTAAACTATAACCCTTACACAATACCGAAAAAGAGATCTAGCAATCTCGTTTTTAAGCCGACGGTGTAATTGTGTGTGTGAGAATAGAGGGTGTGGCGCAAAAGGCTATTCCTTGGCATTGGTGATCGAGATCTAAGGCGGACAAAGCCATCTTTGTTGCTGGTCGTCATCGGAATAAAAGTTTTAAAAGGCATCAAAAGTTGTAAGTTCGATAACCCTAAAATTGCATGTTTCGATTCTATCTTTGGATATGTATGGTATGTATGATAAAATTTTTGTTTTTCCGCTGTGCTATCATGATTATCATACCATGTCATATTCCATCAATACTATTCACCCCGATATCGCTCCATGTCACTATTCATGGCTTGAAAAATACTATTCACAAAAATTGAAATTTTGGACCATTACACAACCTAAATCAATGTTAGTATTTTGGCCATAACCCAACCTATATATCTCAAAATTTGATAATTCTAGTTGGAAATTAAACTAAAGGCATAGATCTAAAACTTTATGAAGATGTTAGAATGTATTATGCATCTATGTTTGTCAAATTCTAGCTTGAATTTGAATAATGGTTTCTGTCCTATCATTTAAAGAAGATGTAAAAGTTCAAATGACTTAATTTTTATGGCTATAAAACCTAAAGATATAGAAAAACATTTTTCTAAAAGGAATTTTGTCTAAAAGCCCCATATTCTATGTCAAAATTTCTATACAAGTTGGACCTAGAAATCTATTTGTTGAAAATTTAGGGTCTGATCATCAACCTAACTAGATGGGGACCAATCAAGCCTTGTTGTTTGCCCTTTTTTAGTACAAAATATAGGGTACATGACTAGATTAAACTTCAATCCAGCCGCATGCCCCTTATTTTAGGTTAATGAGTGAGTTTTACTCACCAAAAAGTTACTGAACCTCATCCAGACTTTCACTAATATTTAAAAAACTTTGTAAACACTTGTAGGATAATGGAATATGACTAAATATACTTGAAATAAGTGATTGAATTTCAAGATACATGATTAGATGAAATGCAAACAAGATGAATTACTTACTTGTAAGGGATTTTATGTATATTATGTAGTTATAAGCTTATGACACATATAAGTGACCTTGAACATAGATTTTATAATTAAAGTTGAGTATATTAAGGTATCTTAAGGATTCAGAAGATGAAATTGTGATATCTAAGGCACGTATACCATATTTATAAAAATAAGATGAATAAGTGTGTTTAACTACAAAACTACATGCATATATATATATATACAAACATGGGCAATATTGAAATTGTATATATGGGTATTTGATATAAGGCCTACATGATACATGTTGTATATGTATGTGAATTGATTACATAATAGTGATTTGTATATGAATATTATGTTACATAAAAGGAAAGTAGATATATGTGAATGGTGTATATAATTCTTATGCATAATAGTGTATGTGATTGGAAGAATACTTGTCTTGATTATATGATTGTGATATATGCTTTACAAGTATAATAAAATAATCATTTAGAGGATGTGTAACCTAATGACGTATCGTGCCTAGGAATTATTGCTAATGCCTAATATGACATAATGTTAACATAGCCTAAGTAGTGGATAAATAGGCATGCCTATAGGGATTGCAGTTATTCTATGACACTATTTAGTGTTTTCTATTTGATACTTCTATATCTTCTATTCGATACTTCCATATCTTTTATTCTAATAAATCATCTAGAGACTTATTATCTCTTTTGTGATGCCTTACGAGGTATCTTCTGTATATGCAATGTAATGATATTTTTTATTTTCTATTATTCGCATTATGTTTTGTTAAAATCCTAGATATGGATAGTAAGCATGCCTAAAAAGGGGTCTTCCAGGTGCTTCTGTTACACTATAGTGTCATCGATTTTGAGACTTATGTCTCATCTATTTTGAGGCTTCTGCCTCTTCTATTAATACCCTTGAGGTGTTTTCTATTGATACCATTTATTGGTAACTTTTATACCCATTATCCACACTTGCAGGCAAATCTATATATGATCTGCTATAATTCTGTTATGTTTTGATTTGATCTAATTTGTTAATAATGTTTTCGGGTCTGGATAAAGTGTGTCTTTGATTTTTTTATTTTAGTCTATTATCTATGTCTACTGATTTGACAATTAACTATAATGCCTGATATGAAATTCCGTTTGGGCATACTCACTTTTTGTTTCTGATAAGCATGAATAAATGTATGTATGGATATGAACAAAACTTATGATTTGAAGAAAATTTGTTATATGATTCTATATTTGGTAATAAATAATTGTTGTGATGTAAGCATTACAAATTAGCATGTCAAAGCATCAAATTATGTGTATGAATGATGAAGCTAGTATAGCAACCCATACGTATAGTATATGTTCAAGTTAGAGGAGAGTGATTAAAATAAAAAAATAGAATATAAAAAAGTATTTATCAAGTAGAACTATGTGGTTATGATTTCCATTTTTGGGATACGTAGGAAGCTTAAAACATAGATTCCAAGTTCAAACCAACATAATGAATAAAACCCAATATAGGGTTTCAATAATTCATAATAAGATTGTGAATATATATATATATATATATATATATATATATCAAGCAATAAAGATAATAAGTAAGTGTGTGTTGGTGTGATGCGCGCTAAACCCTAAAGGCATCTGAATTATTCTCAAAAGCCCGTTTTTAGGGCTTGAGACCGGACAAAGGTTCATTTTACTCATGAAGGCTGGTCGCTTTGCAATGGATAGGGTTTTATCCCCATCTATTCTTGATGATCAACCTATGAGGGCGTCTATTAAGCACCAAAAGGCAGGTTTCACGGAGTTACCACCCAATAAAATATTAGAAAAGTGAGTTCTAATCTTACGAGGCCAAAATCAAAGATAGTTTGGGTCCTCACTCTTATTTATAACTTGGTTAATGCTTATATAAATAAGTATTTATAATTAAATATTTCAATCCTCTCCTCACACATTTTTATGGCAAAGAACTGAAAGGCACATCCAGGCATATCAAAAAGCTGGAAAGAAGCTCATATAATCATATATACTACATTATAAAAAAAAATAAAAATAAAAATATCTATTGCTAAAAAGAATCATGCATAAATTGGGAAATTTATGGGGTTCATTTGGATGGGAACATTGGTCCTCACATGTATATTTACAAAAAGAAAGAATTTTGGGTGTATTTTTGATAAAAGATGGGGATATTAGACCCTTGTGGCTTTAGGAAAAGAATCATGTTGATTAATTTTAAGTACAAGAATCTTTTGTATTTACAGAGAAAAATCATAATTTTTACACATTATTTTGTGGATGAAAAACGATACATTGGTCCCTTTTATTATAAAAGAATCCCACTCAAACTTGTATAAAACCGTTTATTGAGTTTTTAGGTTAGCGCTCAAGAAAAGCATTTATTATTGCATCATTTGCATTACAAGTAACAGGACATGCATAAATCGAGATACTTATTAGATTGGGAACATTGGTTCCTTTATGAATATTTATAAAAACTCTTTTGTGTGATTTTTGAGATAAAAAAAGTGGACATTGATCCATTTTTATTTGCATAAAAGAATAATAATACAGGCCCAAATGAATAAATGATAAGATAAATTAAATCCTAATTTACGTTCCTACGCAGGGCACGATGGTGCGCAATGTGTCCCTCAAAATAACGGTTATTGCAAGAAATAATATTGGTTAATAATGAATTAAATCAAATAGTAAATGATGAATAATTAACTAGTTCAAATAAATTAGATAAGTAATTAATTCAATATAACATAAATAAATTAAACAAAATACATAAAATGCATAAGGCATCCGAAATTCATGCAGCATTTATAGACATGCATATGTTAAAGCATTTAAATAAATTGAATATATTATTATTATTATTATTATTATTATTATTATTATTATTATTATTAATACCTAGAATTCTACAAGGTCTACAGAGCCCAAAACTAGATATAGGCAGAAACCCGCTCAATGGAAGTTCCATCCAACACGTGCAAATTTCCTTGTCAATCCTGTCAAAATGCTGCTTACCTAATTGGTTTGATAATATTTTGGCTGTGTTAGAAGAATTGACATCACCATCAAATGCCTACTAAGCCACTCGAGCATACCTGTTGTAATAGGTCACATTCCATATAAGTTGCCTAATCCCTCTAGATTTGAGGTATGCTAGAACATCTCTCTCATTTTCCTTTAACCTCTCTCAGAAGGTTTTAGCAAAATACTAACTTAAGCTTCAAAGTTTAAACGCCCGACTCGAGTGAGATCTCCTTGTTCCAAGTTCTTTAAGGTATTTACCACTTAATCGGCTGGCATTTCTCTCATTTCAATAATTTTAAGATTATCATTTGGTGTTTTCATTGAGAGAGAAAAAAAAAAGAATGCCCACAATCATGGCGGAACACTCAAAATCTAAAACTAGAAATCAAACTAATGAGGATAAAAGGCGATGAAGATTCTCCATTGAAAGAGAACCTCGTAGATTCCTGCTGAGATACCTACCAAGTTTTTATGGGAACCAACAACCCCCCCCCCGGGTAATCTATTACCTAGGTTCAACGATGAGCTCGTAACTCGATAGGACTCTGTTCTAGTAACAGCAAAAGAACTTAAAGCCATTATAGGCGACTTCACAAAGCAAATGTTAGACACGATAAGGAAGGCCAAGTGGCCTCAAACTTCCGATAGAGATATGGAGGCAAAAAGCCATAAAATGTACAAACACGTATCATAATAGAAGAACAGAGAAGTAGAACAAGAACACAATCTGAATTTCAGGAACCCCAAGGAGGAAAGGAAAAGAAAAAGTGTACGAAGAGGGAGATGCCAGCCATAGTACTACAGGACGTCTGTAACACTCTTATATCGAATTTATCATAGGGTAATTCAACAATTATTTCAATATAATATGCATACAAAATACAATTTTATCTATACATGCCACACATAATAAACAAAATTTTCCCTTTGTCGCACGACTTTGTTTGAGTCCAATGCTTGTCCCTTTGAACTCTTGCCTATAACCTTCAAATGCCTATGAACAGTAAATAGCTACACGCTAATCAAAAAATGCCTAGTGGTGGATACCCAACTAACAAATTTCACATTCACAAATACGCAATTTTAAAAATTTTCGTTTTTACCTGAATTTTATCTAGTGTCCTACTTCATTTGAGTTGGTTTTCTTTGTTTCTTATTCTCACATTTTATTTTCTCTATTCCAATTATTGATTTCTGATTTGCATTATTACTAACTTACTATTCTCATTTCAATTCCTCGTATCAAGCTATCCATTTATTCTTAACATATACGTGTCATTGTCTAAATACTTTTTCTTTTCGTAACTATTTGAATGGCATATACATTTCTAATTATTTATTTCCATATTTAATACTCGGACTACGATTTATTTCATGCCCTTTTCTCATATTTTAATTTCTATACATTACTTCATTTCCTTACTTATTATACGGCTTTGTTCTCATTATTCAGCTTTATTAATGTTCTCATCGTATTACATTCCTTGTTGATTGAACATTTGTGTCTAAAATACTTATCATACCAAACTTGCTTTTCATTATACTTGTTCAACTCTATCCTCATCATTATTTTTTTATCTCAACTTATTTATGAGTATTTCCCTTTAATCCTTATTTTCTTATTTTACTCACACAGTTCCATTTCTCACATTTTGTCTCAAAAATTGATAATCCAATTCAACTTTTATACCTACATATTTGCTTTATTTTTCATTCAATCTCTAACTTATATTTTAATACTAGCTTTCACTTCCATTTTTCAAACCTTTTCCTTTGTTACTAATTTACAATTAAGTCCCTAGTTTAGTTTTCGATTTACCATTCGTCCCTCATTAGTTACTTTACTCTTAATTATCAATTACTTTCCTTTAAATTACTATTTATGTACTGACAAATTTTAAACTTTCATTTTAAAGTTTACTACTCATACAATAAACCTATAGCATTTTTTTTATTATTTTAAGTCTTTATGATCCCTTCTCAATTTACAGTTTTTCTTTGCTTTTTATCCTTGAAAGTATTTTCATTTCCATGTTCCATTGAATTAAATTTACATATTTATTCCCTCAAATTATAAATTTTGGCTCCTGCGCTCATAATTGCTTGTGAAATTACTCTCTAATTCATATAATGTTTTCTTTTCTCTCATAAATCCTTTTTTATTAATCTAATTCGTTCACATTAGTTTCGAATAGGGGTGAGCATTCGATCGGTTCAGTTTGGTTTTGGATTGAACCGATTGAATCAAAAATCGAAATTCAAAAAATATAAGAACCGAACCGAAACCAAACTTTTTAGAATAGAGAATCGAAAAAAACCAAAATAATTTCGGTCGG
This sequence comes from Excoecaria agallocha, assembly GCA_037975025.1. Lineage (NCBI taxonomy): Eukaryota > Viridiplantae > Streptophyta > Magnoliopsida > Malpighiales > Euphorbiaceae > Excoecaria > Excoecaria agallocha. The sequence goes on along the minus strand of CM075815.1, from coordinate 20,045,230 downwards.
TTAAATTCAATCGGTTCTGGATCAATATGGGCTTATTTTTTATTGGGCTTTTAACCTATATGGGTCCATAAATTAAATTAATTTATATTCAACAAAATAAATTCATTTAAAATAACTAAAATTAAAATAATATACATAAATTTATTATATTATGTCTATAATAAATACTAATAAAAATATTTTATTGGATTTATTAAGAATTAATTAGTTGATAATTAATTCGTAAGAAATATTATAATAAAAAGATTTAAATAACTATTGTAAATATAGTCTTTTTTTATGTGCTTTTTACTGTGTTTTCTTCGAATTTAACCTCTATTGCACTTTTCACAATTTCACTTCAATTTATTTATAGCCTCATCTCAAAATCTCTCAATCCCTCTCTTTTTTAATAAATTTAATTCCTAACCAAATTAAAGTTACCGATATCAAGAAAAAAGAAAGCATAAGAAGCAAAATGGAGATTGGGAGCTATAATTACATATGTAAATATATTGTTGTATTTATTTAATTTGATTGTAAATTCGCAATTTAAGAAAATAAACCACTTACTTTTTACTACTATTTTATTTTCTTACATTTGTTGTGTATTATAATTATACTTTTTAATTGAGATGATTGTTATTTGTATTTTTTTAATATAGTTTACATTACGTACATTTCCATATTATTATTATTATTATTATTATTATTATTATTATTATTATTATTATTATTATTATTATTATTATCTTTTTAAAAAAAATAAATTATTTTTTTAAGTTGTTGGGCAATCATGAGATTCCACATTTCTTATATTGAAGTGGAGTGGTATCCTACATGTTTCATTGCATGCCTTTTTTTTAAAAAAAAAAAATCTCTTTCACTTATTATTATTATTATTATTATTATTATTATTGAAATGTTACTTGATAAATATATTTGGATAATTGAGAATTTCAGTTGATTCGAAGTCTTCGTCAACAATTTAATTAGAAATTTATTCGATTGAAAGTGCAAGAGATCTCAAACTTAATTTCTCTTAATAGCATTCTTATAATATAAATATTATTCATATAACAAAAAAAAAGATTAAAGTAAAAAAAATTAAAAGTAAAAAAAATTAGTGAATTAAATTTTTGTAGGGTAAAAAAAATATTAAAACAAAACTTTTAAAGTAAAAAAAATTGAAAAAATAAAAAACAAAAAAGATTAAAGTAAAAAAATTAGTGAGTTAGATTTTTGTAGATTAAAAAAATAAAAAAGATTAAAGTAAAAAAATTAGTGAATTAAATTTTTGTAGAGTAAAAAAATATTAAAACAAAACTTTTAAAGTAAAAAAAATTGAAAAAATAAAAAACAAAAAAGATTAAAGTAAAAAAATTAGTGAATTAGATTTTTGTAGATTAAAAAAATATTAAAACAAAACTTTTAAATTTAAAAAAATGATAAAAAAATTAAAGTAAAAAAGATAGAAAACTGCCTTTACTGGGATTTGAACACAAAACCTACTGCAATTTTTCATGTCTTTCACGCCACCCAACCAAAGTGTATTCTCTAATATATATATATATATATATATATATATATATATATATATATAAACTTCGGTCGGTTCGGTTTCTTCGATTTTTCAATTTCAAAAATCGAACCGAATCGATAAAACTGAATTTTTATTTCGGTTCAGAACCGAACAAACCAAAAACCGAAAAAACCGAACGAAACATACCAAAATCAATTCAGTTCGGTTCGGTTCTGCCCCTAGTTTCGACAATATGTTCCTTTCCTTCCTAATTACAATTAATCCTTCTTATATTCTTTATTTACCCCTAAATTACTCATATCCACTTACTTATAATTTTAATTGTCTTTCATCGTCAATTGCATAATTACCTCTTTTGTATTATATATTTTATCTTCTTTCCCCAATTCTCTTAATATCTCCACATAATGGCAATTTACTATTTGGTCCTTATTACTCATTTCTTTGTCCATTCTTAACCTTATCAAATTAAAATTTATACTCTTAATTTCCTAATTACTCTTTGATTCCTTTTATTATTATTTTTATCCTTTGCTTGCTTATTTCCCAACTTTAGGTGACAATTATATTTTAGTTCCTAAACTTCCATTCTATCACATAATTCACTAATTATAATGCTAATTTACCTTTTTACCCTTTTTATTTCTTTTATTTCATTTTTACCCCTCATTTATTTATGCAAAGGTAAATTGCCATTTAGTCATGTTGACTTTATTTTCTTACACTTTCATCCTTTTTACCATTTTATCTCTTTTCACTATATTTTTAGTGTAGATTTACATTTATACCCCAATTTCTTACTTAATTATGAAATTGCCCTTATTAATCTCTTACCATGTTTTTCATATTATTTGTCTCTTATTTACATTTTTAGCATTCTTTATTTTATTTACTACTATTTCTTAAGTTTATTCTAATTTCATTATAATTCACAATCCTACTCTTAATTAAATATACCAATTATGTTATTTCGAATCTCGATATAATTCTCTTTCTTATTTAATTTATCAAATACAATCTCATGTCAATCAAATTTATAATTGCTCTTAAATATTTTCAATTTCACTATTTTTCCTTAATTACTTACTTTATTTACTTAATACAAAATTTCACTATTACTCTTAATTTAAAGCAAAATTTCACTTTTACTCCCTAATGTCTTCATCTTTTATCAAAATCATACTCATGATTTCATCTTTTATCGAAATTACTTTTAAATCCTTAACTGTTACCAAACTAATATTTAGGTCCCATCTTTTGTTAATATGACATTTAGGTCCTATCTTTTATCAAAATGACACATATGTTATTTCTGTCACCAAAATGACATTTACATCTCAATTTTTATCATAATTACCATTTTACCCATAATTTCTCCTTTTCAAGCACTTTTCACCATACCTTTACATTTTTAACTTACATATTATATTTTCTTTCATTTTTTTAAATTCAATTCTTTCGCCAAAACTACAGTTTTGTCCTGATTTTCTTAACTTTTTCTCTAAATTATGATTTCACTCTCTATTTACCAAATTTATTCTATAATTTCATTTTTGTCCTTCTTAATTATAATTCCATCATCTTTTGACCATTTTACTTACACATTTTACCGTATTTGTTTTATTTTAATCCCTAATTTCCACCTTTATTCATTATTTACCATTTTTCCCCATTTTTCATATTATTATCACTTTTATTTCAGTTTTACCCCTAGTAGTTTTTATAGTAATTAAAACTCTTAAGTTAGACATGTGGGACACGGGTCCATATATCCATATTAAGTTGAGGTAACCACATAGAGGGTTAATGCCTAAACTAACATCATACTATCTCTCATTTTTCTTTTTTTATTATTTTTTTTATAATCTTTTCTCATACTCGTAGTGTGGAATCGCCTTTGGTCTACTATTACGAGTTGCCATGACTCGCTACTACAGTGAATATCCCTAAGGCTAACTATTATATCCTATACCTCTGGCTTTACTACTAAATACTAAAGGCAAAATTATTTTCACGTTGCTCATATACATTGTGTATAATTTACACATTGCCTCACATATCCACATTGTGTATCAATCTGATTCCATACCATGCACATCATTTTCATCCATTTACCATGTAACATCAATTTCATGTATAAAATCATCATAAACATATCAAACTAATCAAGCATACCATTCGGCCACATGTGGTATCATACCATCCATATTTCATTTGATGCCATACATTATTCATACTATATTATTAAAGCATAAATCACATACATTTAATATTATTCAATTATTTTCAACATTAATTCTTTCATAATTTCATCATTTATCATTCGGCCACATAGGCAATGTATACTTCTATTATTCTTTTCCTACCATTTATAATTCCCATCATGTTCTTAAAGTTTAAATTATGTGTATCTAACATTATTTTATTATTTTCATGACTTATACTTCCATTATTTTACACTTTACCATTCAGCCACTATTAGGTCATATACATACAAATTTATTTCATTCATCAAAAACATTCTTACCATATTTTTCATGCATATTAAATATAAATCTAACCTTAAATCATTTTAATTCTTTGTCTAACCTTAATTTTATTTACTTACATAATGGATTTCATAACTAATGTACCATTTCTAGTCATATTCTTATGTATTTAACATCATATATTTCATTATTTATCATCTAATTACATTAATCTACCATTAACTTGAATTAAAGCTAACATTACTTAATTTGTCTTTAAGGAACATAATAGGTTCCAAAACTATTTTCATGCATTTAATCGTTCTTTTATACAAATTTTCATGCCAATTCTATTATGTAACATTAAATTTCACTAATCTACCTTTAATTTAAATTTAGGAATCATTTACACCAAAAGCCCTAAAACACATAAATTAGGTCTATATGAAATTAGTTAGTTTAGGTATCCACTTACCTATTTTCCAAGCTCTCTCTAAGATCCCACCATATAAAGCTTTGTATGGAAGGAAATGCAGAATACCGTTGTGTTGGACAAAAATTAGTGTGAATAAGCTTGTGAGATCAAATCTGATAAAAGAAACTGAAGAGAAAGTGTGGATAATAAAAGATAATCTAAAAGTTGCTTCTGATCAATAAAAATCATATGCAGACTTGAAGTGGGTGAAAAGGTCTTTCTAAAAGTACCTCTTTGGATGAAAATTCTGAGATTTGACAAAAAAGGTAAACTAAGTCCTAGGTTTATTAGCCCATATGAGATAGTGCAACGTGTGGGACTAGTAGCCTATAGAGTGAAGCTACAATCTGAGCTTAAAAGAATTCATGATGTATTCCATGTCTCGATGCTCTGTCGATATAAGTCCGATTCAACATATGTTATCCACCCAAAGGAGGTGGAATTAAAGTCTGATTTATCATATGATAAGGAATCAATTGCAATCATTGGTAGAGAGGTTAAATAGCTAAGAAACAAGTAGATACCTTTGGTGAGAGCACTCTAGACTCGCCATAATGTTGAAGAGGCGACATAGGAGCCAAAAAAAGTGATGAGATCACAGTATCCCCAGTGCTTTAATTCAAGTAAATTTTGATGAAAAAATCTTTAATTTGTAGGGGAGAAATTCAATGCCTTCACAATTCGAGTCGTATGAATAATACTTCTCAAGAGTGAATAGTGACACAAAAGTGAATAATTCATGACAAGTCTAGTGGTATAATTTAAGGTAAAAATGAGGTCAAATACTCCTCAAAAGGTACAATGAAAAATTTACTTGGACTATATTAGGGTTGACCAAACTTTGACCGACTAGAAAAAATTATTTTGGACTCTAAAAGTATTCTAGTTGCATGAACCACTGGAAATAATCCTAATTAATATTTGGAGGTGAAAAATAAGTACTTAGATAACTTTGAATTTTTAAGTTTCGAACCGATGAATTTTACCTCTAAACTTAGAAGTATATGAAATGAAGTTTGATTGACCTAAAATTTTAAACATGCTTTAGCTAATATTTTTATATAATTTTAGTTCTATTTTGGAGGTGATTTGATAATTAGAACTTGTAGCCAATATGAGGATAACATGTGGCTTAATATAAACCCTTAGATGAAACAATGTTTGATTAAATCTTAGCTCTCTATTTAAAGCACTAAAAGATAAACGAGGAATGTAAAAATTTCTCCAAAATTCAGCCAAACTCCACCATCTTCTTCCTCCCCAACCTTGGCTAAATTCTTCACTTTATTCTCCTATACCATTTTCTTTCTTCTAGCTTCAAACTCCTATTAAATTTCTAACCCAAATTTCACATATAGAAGTGAAAAATAAATTTTTAGACAATTTTGAATTTTTGAGTTTCAAACTTATGAATTTTACCTCCAAACTTAAAAGTTTACGAAATGAAGTCAGATTGACCCAAAATTTTAAACATGATTTAGTTAATATTTTTACATAATTTTAGATCTATTTTAGAGGTGAATTGATAATTAAAACTTGTTGACAATAAGAGGATGACATGTGGCTTAATATAAGACCTTGGATGAAACAATGTTTGATTAAATCTTAGCCCTCCATTTAAATTACTAAAAGACAAAAGAAGGATGTAAAAATTTTACTAAAATTTAGCCAAACTCAACCATCATCTTCCTCCCCAACCTTGATTGAATTCTTGACTCTTTTCTCCTCCATCATATTATTTCTTTTAGCTTCAAATTTCCATCAAATTGCTAGCCTAAATTTCACCTAAATTAAGTAAATGTCATCATTTCGATTTTAGACAAGAAATTGAAACAAAAAGAAACTTGGAAAGTGAAGGAATTTAGTGAGAGAAAATCATTCAAATGAAATTATATGTTTTGGTTATAATTAATTGGGGAATTAGGTAGTTTATTATTTTTATGAATTTTGGATAATAAATTGAAGAGAAATTCATGGTTATTACTTATGTACAATTCAGCCTAACTGAAGAACAAAAAGAAGATAAAGAGAAAAGGACGAAGAAAGGAAAAACAAAGGAAAACTAAGAGAACAAAGGAGAATTAAACTATGTTGATACCTAAACCAACCTATTTTGTGGTAATTAGGTTATCTAAATTAGGGTTTTTGTGTGTAAAGTATGTCTAATTTCAAATTAATGGTAAATATATGAAATTGGATGTCAAATAATGAAATTAGTAAAGGCTAATACATGAAAGCATGACTAAATGCAGGAAAGTGAAATTGGAACCTATTATGTAACTTAGGATTCTTATATGTAATATGTGTTTAAATTCAAATTAATGGTAAACAGATGAAATTAAAGGACAAATAATGAAATTAATGAAGTTAAATGCATGAAAACATGATTGAACATAAGAAGTTAGAATTGAAATATATTATATAAGTATAAGAACTTAGGGTTATGTATGGAATTAGATGGATTAAATGTTGGAATTACGTTAATTATACTAGGAAAACATGTTTGGAATGATTTATGAGAATTAAACAATTTAATATGCGTAAGGTCTCATTATGGACGAATGGTTGCAAGGCATGTTATGATAATATAAATGATAAATATAATGAATTAAAGGTAGATAAGTATGATTTGAGACTTAAAAATATGATAGAAACCATTCTTGGCATGAAAAAGAAGTGGATGGTTGTGCTCTCATAATGGTTGAATGGTATATGTTGGTAAGATAATGTGATCATGATGATTTGATGAATGGTGAATGATAAGAATGGTAAATTAATGGAAATGATGCATATTGCATGAAATTCATTTGTTACATAATGTGAAATATGAGAAAATGTGAGAATAATGCATACTTTTATGTTGAAATTATGATAATAGTTTTGCCCTTAGTATCTATAAGTGAAACAGAAGCATAAGATATAATTGGCTAGCTGTAAAGACATTCGCCGCTATAGTGAGTCATTATGACTTGCAAAAGTGGACCAAAGGTGGATATCCACACTGTAAATATGAGAAAAAAAGTTAAGAAAAGAAAGAGAAAAGTGAGAATTGTATAGCATTAAGCCTATGGGGTCAATATCTCGCGTATCTAGTTTGAAGATTTCGTTTCCACTGGAAACTACTAAAGGCAAATCTAAAAGTAAGATGATAAAAAATTGAAGAAATTGGTAAATATTAGATAAAGATAGAAATAAGTGACAAAATGGAAGAAAACTAATAAAATGTAAAACCAAATGTAAAATGGTAAAAAAGACAGTGTAAAATATAATTTGAAGGTTAAATGAGAATATGGATTTAATTTGGTAAAATAAGGGTAAAATCATAAATATGTAAAAAAGTTGTAAAAATAGGGACTAAACTATAATTTTGGTAAAGAAATTGAATTTAGGGACTAAAATGAAAGAAAACATAACTTATGTGTTAAAAACAAAAATGGTAATTATGGTAAAGTTGATACTTTAGGGTCTAAAATGTAATTTTTAAAAAAGTCAAGACCGTTAGGAGCAAATACATAAGTTTGGCCTAAATATGAGGAAGATAATGAAAATTATAAAGTTAGTGTGATAATAAAGAAGATATGATAATTAAATAAGTAATTTAGTGGAAAATAATGAAATTAAGAAATTATTAAGAGAAATAAAGAACTTTAAGTATAATGAAGGAATATTAAATGGAATAAGTAGATTAAGTATTTATATTGGGCTAAATGTGAATTGCACGTTAAATGGGTTAAAATTTTAATATGTAATAATGAAATTTGTTAGTTGAGAATCCAACACTAGGCTTTATACTTAGTGCATAGTTATTTGTTGTGCGTAGGGACATGTATTCAAAGATGCAAATATAAAGAGGATAGAAGGAGGAGGCTTAAATTGGAGTAATTCTAATTACTTTTGTATGTGAAATTTACCAGATCAGATGTACATATATATTTAGATTTATGGTGTACTATATTAAAGGCATGCATATGTAATTAATGTGTGGGAGAATGAGATGTTTACAAAGATAAAATGTATGTATTTGTGTATGTGATTGATGGTTTATGTTTGTGATGACCATGATGAAATTTTAGAAGTGATTGTATTATTGACTGAAGCATTAGAGTTGGAGGTTGAAATATTGGGAGTGTATTTTTGATAATTTGCAAGAGGTTAGGTTAAAATTATAACTTTTATGCTGCTGAAATTTTTACCAAATGAAAAGTAACTTTTGATCAAATGGATAGTGAAATTGTGATGGTAATCAAATTGGCACGTAACAAATAAGTAAATTAATAACTAGAAATTAACCTCGAAGTGCTAAAGAAATGAAATATGAATTAACAATATGGCAAGTGAGAATATAATTGGTAATTCTATTTATAGCTTCACAATATAGGGGTCCAGAAGAGTTTAGGGTATTACAACAAATAAAGATTAAATACCCAAAAACACAAAGAAAATAAATGGTTTTTTAAGAAAAGAAAATAAATGGTTAGTATGTAACAAATGAAAATAAATAAAATAATAAACATTAAAACATCATGCATTATAGACTAAAAATATTCACCAAACAAAATTAAAATAATACCTAAAAATATAACTAATCATGAAAATATAGTTAAAGTAAGGAAACATGCAAAAATGATATCAAAATGGCTAGAAAATACTCACAAACGGCTTATGCACAAGGATAAACGGCCAATAAGAGGACGAGAGATGGGATGGAAAGAGGACTCTTTGACGTCCCATCGGTCGGTGTGACCAAAGGGCATCTATCAAGGTCTTCTTCCTTTTTGTCACTCGACAAATAGGCAAAATGCAGAAAATGAAGGCAGTGATTAAAGAAAGCTTATTTTAGCCTAATCATGCATATTTTACATCCTAAAACATGTTAGATAAAATTCTAAACCTAAAACTACTTCTAAATTGTGCTGATACGGTAAAATAACACATAAAATAGGATTCAAATCAATAGGATTATATGCATTAACGGAGAGTAAAAACCTAAATCATGCTATTATAACATGTTAAATTAATCCAAAATATTCAAAACATCATAGGGAAATCACGGGAATAAAAAAATGAATTAACTAACATTAATGTCATCATAACATTAAAAATTATATCAAACATAAATTTTTCATATATAGCATGAATTTAGAGAGAGGAAGAAAGCCTAAAATATTACCCTCAGGAGATAATTTCTATTCTATAACTCTGGAAAGTTTGCCCTCCAAGCTCCATGTGCCAATGATTTCCACATTAAAATATTGAATGTGTTTGTGTGTTTTTTAAGAATATGTGAGAAGGCTCTTGTGTTCTTGGGAGCATAAATTCATTTTTCTATCTCAAAGATATTGCCTCTCTTTTCAAAATGTTCCCTTTTTTAGATCTAAGGTTTTAGCTTTTATATCAAAGAAAGAGTTTGAAATTAATGCCAATTTTATTTCCTTAAAATCTGCTCTTCAAAATCCCTTGATATCCCATTAAAATCCTATCTTTCCAAAAACAAATATTGACTAAGTTTAAAGCTGTTGGAAAAATATGGGAAGTTCAGAAAAAAAAAACCCTACGGATGGGCATCTATGGAAAAGCTTTGACCTAATTCCTTTTGGTCATCTACCAGGAGATGGCCAGGAGAAAAAATGACCACAGACAGCCATCTATCACAGAAAGAGGCCAAAATTTAAGGTTTTCCAAACTTTTTTCCGTACCCTAGAAATGCAAAGCTAAAATCCACAAAAATAATTTAAATAATTATGAAAATCATAGAAGGAACTCAAAGTTTGCACTTTTCATTTGAAATATAAATTTTTCTTCATCATTGGGTAATTTCGATCCTGGCTGCCTTAATACCCGGTGTCTACAACGAGCGCCACTCAACTCCAAAAGAAAATTACACATTTGCCACCTTTTTTTTGCGGCTTAAATTGATCTGAGCATTATAACTCAATAAGTCACATGTGCTAATAAAAGCGAGTCACAGACAGGATGGCAAACAGGCAAAGGAGCCCACTAGCGAGAGGCGAGCAAAAGGAAATAAGTCATAGATGGGTGTCTCACTATGACAGATGGGCATCTGTTAACCAAAAACCCCCCAAATTTTGCAATTAAAACATCATTTTAACTCTAAAAAAACACAAAAGGGCAGAGTCCAAGAAAAAATGCTAAAAAATCTATGAAAACGAAGAATGAGGATCACGTGCTTCTGCTCTCCATTTGTAACACATGTAACAATATCCTTATTGGGTAACTTTGATCTAGGCTACCTGAGGATCTGGTGTCTACATAGTTCTTCATTTATGAATACCAACTTATGTTTATTAAACATGGATGCTTTATATAATAAAACCTTGCATATAAGTTCTTGTGGTGCAAAATGAAAATTAACAAATAAAGATTCCACCGCATTATGGCGTAAGCATTTAGGTCATATCTTTGAGCAAAGAATTAAAAATCTTGTGTCTGATGAGATTGTTAGACCTTTTGATTTAACATACATTCAAGTTTGTATTGAGTGCATCAAGGGGAAACAGAAAAACATAAGAAAGTTAAGTGCCAAAAGGAATTTTGATGTCTTAAAACTAAATTATACTTATATTTTTTAACCATTCCTTACATCTTTTTGGAATAGTATTTTACTATCCTTATAGGCTAAATAGTCTTGTTATGGAAACCTATATTTAGTTTATGAGAAATCCTAATCACTAAGATGTTTTTAAAGTTTTTAAAGGTTAAAATTTCCTCCGGGGTTGAAACGTTAATGACTATAGTACTTATAGAGCAAGTGTCTGTCAATGATATCATAAATTTCATCAAAAGTTATCATCTTTTTTATTTTGAAATTGATATAGTTGATGATTATATATACCATAAGCATAGTAGGAGTAAAATCCTTAGTAAGTTTTAAAGGAAAGATTGCAAACCAAAATATACCCATATTACTAAAAAAGACAGGTTTAGTCTCAGTCAATGCCCTAATAATAATTAGACTTCAGTAATACGAAGTCTTATGAATTCTCAGCTACGTACGCATTCGGATATAGGGAACATTATTAGGATATTGGGTAAATATTTGAGTAATCAGCCAAAACAAGTTATGTAGTATTTACAGAGAACCAAATATTACATGCTCACGTATAAGATGTCAAAATATTTAAGAGATCATTAGGTATTCTAGTTCCAATTTTGTAGGATGCCATAAAAGTAGGAGATCCACATCTGGTTGCATTGATGCGTTATATGGAGAAGCTATTCTTAAAAAAATGCTAAGCAGACACTCATAGCTTCTTTCACTATAGAGCTTGAATTTATAGGTTGTTATAAGGCATCCGATAAGGGAATATAGTTGAGAAATTTTGTCATTGGGCTACAAATTATGGATGGCATTAAAAGGCCATTATGATTATTTTATGAGAAAAAATTAGTTGTATTGTAACAACAAGAGTTCTATATAGTCATAGCACAAGACTTCAGTTTCATCTTGTTAAACAAAAAGTTTAGTGTTCACGTGTGCATAGAATATATTGGCACAAACTCCATGATTGCAAATCCACTTATTGAAGGTTTATCTATAGGGCCTCATATTATAACCCAGTAGGATTATCATGTGTTTACATATGTGTAGGCATGCAATATTATGGTTATTGCATATTGATTTACTTATAAGGACGTATTTGGTATTAGTGTTTAAGTTAAGGGTAAATTTGTCAATTTCATAAATTATGAAAATTTCATGTAAAATGAGAGTAACGGGAGTTAAATTGAAGAATAAATGATAATTCATGTTAAAATAGGAAATTAAAGTAAAGTAGATGGATCAAGAAGGAAATTAAGTGAGAGGTTAAAGTTGGACCAATGACAACTCTACACCTAGCCTTCGAAAAAGGAAGTATTAATATGTAATTTAAAGAAAAATCTAAAAATTGGAGACAGTAAAGGAGTCGACCATTTTTACACCCTATTTCCATGATTTCTTCTTCATCTTTCATTCCAATTACACACTAAATTTTCCTTCTTTGCTGGAAGTAATTTGAGGAGAATGATTAGTTAAGTTTCAAAAAGATAGGTAAGTAATTTAATGTAATTAATTAAAGTATGAACTTTTCCATCACCTAGCTCTAAATAACGATTAAATTGGAGGAATATTCATATTTTACAAGTTAATTTGATGGTGTTTTGTATTGATAGTTGGAGATAAAGGGGTTAAGAAGGGTAAAGAGAAAGTTTGAAGAGCTTTGACTTGTATTAAAGAAGAAAAGAAAGGTAAGGGTTTAATTGCCTTATTCATAAGTCTAGTTCTACTTTTAATTGCTAAAAAACTTATTCATGATTGTATTGTTAACATAAAGATGGTATCGATGCTAATTTAGGCATAAAAGAGATGAAAAGTGGGATTGCTAACGTAGGATCTTCAAAACCCTTTGAGGTTTTTTTTATCATAATGGGAATTGTAAGTCTTTAAATTGTGTGAAACCAAAGGGAAATAAAACTATAAACATTGATTTTTATTCCATATAAGAAGACCATCTAGTGTTCTTAACATTTAAAACCATTAAAATTAAGTTAAAAGAAAAAGTTTGTCATTGTCTTAATATTATGGACAATCCATAGATTTTTAGGGATTCCTCTTGATAAAATCATCCAAATGATTGGACTTTTATGTTAATGTAAACTAGAAATATGTGGAAACATAAGTTTAGAAGACCATTTGAGCTAATTATGAGTGGAACTAGGTCAAAAGGGCTATGGAAAGCCTATAAGGAAGTTTGTTGTAAGGAATATGAATTTTTTGTAGGACTCACGGTGGCCAAGATTTTGTGACCATTGTGAGGGTGCATTCTGGATTGTTGTTTTTATTGGAAATGGAGAACTTACAGTAGGTATAGAATCGTGACTATCGTGACTATTCTCTAATTCTTAAAGCTCACAGTAGGTAGGACATAGTGACCACCATAAGGATGCCTTTTGTATGAACAATGCCATTTTATTTAAGGGCTCGTGGTGGTCACACATTCATAACTATCATAACCCCTGTCTAATTTTGTTAACTCATAGTGGGTAGGATTTATTGACTGTTATGAGTATGCTCTCTGTAAGAATAGTAAACTTTGAATTTAAGGGCTTATGGTGAGCACAAATTTGTGACCACTGTGACCCCCCTGTTGTTTGAAGTATTTGTTTATTTTCTTCTCCTCTTTAAATGAGCTAAATGATTGTTTAAGAACTTCACATGATCATGATAACTTATCCGACATGCATTTAAGCTTAAATTATGATTGATCCGGTTTGTTTCTATAAAATTAAATAAACCAAGTATGATGCAAATATGATAAATGCTTTTAAATTGTCTTAATATTAGCTCTATTTGTATCTTAGTTATGATATATTAGAGTATAAAGTTTGAAATTTGTCACTTATGGTTTATTATTAAGAAAGAGCCTGCTAAAGTCTGAATAGTGGGTAAATAAGCATGCCTAGAAGGGTCGTAATTGCTTCCATTTTGTTTGACACCTTGGTGTCTTCTACTGAGACTATGTCTCTTCTGTTTAATGAAATCAGATGATTATTGATTTAAGGTAATGCCTCTTCTGTTTCGATAACTATGGTATCATCTGTTCTATCTCATTACCCACATTCAAAGACCATAGTAGGCAATTCTGAACAAAATTTTTGTTGCTATTTGTTGTTCACTTTGAAGTATTTTATACCTTGTTATGCATAAACTCATATTATTATGCTTAAAGGTAGGTAGAAAAAGCTTTTAATTATTACTATACATTATCTTAAAAGTTATTTACTATTTATTCTTTATTTTTTCCCATTTGTGTGTTGGCTTCTCACTTATATTTTCTTTTTCTTATTAAGCTTTTATACTTAACACGGTGGTTTACTTCCTCCGTGTAGGTTTTAAAGGTCCTCTTAGGAGCTAGATAACTATGAGGCCAAATAAGACTTGTGTTTTTATAACTCTTATATAGGATATTCTTTTGTGTTGTACCCAAAGATGTATGTGTTCATTTATTGTTATTTTACTCTTGATTCCGTGTACGGATGTGTACAGGGGTACTGTTAATTTATCTTTCAATTGGAATGGTAGATGGAATTTTAGTAAAAAGCTTGAGTACAAGGATGAAAAAGGGAGACTATTATGGTTTTGACCTAGACTTAATTAGCTATAGGGATATATTAGCTAAATTTGCTGATAGATTTACAGTTAAAGATCTTATTTATTTGGTGTGTGTTGAGCTAGTAAAAGAGTTAGATGATGGGTTATTTATTTTCGATTGTGATGGCAGTGTGTATAGGTTATTAAGTTGTTTAGGGCCTGTGAATAGGGATGTAAGTTTTTTCCCTATAACACACTATGATTTAATAGAGTTTCCTCAAAATGTTTTGGATAAAATTGGGATAAAGAGGGATTTGTGTAATGTGGATGGGCCAGGGCATGTAGATGGGTCAGAGCCCAATAATGAGGAAGGAGAAAATTTTTGAACACCTAGGACTGAGGTAATAAAATTACCTAGCCAAGCAGGAGATAATTTTGAAACACCTAGGGCTGAGGCACCAATCAAAAGGGATAGTGGGCATGAGTATGATACAAGTGCTGAGAGTATAAATGGGGATACTAACAGTGACTCATCATCCTATGGAAGTGAAAGTGAAGATTTAGGTGATGTTGTTAATGAGAGGGAGCTAAAATGGGAAACCTCTAAGAAGAAAGTGAGGTATGATCTAAAAGAGGGGAAAGTGTATTTCACCAAAGGGATGACATTCAAGGATGCCAAAGCTATTAGAAATGCTATTATTGCATATGCAATCACCAGTGGTAAGGATTTTAGGATCATAAGGAGTGACCGTCAATGGTTAGAGTGAAATGTGTCAAGGATAAATGTCCATTTATTTTCTTTGCATCTAGTGAGAAAGGGAAACCTAGTTTGAAAATAAAGACATTATGCATGCAACACAAATGTTATAGGATTTTCAAGAATACCAGAGTTACTACAAGATGGATTGCAGAGTTGTGGAAAGAAAGAATCCAAGACAATCTAGAGATTAGGGTTAGGCAAATGGTTCTGATATTCAGAAAGAATTAAGAGTTCATTTTTCTTTTGACAAGTGCAAGAGAGCAAGGAGAATTATACTCAATGAAATGCAGGGTAATTACAAAGATGATTTTAGCATTCTTGAAGCCTATGCTAATGAGTTAACAGAAACAAATCCGAAAAGCAACATTACTATTGAGTTATCGAAGGACAAAATGGAAAAAGGGAGGAGAGTTTTTAAGCGGTTGTTTGTTTGTTTTGAAGCATGTAAAAGAGGCTGGCAGGCTAGTTGCCGGTTTATAATAGGTTTGGATGGCTGCTTCTTGAAAATAAAGGTTAAAGGGATAATGCTTACAGCAATAGGGGTAGATGCCATGAATCAGATGTTTCTTATTGCATTTGCTGTTCAAAGAGAATAAACAAAACTAGACTTGGTTTCCTTAGATGCTACAGAAAGAGTTGGATCTACGAGATGGATTGAAATATACCATAATAAGTGATATGCAGAAGGTAATTTTCTAACTTATTGGTGATTATTACTTATTACTTGACAATGTGTTGCATGCATTGTTTTACTTTTTGATATATTGTTCAAATTGTTCTAGTTTTTTATATACTGTTAATTGCTTTTAAATGGCATGTTAGTTGTTTATTAATGCTATGTTATGTTGATTATAAATGCTATGTTATTTGCTTAGAAAAAGCTATGTACTATGATTCTATAAATGCTATGTTAGTTGCTTATAAATGTTATATTAGTTTCTTTTAACAACAATGTGTGTTGCTTATAAATGCTATGTTAGTTTCTTTTAACAACAATGTGTATTGCTTATAAATGTTACTTTGTTGTAGGGTTTGATACCAGCAATTTTGTATGTTTTGCATTGGCTGAGCACAGATGGTGTGATAGGCACATTTATGCTAATTGGAGTAAAACTTGGAGAGCAGAAATATTGAGAAAATCATTCTAGATATGTGCTTAGAGCACTTTTGAAGAGGAATTTCAAGATAATTCAAGGGCTATGGGTGAGATAAGTAAGAAGGCTGCTAGTGATGTTGTCTCATATGCTCCTGAAACTTAGTGTAGAGCATTTTTCAGCAATAGATGTAAAAGTGCCATGGTGGATAACAACATTTCATAAACATTCAATTCATAGATTGTCTCTGCCAGATTCAAACCTATTGTGAGGATGATTGATGAAATTAGGATAAAAATAATGAATATTTTGAAAGAGAATGAGAATGATTTGGGGAAATGGATCAATACATATAGCCCAACATGTATAGAGATTTATGAAGACCGGGCTGATATAGCCTTTGGATGCAGAGTTGATTCGAATGGTTGTGCAAGTTATGAATTATCAGAAGGGGATGATAGGCATATTGTCAATTTGGCGAAGATTGAATGTACTTATAGGGCATGGGATTTAACAGGCATCCCATGTCCTCATGCCATTGCTGCTTTTTATCATGATGGTGAGGATCCTGTTAACCACATATCAGTATACTATCATAGGGAGTCTTATTCAGCAACTTACATGACCAAAATGCAACCAATAAGAGGAAAGAGATTGTGGAATATCAGTAAATTCTAGCCTATTGAACCACCTCCAATTCCCAAAATGTTAGGGAGGCCAAGGAAATTAAGAAACAAAGATAAGAAAGAGTGCAAGAAATATAAGGAAACAAATGAAGACAATGGTGGAACACAAACTTCAACAAATAAGAGAAAAGGTCCAGAGATTGAGAAGCTTTCGAAGAGGGGAAAAATGCAGACCTGTGGGAGATGTGGAGAAATGGGACATAACAAAAGAAGTTGTAAAAAGGTTGTTTCTTTATAATATATGTATATTTTTTAGATGGTGTGATATTAATATATGTTTCTTTTCTTACACAGTTACTTGACATAACAACAACACAACCTGAAAAATGAACACCAAATGCACCTGACACAGTACCAGCCGAACCATCCAATCAAATAGCTTCAGCACCTGACACAGTAGCAGCTTCAGCACATGGAATTAGAAGACCCAATGCTATATTAAAGACTAGAGCTAGTCAAAATAGAAGCGAATCAATTAACACCGATAAAGAATGCAGTTTTGGAATTTTCTATAAGGATGGTAGTAACATAATTTACAATGTAAGTTATATAAAATTAAATTCATTTATTGTCTATTGAAGGATCACAGCTAGTATAGATAGGAAGATGATGTGGTTGGTTCATTTTCATATGGAAATCAAATTAAAATTTATTTTGTTTGTTGAATTATTTGTCCTTGGATACAGCCTGGACAAGAGACAAGCTACGTGGTTGGTTCATTTTCAGATGGAAATGACAACTTTGAAGATGAAGACCCAGAACCAATCATGTCAGACCACGATCCCGATCCCAAGAAAAAATTCCATATGCCAAGTGAGAAGGAAATTAAAATCAATACACGAAAGAACTCTTATGTTCATATTGGTTCAAGGTTGATAAAATCAAAAGGAAATGGATTTAAGGTGCAACATCCTAGTACATTGCCATTCAAGCCTCCGAGAAAGAATAAACTGTGGTTAAGTGATCTTGAGAAGCAGATGAATTAGAGAAAATTCAAGTTAGGAAGAAAAATATAGATTTGTGTTTTGTTGGATGTTATATTAGCTGTCACTTTTGCTGGATGTTATGTTTACTACCCCTTTTGCTTTTTGAAACAGGCTACTTGTCCATGTGCTTTTTTTACTTTTGCTTAACTTTTGCTTAAATTTTTATAGGTTAAAACAGGCACCCGCAATTGCATATGCAATTGAACATTGTAACCTTTGTTACTAAACTGTACATCTCTTTTTATAATTTTGTTTGTTAGTCGCCTTTATCAAATATCTGTCTTTAAATGTCTCAATAACATGTATTTGTTTTGTTAACTGCCTTTGATGCAAGATGTCTACATCTCAATACAGTTATCACAAATTTCTCCATAACATATATAAATAAGGCATTAAGACCAAATATTCACAACAAATACTCATTCCATAGAAACATTACAACAACAAATTACATTGCACGAAATTATCAAAATAACATCCTAATTTAAAATTGTGAAACACAAGAACCCAACCATAAATGCACACATCATTTGCATCAACCAACCTGACCAACCCCTATTAACCTTTCTTGAATTCAATAAATTCTCCATCTCACTAGTCATTCTCCTTATCACTTCTGAATGCCTTTTCGATTGGTCCATTTCCATAATCGACTCAGCTTTATTTTCTAACTCACTTTCAATCCTTTTGTTCAGACTCCATATTTCTTTCTCCATTTTCATTATCTCTCTGTGCATGTCATACAATAGTACCTTGGATCTCTCCTTCATACCTTCTATCGTATCATGCCAGGCAAAAAATTGGCATTCCATCTCCTATTGAGGAAATCAAATAAATCATTTACCACCTGACTTCAAATACTACAAAAAACCAAATAACATAATAAAAAAACAAGGAAAGATACTTGCATTTCTTACACCAAATTTACAACATTTGTAATAACGCCTTCCAGGATTCAATATGCTCCAAGATATTAACCTAATCGCCTTCTGACCATAATAGCACCTTGGCGCTACCCCATCATTCGTGTAATCATCTACAAAAACTAGCCTCCGAGATCGCCCACCCGAATAAGAAGTGAAAGAGTTGGATGAACGCATGGAAGCTTCTTTGGATCTTGCTCTTGCTGTGTTTTATTTGGGCTTTTAGGTTTTTCATAGAAAGATAGAAGTGAGAGAGAAAGGAGATAAAGGTGACAAAGGTTAGGGCCAAGTTGAAGACCATGGTTTTTGGGTAAAACGGTTAGGAAATTTTCGCTGATCACGTGACTAGCATATGATGTACAGGTGGTAGTTGAGGTGTAGTATCCTGTCCACGTGTCATCCTACGTGTGCACACGTGGACGGTCAACTCAGGAATTTCAGTCAAAGAGACAGCACCGTTAGCTCAAGGGGAACATTGCACATTCTTCCAAACTTGCAGGGCAACATTGCACGCAAGTAAACATTAGGGGTAACATTGCACTTTTTGGAAAACTTTAGGGGCAAAATTGCCTATAAGGCCTATTGAATTTCCATTAAAAGATAATACATTGTATTTTCTTTTCACAAATACAGTGTATTCTCTTCTGATAAAACTCAATACAATGTATTAAAATTTATAAAAATAAAATACAATGTATTAATTTTTGAACATGAACTAAACACAGTTTATTAGCTTTCATACAAATAAATAGACTATATTAAATTTTATAAAAACTAAAATATAATGTATTTACTTTTTTACATAAATAAATAATTTTTTTGACAAAAATTAATACACTGTGTTTTCTTCTCATGTACAAAAAAAATAAATAGTATCTTCAATTTTTTTATAAACTCTCACGTGGTGCATTGAATTTTAATCAAAAGATAATATATTGATTTTTCTTTTCACGACACTCAATAGAGTGTATTTACTTTTATACATAAACAAATACAATGTATTTTATTTTTACAAAAATCAATACACTGTATTTTCTTTTCATAAAACAAAATAAACTGTAATTTCTTCTCACGTACAACAAAATAAATAATATCTTTAATTTTTTATAAACTCGCATGCAGTGTATTGAATTTCCATCAAAAGATAATACACTTTATTTTCTTTTCACAAAATTTAATACAGTGTATTATCTTTTGATAAAACTCAATACAGTGATTAGACTCTGTAAAGACAAAATATAGTATATTAATTTTTTAACCTAAACTAAATACAATTTATTAGCTTTCATACAAACTAAATATACTATATTAAATTTTATAAAAACTAAAATACAGTATATTTACTTTTGTATATAAATAAACACAGTGTATTTTCGTTTAACAAAAATCAATACATTATATATTTATTTTACAAAACACAATAAACTATATTTTCTTATTATGTATATCAAAATAAACCATGTTTTCAATTTTTTATAAACTCTCATGTAGTGTATTAAATTTTCATCAAAATATAATATACTGTATTTTTTTCACAAAACTCAATACAGTGTATTATCTTTTGATAAAACTCAAATAGTGTATTAAACTTTATAAAAATAAAATAAAATGTATTAATTTTTGAACCTGAACTAAATATAGTTTATTAGCTTTCATACAAACGAAATACACTGTATTAAATTTTATAAAAACTAAAATATAATGTATATACTTTTGTAAATAAATAAATATAGTTTATTTTCTTTTGACAAAAATCAATGCACTGTATTTTTTTCACAAAACACAATAAATTGTATTTTCTTTTTATGTACATCAAAATAAATATTATTTTTAAAATTTTATAAACTTTCATGCAATGTATCGAATTTCCCTCAAAAGATAATACATTGTATTTTCTTTTCGCAAAACTTAATATAGTATATTAAACTTTATAAAAAAATATAGTGTATTAATTTTTGAACTTGAACTAAATATACAGCTTTCATATAAACTAAATACACTATATTAAATTTTATAAAAACTAAAATACAGTGTATTTACTTTTGCACATAAATAAATACAGTGTATTTTCTTTTGAAAAAAAAAACAATACATTGCATTTTCTTTTCACAAAACACAATAAAATGTCTTTCATTTTCATGTATAACAAAATAATTAGTATTTTCAAAATTTTATAAACTCTATATAGTGTATTGTATTTTCATCAAAAGATAATAAATTATATTTTCTTTTCATAAAACTCAATACAGTGTATTATTATTTTTTGATAAAACTCAATACAGTGTATTAAACTTTATAAAAAAATACAGTTTATTAATTTTTGAACCTAAACTAAATACATAGCATTCATACAAATTAAATACACTACATTAAATTTTATAAAAACTAAAATACAGTATATTTACCTTTTTACATAAATAAATGCAGTGTATTTTTTTGACAAAAATCGATACACCATATTTTCTTTTCACAAAACACAATAAACTGTATTTTCTTTTCTTGTACAAAAAAATAAATACTTTTTTCAATTTTTTATAAACTCTCATGCCATATATTGAATTTTCATCAAAGGTTACAGTGTATTATCTTTTGATAAAACTCAATACAATGTATTAAACTTTATAAAAAAAAATGCAGTGCATTAATTTTTGAACTTGAACTAAATACATAACTTTCATGCAAACTAAATACATTGGACTAAATTTTATAAAAACTAAAATACAATGTATTTACTTTTGTACATAAATAAATACAGTGTATTTTCTTTTGATAAAAATTAATATACTATATTTTTATTTTACAAAACTCAATAAACTGTATTTTCTTTTCATGTATATCAAAATAAATAGTATTTTCAATTTTTTTTTATAAACTCTCATGCAGTGTATTGAATTTTTATTAAAAGATAATACACTGTATTTTCTTTTCACAAAACTCAATACAGTGTATTATCTTTTGATAAAAGTATATATAGTGTATTAAACTTTATAAAAATAAAATACAGTGTATTAATTTTAAACCTAGAATAAATATAGTTTGTTAGCTTTCATAGAAACTAAATACATTGTATGAAATTTTATAAAAACTTTAATACAGTGTATTTACTTTTGTATATAAATAAATACAATATATGTTCTTTTGACAAAAATCAATACGTTGTATTATTATTTCACAAAATAATATAAATTGTATTTTCTTTTTATGTACATAAAAATAAATAGTGTTTTCATATATATTAATTTTTGAACCGGACTAAAAATGGATTATTAGCTTCATACAAACTAAATACTCTGTATTAAATTTTTTAAAAATTAAAATGCAATTAATTTTTTATTATACATAAATAAATGTAGTATATTTTCTTTTAATATCATTTTATGCCTGTTTGAATTGCATTACAATAAGACACTTCTGTTGGTAGTAGCTTAAACCATTCCACTTACAACTTATTTTAAGGAAAAGGTACGAAAATGCCTTTAATGTTGTCTCAAATAGGCTAAAATGCCTTTAAACTTTTTTTGGAGCAAAAATGTCACTGATGTTCTAAAATCGCTACTAAAATGTCCCTCCGTCAAGATACCATCAACTCTAAATTAACTGCGCTGACGTGGCATTGACACGTGGCAAAATATACTACGTCAACGTCACGTGTATTTTTAATCCAAATATATTCAGGGGCATTTTAACACCACACAAAATACTTTAGGGGCATTTTAGTACTTTGAGTAAGACATTAAGGGAATTATAGTACCCTAAGGAAAAACATTAAGAACATTTTTGTGCTTCAGAGAAAATATTAAAAATCAATATGTATTACATTAGATATTAATCAACATTTGTTATATTAATTAATAAATACTCTTTATATAAATTTACAAATAAGAAAAAAATTATAAATAAATTATATAGCTCACGAATATTTATTAATTAATTTTTAATGAATATAATATTAAAATTTGACTACAAAAATGCTCCTAAATATTTTGGTATATAAAGCAATTGGAGCAACCTATAATAATTTTATTGTTTAATTGCTTATAAATATTTAAATTATATTTTTAAGACAATGTATCCATCATTTTTTTTAAAGAAAATGATTACATATCAAGGTGAAACACAAACATCCAATATCATATATATATTTTTAATTGTTATAAGAAGTTGATACAATTTTTTAGTTTATAATAGTTAAACTCTTGATGGAACTATTAAATTTTTTTAATTTTATTTTTTATATTTTTTGTTGAAATATTTATAATTTTATGAACTAATTAAAATCAATTAAATTTAATGTAAAAAAGTATGTACATTATTTTAATTATTAAATTAATAATATCATTATTTAAAATATTTATCACGTGTAAAATAATTATGCAAAAGATTTTTTTAATACTTTTTTTAATACTCTTAATAAAAATGCCCCTAAATGCATTTTTGTAATTAAATTTCAATATTATATTCATTAAAAAATTAATTAATAAATATTCTTAAGTTATATAATTTATTTATAATTTTTTCTTATTCGTACATTTATATAAAAAATATTTATTAATTAATGTACTAAATATACAAATATTGATTTTTAATGTTTTCTTTATAGTACAAAAATGCTTTTAATGTTTTCATTAAGATATTATAATGCCTTTAACATCTTTTCAAAGTACTAAAATACTCCTAAAGTTTTTTATATAGTACTAAAATTTCCCTGAATATATTTGAATTAAAAATACACATGACGATAGCGTGGCATATTTTGTCACATTAGCACGATTAATCTGGAGTTGACAGTAGCTTGATGGAGGGGCCTTTTACTACCAATTTTAGAACATCGGTGGCATTTTTGCTCAGAAAAAAGTTTAGCAGCATTTTAGCTCTTTTAAGACAAAATTAATAAAGGCATTTTCGTACCTTTTCCCAATTTTTACCACAAAAGAATTTGGGTAAAGATGGACATAAACTAAATGTAACAAGCTAAAATCTGCACAAATATAACCTAATATAGGCTTAAAAATTTTCTCTTGACTGTTTTTAAATTAAATGCCATTCTGATCACAGGATAAACAAGTTTGGTAATTATAGTAAATGAAAAAGCACCAATTATCATATATATGATAAAAACAACTAATTGACCCATGCATTCTAGTCAAAATGAACCAACAAGTATTCATATCAATCAAAATCTCCGAATTCTAGTTCAAATGCATTTAGTAAAAAAAAAAAAAAAAAGAAACAAGAAACAAGAAATGTATATCCATGAGGGCAACAGAATGTGCCACAACATTTGATTGCTTTCTGCACATTTCTGTTCAGTGCATATTGTATTTTTGTCCTTATGAGCCAAAGCTATTGATTTTCCATGTGAAGTATTCTTTCTTTTATCATCTCAATTGTTGCACTATTTTGAATGTGTGGAGTGAAATTTTCTTTTCTTTTTTTGCAAATAAATGAGACACAACTGAAATTTCAAATTTAATTGTAGTTGAATAGGAGTTTTATCATTGTGACCATATAACCAAGGCTGAGAAGTCGTGGAAAATTATAGTAAGTTTACCAGTCAATTTTGGGTAGAAAATGTGGAAATATGAATTAATCTGGTAGTTTGTGCTCCTTCATCAAAATGTACAAAATTGAGGAAACTATCTTTTAGTTTCTTTAGTTGTTCCCAGAGAATGCAGCAGAATCAAACCCATCATAGCAAGTGAAGTTTGTACCAAATTGGATCGGTTTCCATCAAGAGGGACATATACCTGTAATTTAATAGATGATTAATAGACATTTAATTGTTAATTTTGTTTAAAAAAAATAGAAAACCTTTTTAGGACAAGAAAGGTAACTCTCTCCCCAGCCACCAATAGGCTTTTGAGAATTAAGAAGAAAATCAATAACTAAATGAACAGCCACACAGTTCTCAAAAGTTTAGCTAGCAGCAAGGGCTCTATTCTTCCCCACATCATCTTCTATAAAAACAAAATTGCTGGACAAGTCCCAGAGTGCAACCACTCCCTCTTCATGCAAAGTCACTGACTTAACCCCAACAAAAATCAAGTTCTTTGCCGCACGAGACAGAAATCTAATTTCCTTATTAAATCAATTTCCATTCAAAAATCGATCTAGCATTATCATTAATTATTTATTATACAACTAGTATCCCATTAAAGATTCATTTGTTGTCCATCTATATAACTCTAGTAAAAGACTACATCAACTGGATAATTTGTTCGCTAAAGCAAAATGCAGTCCATCTAATGTTGAATAGATGAAGTATTCTACATATTAGCTTTGCTAAACGAGACACTATAAACGTATAATCTATCAACATTAGCAAACAGTTTTTTGCTTCCCATAAACAAAAGCACACTGACAATCATTGCTAAATTATTTTTGAGATACTGCATACCAATCTCAGCACCGAGTCCTTGTAACCCCGAGATGTGCACATTAAAAGCAAAGAGGTGCTACATAGTTTCGCGGCCTTAGATGACAAGCTAAAGGCTGTGAAGATCTTCATCAATCTCCTGGGAGTTTCTGTTACCTAAAGTCATGATCGGTGATTTAACGTTGCTGCTACTGTGATTGTTGTCCCTGTTGTTGCTACTGATAGCAATTCTGTTGTTATCAATGCTCTTAGTGTTCCTTGTCGTTGCATGCAATCCGGTGATGGCCGCGGCATAGGAGACGGATTGGAGCATTTTTGATATATCAAAATAAAAAGTAGTAGTTTTCAAATGAAAAATATATAAATGAAAATTAAAAAGAAATTATATGGTATTTTTGAAAACAAAATGTAAAGAGAGGGTAAATGGTGTAATTTCCTCTTAATTAATTATATTATGGGCTATCAAAATAAAATAGAGCTAATTTAAGTAGAGAAAATTACATAGAATACTATTTTTTTAACTTTAATTTTTAAAAATATCTATATCAGTTTTAAAATTTTAAAAATACCTTTTTTAAAATTTATGTTTTTAAAAATATCTCTTTTTAGTTTTATCCTACTTCTATCACTTTCTTAGTCACCACCATCTTCCTTTTGCTTGAAATACTAAACGGCATCATGGTGATGATCTTACTCCGTCCCACACAGTGTATTACTCGACTGAATCATCTTTCTTTGCTTGGAATTCCTGTGTTCAGCCCGCAGCTAAAGCACATAATCGCACATATTCCCTCGAGCAAGGAGAGGGTCTCGGAATCTTCCTTTGGATCGCCGGAATCATTCCACAGCCACTCCTTTAACCAAAGTTCTCTTCCGTTCAACGAAAACGATTCAGAGGAAATGCTTCTTTACGGGCTAATTTCGGAGGTGACACAAGAAAAACCAAAAAACCCTCGGTTTGTCAAAGAAGAAGAGGTGAGTTCAATAATAAAAAAAAATCCAAAGAAAGTGAAGTCCTACAGAGGAGTTAGGCGGCGGCCATGGGGAAAATTCGCTGCGGAGATAAGAGATTCGACTAGGCATGGAATTAGAGTGTGGCTAGGCACATTTGATAGTGCAGAGGCGGCTGCTATAGCTTACGATCAGGTGGCTTTCTCGATGAGAGGAGCAAGTGCGATTCTGAATTTTCTGGTGGAGAGAGTAAGTGAATCGCTTAAGGAAATGAAGTATAATGTTCACAAAGAAGGGTGCTCGCCCATTGTTGCTCTTAAAAGAAAGCATTCCATGAGAAGGAAAATGATGAGCAGAAGCAAGAAAGAAAGGGATTTAAGATTTCAAAATGTGGTCGTTCTGGAAGTTTTAGGTTCTGATTATTTAGAACAACTTCTTACTTCTTCCGAGAATGATTCTACTCCTAATTGGTGAACAAATTTAGTTAAATTAATTACCTAAATCCAAGCATTCCTGGTACATTCTGAAATCGAATAAAAATAAAACTTAGCAACATTCGAACCAAAGGCAATGAAAAGAACATTAACAATTCTTGAAAAATAAAATTATGTAAGCGAATTCAATTTCAAATACTAAACAAATGAATGCAATAGATAGACCCCAAAATCAAAAAAGAAAGCTCCACATTGGCTTTATGCAATCCAAGGAAAAAGCTTAATGCTTTTTTACCTGGTTTCTAATTATATATGCAAAAGTCAAATACGTCAATGGCATAACTTAAATAAAATAAAATGAACCCAAAATGCAATCAAGTTTATCCCTTTTCCCAAAATAATCAATAAGAAAAGCAGAATTGCACAAACCCCATTAAACCAAAATCAAACAAACCTGAAAGTATTCGGATCCACGAGAATCAAGGGGCCTATCAACAGCCATTTACATTATGAAAGATCGTAGCAAATAGTGAAAATATGTTTTATTTACATTCTGAAAGATCATAGCAAATAGTGAAAATATGTTTTATTTTTTTGACATACTAGGCGATATACCATGTATATCAACTAGTATATCATATTGAATGGTAAAAATATATTATATTTTATGGTATATTAGGCGGTATACCATATTACATAGTAAAAATATATTTTATTTTTTGGTATACCGTCTCTATATCAGTCGGTATACCATATTGCATAGTAAAAATATGTTTTGTTTTTTGGTATACCATATGTATACCAGCCAATATGCCATATTGCATACTGAAAATATATTTTATTTTTTGATATACCAAACGGTATACCAGGTATACCGACCGGTATTTCATATTGCATAATAAAAATATATATTTTTTTTGTATACTAGATGGTATACCAGCCGGTATATCATATTGTATAGTATAAATATATTTTATTTTTTGGTATATCATACGGTATATACCAGGTATACCAACCAGTATACCAAATTTCAGAGTGTAAATATATTCTATTTTTTGATATACCAGGCAGTATACCAGGTATACTATATTGTATAGTGGAAATTGCATCCCAAAAAAAGCTTTAAAACATGTATTTTAATATAGTCTCCTAGCTTTGGTAATAATAGTCTCAAGAATAAAACAGGTAAGTGATTCCAACTAATACACAAGTAAATAATGTTTACAAATCGAATTTGATTAAATTCCATCTCTACTCAAAAATCTTCCAACCACCCAATAATTTGACCTTATTTATATGATATAATACAGCCTGATTAATAATCTAGAATTGAAATGGTATTCTGGATTTTGGTATACCATCGGTAGACCAGGTATATCGGCGATATACCAAAATCTAGAATTGAAATGCTATTCTGGATTTTGGTATACCATCAATATACCAGGTACACCGTTGGTATACCACCGGTATACCTAAATCTAGAATTGAAGGTATACCACCGATATACTGGATATACCTTCTGGTTTATAAGGTATACCAGGCGGTATACCAAAATCCAGAATTGAAATAGTATTCTGAATTTTGGTATACTACCGATATACCAGGTACACAGTTGGTATACTAGGTGGTATACTATGTATACCTAAATTCAGAATTAAAGGTATATCACTGGTATACCGGATATACCTTCTGGTTTATCACATAATTAACCACTGAGCTACATTAATCACATAATTAAAATTTTTTTTCCTCAATACATCAGCAGCCTCTTAATCCTCTAAATTTTTTGGAAATCATTTAATCGTTTAATTTTCATACATAATAGCTATTTACATGCTCGTGTATATGTATTTGTCTTTTCTAAAATAAAAAAAAAAATTGTTTGTCTTGTAAAAGAAAAAGATATGCTTTTGCTTATGTGAACACTCAGAATTTTGGTCCAAAATATCCGTGAAAGGCAAATTATTGACAGAGTAAAAGATTTTAACGATTAGCAGAACAGAGAATTTGCAGAGACATCAATGAAGGTAACTATGCCTTTGTCTGCCATTTCCCACTTGACCTTAATCATACCAATTGGCAATTTTCTATGGCACGCACTATATATATATATATATATTACAACTAATTAAAATAAATATAAAAATCAATTATAATTTCAGCAGTTAAGAGCTTGATAACTTTTTCTTTATTGACAGAGTTCAATTTCTACTTTATTCTCAAAAATGTAATCGTAAAAAAAAAAAGATAAATATATTTTCTAAAGATGAAATAATCTTTTTTTTTGTTTTTTTTAAA
The DNA here is from genome assembly GCA_037975025.1 of Excoecaria agallocha. Taxonomy (NCBI): domain Eukaryota; kingdom Viridiplantae; phylum Streptophyta; class Magnoliopsida; order Malpighiales; family Euphorbiaceae; genus Excoecaria; species Excoecaria agallocha. The sequence continues at coordinate 20,016,167 of CM075815.1, read as the reverse complement.
TGCCTTGCACAGTTAAGGGTACTGATTGCAGTAAAATGATAAATTATATTTATTGCATTTGTAGAGTCCCAATTAGTAACTAATTATTTATTATTTTTTAATTTAATATCGCATTCTGCTATTAGTTTATAAATACAAATTATGCTAAAAAATAGAAATATAATATCAAAATTTGTGTTTTATTTGAGTTCCTATCTTATCAACTAAAAAGAAATACGTAAACGGTAAAAGTCACTAATAGATGGTGGACTATTTTCAATTATTACTCAATATTAATGGTTTTTAACTTATTCATTACAGCTCATTCACACAAAATACAACCTCTCTCTAATTACTATGTCCTCTAAGCTGAAAATTACTTTTCCAATTTTATTTTTTCTATATACACTAATTTAATTGTCGAAATATTTTAATCAAAATTCTGAAAATTTCGGTCTACTTTTCTAGTGTGATTAGTCATATTATCATCTACGTACTTGAAAAAGTGATATTAATCAATAATTATTTGAGATTAGAATGTAAGTCAAAATAATGTTGGGAATGACTTTTAGTTAATTTAGTTGATGGTCCGCCTATTTCGCGGAGTTAAAAATAAAAATAAAAATAAAAATAAAAATAAAAATAAAAATAAAAATAAAAATAATGTCACTATTGAATTGATTGATATATAGAAAGCACATGAAATGAACATTGGCTTTGTAAACTCAATAATTAGACGGCCGGCGGCGTAAATAGAAATATTTCGAAGAAAAGAAATGTTAATATTGAGGCATTGATACCAAAAAAGTAGAAGAAGAACAAGAAAAGGAGGAGGGGGACGATGAGAGGGGTGAAAAGAAAGAGAAATTTAAGTTAAATTAAAAAGTGGTATTTTTAAAAATAAAAATTTAAAAAAAGGTATTTTTGAAAGAGAAAAAAAGAAGGGGATATATTTGAGTTTAACATATTTTTTTTTGGGTAGTTTTGTAAAACTCCCAAATAAGAAGGCAAAATGCCGAGAAACAAGCAGAAAACAGGTTGCTAAAGTATAGTTATTTTATAATTAGAAAAATTATCTCCTATCATTTCTTTTTAATTATTATGTCATTCGCTAATTAATTTTGAAATTGGTTAAGCTAAATGCCTGAGGAAAAATCAATTAAGTTAAGTTTGATTGCAGAACAATAAATTGCGGAAGAATCCCTATATATTCAGTTAAGTTTGCTTGTTTGAATTTTTCAAAACTCCATGCTTCTTGATGAACTGGTTAAGTTTTGAAATTGGTTATGTGAATTGTTAATTCTGTTATTAGCTAATTTCGTGTTAAATTGATTAATCTGCTGTGTTTCTTGATGAAGTTGTTCAGCCAAGGTTAGAATCAAACTAACATATACAATTTTGGGAGAGAAAGAACGTGAGTGAAGTGAGGTTTCTGTTGATGCTTATTTCAGTTTGATCATTTGATCTGATTTTAAGGTTTAGGATTGAGAGATGTCAAGATTAGTAAAAAGGCAATTGGTGGTAAGAATGGACTAGTGAGAAGTATGATATTATTCTTGTTTTGCTAAGGTTGGTTTCTAGTTAACATGGTCATGACGTCTTCCAATTTGGTAGATATTGGTGCTTATTTCAGTTTAAGCGACTTTGAATGTCACGACTTCATTATGTTTTTATTGCTCCCTATTATTGGTTTGGATAAAAGAGAGCAACATAATGTGATAAAATCATTTTGATATCACATTAATTATCTAGGATGCCTTCGTGGTCCATTCTAACATGTGTTTTGTTTATATTTTACCTTAATTTTATTAGGAAATTATGGAAGGAAGATTTACACGCAGTTGAGTCTCAAGAGTAGATGAAGATGTAGGTGATGATGATTGATGATATGTTTGTTTACAGGTTTAATGAATTTATTTGAATGATTGCCATTAATGCTGTCTGAATTTATCTTAATATTTGCTACTTATGATCCATTACAATAACTTTTTTTTGAATAATTTATTTGATTTTTATATTTCCAAGCCTCTTAGGACTTAAAATTGATATTTAACATCTTGATGTTTGATAAGTTGATAACTAATAGGTTTCTAAATGTAACTTTATTTTTTTTATATGTTGGTGTCATACCGTTGTTGATGTTTGATTTTTATATCTCCCTCTTGATCTCGCAATCTGTTCTTGGTACTTGATCTCTGGTAATTAATTGATTTTTCTGTTTTTCTTCTATTTGGTTTCTTACAAAAGGAAAGTAATAGAAGAAGAAGAACGTTTTGGAAATTGAAAATTTAGGGAGCACAGAGAATTAATCTTAGACAAATGGTTGAATTAGTACCTAAATGTAATGGTGCAATTATAAGTTAATGGAATTATTTGTTTGTTGGAATCAGGAGAATCGAGGAAAAGCTACTATGAAATTGCTTTCAGCTTTTTTAGTGTTTCTGATGATAGAAAAAGGCCAGCTTTGCTCGGCAAACATGTTCTATGACTCTAACTAATTATCATTTCTTCTTTCTCTGCTATGCTGTTTGCTGTATTGATAAATTGAAGTTGTTCATTGTATTTGACTTGTATTTTGTTTTAGAGCTATTATTTGGTACGTGAACAACTAAAATACTCTTTGCAATTTGCTTAATGTTATTATATTTATATGTTAGGTACGTTGAACACCTGAAATACTCTTGGCATTGCTTCATTGTTATGGCTACGAAGAAGGTAAACCACATCAGCACTAAGAATGTCTGCCACATAATTGCTTCCTGCAATTTCCTTATTTCCATGATGGATTTCCCCCCCAACTCTGGAACTTTAACGCTATCCTGAAGCTTAATTGAAGGAAACAACAAGCAGAAATTGCAGAATTTGAGTTCCCGTTTTGAATAAATTTATTTTGAGTTCTACAAGAAATTCTTGAAATAGCAACGGAAAAATAATTCCGCTGCTAATTTAGCAACGGAAAAACAATTTTGTTGCTATTTAGCAACGGAATATAGTTTCTGTTGCTAAAATTGGTTGAATTTTATAAAATTAGCAACAGAAAAAAATTTGGTTAGCTTCCATTGCTAAAAGTGGAGGGAATTTATGGCGCCAATATTTAGCAACGAAAATTAGCAACGGGATTTGAATTCCGTTGCTAATTAACGCGGCAAAAAATGGCGGATAAGATTTGGGACGGAAAATAGCAACGGAATACAAATTTCGTTTCTAAATTAGCAACGGAATTTTTATTCCGTTGCTAAATTTCACTTTCAACGAAAATTAGCAACGGGATTTGAATTCCGTTGCTAATTAACGCGGCAAAAAATGGCGGATAAGATTTGGGACGGAAAATAGCAACGGAATACAAATTTCGTTTCTAAATTAGCAACGGAATTTTTATTCCGTTGCTAAATTTCACTTTCAACGAAAGTTAGCAACCGAATTAAATTCGGTTGCTATTTAGCAACGGAAATTGATTTCGGTTGCTAAAATAGCAACGGAAATTAATTTTCGTTGCTAAATAGCAACCGAATTTTATTCCGTTGCAAAAGTAGCAACGGAATTATTATTTCGTTGCTAAATTAGGGGCATTTAAGTAATTTTACCTTTGTTAGAACTATAAATTGCGAAAACCCTAGGTTTTAATATCTTCCCTCACACCGCCTTCCCTCTCTTTGTCTCTCTAAAGAAGCAGTCGACGGCTCCTCCCTCACACACCGCCGCTCTGTCTCTCTCTCCAGCAAGGAAGTCGACGGCAGACATCTCGACTTGCTGCAACTCGCCACAGACGACAAATTTCGGGTATGATTTTTCTTTTCTTATTTCCTTAATATATATGTAACATAAACAAATAAAATTCCTCCTGCCACTTACGAAGTTACAGCTACCACATCCTCTCCTTCAGCTGCTTTTGAGTTTGGCATTTTGAGTTTTGACCACCAATATTATGTATGCACCAATATTACTAAGATTTGATTATATGCAGTTTACCTTTTGAAATTTATATTTTATTGACTTGCTATATATTAAGGTTAGTGATCAGATCATCATTTCATTCTATTGGCAGGCTATATATTCAACTCTACTTTTTTTTATTATTTTTTTATTGCAAGATGACTATTATTAGTTTTACTATCTTTGCTGGTCCTGTTTGTATGGATTTTTTTTTTTTTTGCCAGACCCAGATCAATATTTAAGAGACCTTTTGTTACTATTGAAATTGTGATTATTTGGGTTGTTGGTACATAAATGGCATTTTATTTATTGGATTTGACTTTAATGTTGAGTCTGTACTTGTGGTTTCATTGGGAAAAGAAATGGTTCTCTGGTTCACTTTTGATTTGCAAATTTTTCATTGGACAAGCATTAGTTGCAACTACTCAATTCCTCTTTGGTTCTCCCGATCTCTGTTTCTTTCTAAATTTTGAGCTTTATAGGCAATGGATGGGGATATGCTATGCTATTTTTATGATCCCTGGTTCAATATTTAAAGGTGGAGTGGAGACTTTATAATGAAATTCGTAACCTAATCATATTGCTTTAATTTCAGGGTTCAATGGCACACAATATCAGTTTTTATGGGCGATGAATCTGGAATGATAGACAGAACTGCTGGCATTTTTGCTAGAAGAGGTTACAACATTGAGTCCGTTACTTAATTGAGTGGTGGTCTTAATGCTAGATAAGTCAGCTATAAATTCAAAAAGAAAATCAAAGTGGAGACTTTTAGTACTTCTCATTGAATGGCATTCAGCAGTTAAATTATAACTATTAAGGATAAGATATTAAGCAGTAAGATTAGAAGATTGAATTAGTGTGACTTGATTGCTAAACCAGTATGGAATTCACTCATTTTTATGGGCATCGTTATTGGATTAATAGTTACTGCCAGTGATAGCTTCTTTCTTTTAGCACTTAAATTTACTTAACAATGTAAAGATGATTTATTTGTTTTATACAGTTTTTTATTTAAATTCAATGTATATAAAAGTAAATGTCTAGTAATTTAATATAATGCAATAATATGCTTTTTATAAATTTTTTTACTATATTTATTTGGATATAGATGGTGATGATGGGCATCCACATGTGTAGAAGTGTGATATAACATTCGGTGTCTTGATTAGGAGCCTCTTAATTAGTGTATTACTAATGCAAGTCACTTAATTTATTAGGCTACCCAGAAATCGATTTTTCTTATTTCAGTTTCTTCTAATTTATAAGTTTGTTTTTAATTGTTTGAAATTTATGATTTAAATTAGAGCTCTCCATCTCTTGAACATGGCTCAAATATGAAGATTTTCGCTCATGCTTTTTATCAGGTGAATTCTTCCTTTCTTCTTTCTACTTTTAATGTTGTTTAGATTTTCATTTTGTCTGTGTTGTTGCAAAGAAATAAAACCTTACACAAGAGCTCTTGCTTCATTGAATTGTATAAATGCAAGAGTTTCTTACTCCTTCAAGTTCCCCATCTTTAGACATGCTATTCAAATTATTTGAAGATTCAGTAACAAAGGCAATATGCATTAACATCATGTAATTCAAATTTAGTAACTTAATTTCTTAGCTATATTTTTTTCAATCTTATGTTCTATATCTGTTATAAATTTATAAGTGAGGACCATATGGCCTTATATGTTGCTTCTTGACTTGCAAAATAATATAATGCAACTTAAATGTCATTACCTGTGATGTTTTGTTTCAGAAGGCATCAATATTATCAATTTTTGACTTCTTACTCTTGTAGTTACCAACTACCATTGTAACCGGTATGAAAAATCCTGGACAAATATTTGCTGTATATGATCATTTTGTCTTGAATGTTAATATCTTGCTCAAGCTCACGTCTGTGTGTATCCTTTTCTATTTACTGTATTGCTTTTAAGGTGGAACAACTTTTCCTTCAAGGAGGCTAGCTGATTTTATTGTATATACCATATGATTCAGGTATATTATATTCTAAGCATTTTGTCAATTCTTATTTTCTTTGAAATAGAAGGCTGATCCTTTACTTGATCTTATATGGTCTTTTGTGTTGTTTTCTCTTCTTATATTGCTCTCGCTTGACTAGCTTAGCTTTGCTATCTGTTATTTCTTTCTCCAGCTAGCTATTTTGACAAAGGCTGATAGTTGTCTTCATTTCTGATCTGTCCTTGTGCTCTTCGTGGGTTATTGCTATTTGGGGGGTCTCTCCGCTGTCAGGTTTTGAGTTGTTATTTTACTTTGACAGTTTTAAACTTTGCTTATTTTTCTAGTCTAGTTTTTCTAGTTATGATCTTGCTTTTTTGGGACTCATCCTTTTAGTTCTATTTTCCTTGATGCAGTTGCCTTGGGTATTTTGCCTTTTTTCAGGCTGTTAGATCCATTTTATTTCATTTTTGGGATCTTTTTTTGTTGACTGTATTGTTGTTCTCTTCTCATAAATAAAATCAAAAGCATATAAAAACACCGTTAAAATGAACATTATCTTATATATATGCATATGACTTTTTTTTATCTTCGAAAACAGGCTCTGTTTATGCAAATCCATTATAAAATAACATAAAATACTTCTTTTGTATCATTGTTGTATCAAGGTATATAGGCTGAAACGATTCAACCTGCGGGCTACTGGTTTCCAAAGGATAACTCGGTTATCATGGTTGAGTGCCACGTACCTTGATGCAAGTTAATTTTATGTCATGATGCTTTTTTCATGGTAATTCTAAAGTGTTTTGTTCCTATGTTAGGAGTAGGATCCAAATATATACTTGCATATTTGGGTTTGCTGAAAATCCATTATAAAATAACATAAAATACTTCTTTTGTGTGACTGTTGTATCAAGGTATATAGGCTGAAACGATTCGACTTGCGGGCTACTGGTTTCCAAAGGATAACTCGGTTATCATGGTTGAGTGCCACGTACCTTGATGCAAGTTAATTTTATGTCATGATGCTTTTTTCATGGTAATTCTGAAGTGTGTTGTTCCTATGTTAGGAGTAGGATCCAAATATATACTTGCATATTTGGGTTTGTTGAAAGTCCATTATAAAATAACATAAAATACTTCTTTTGTGTGACTGTTGTATCAAGGTATATAGGCTGAAACGATTCGACCTGCGGGCTACTGGTTTTCAAAGGATAACTCGGTTATCATGGTTGAGTGCCACGTACCTTGATGCAAGTTAATTTTATGTCATGATGCTTTTTTCATGGTAATTCTAAAGTGTGTTGTTCCTATGTTAGGAGTAGGATCCAAATATATACTTGCATATTTGGGTTTGCTGAAAATCCATTATAAAATAACATAAAATACTTCTTTTGTGTGACTGTTGTATCAAGGTATATAGGCTGAAATGATTCGACCTGCGGGCTACAGGTTTCCAAAGGATAACTCGGTTATCATGGTTGAGTGCCACGTACCTTGATGCAAGTTAATTTTATGTCATGATGCTTTTTTCATGGTAATTTTGAATTGCAAACATTGATAAACCTTTCCTATTTATTTAACCCATAAATCTAATTATGAAATTACCTTATTTGAATAACAGTTACGAAAACATGAGTAATGTTGATAGATCTTGGATGTATAGGCGATTAATGCCAGATGGTCTCATTAATAATGAGTTTGCTGAGGGAGTTCAATCATTAATTGAATATGCAAGTTTGCAGCCTGCATATATGGATGGTCCAAAAATCAGATGTCCATGTAAAAAGTGCAAACATATTTGTTTTCTCCCTACTGAAGAAATGCATCTACATTTGTTAAATAACATTTTCTGTTTTAAAATAATTAGCTTCATACATTAATGCATTATCTATTATACTTTGCAATATTTATGTTATTTTTTTTTCAGAAAGAATTTTTTTGGGATTCAAAATTTAATGCTGTCATTTATGGAGTTTGGGTAAAGCGGGCCCGCCAACGATATAAAGAATTTCTATGTAATTTACACAAGGGTGGTCAACGACCTAATTTTATTTCTGAAGAAATATAGAATCGTTGGTAGCAATACTGGACAACACCCAAAGCAATTGCCAGTTCAGATAGGAATTCTTCAAATAGGTGGGGAGGCTCAGATGGTGAGAGTCTAGCCGTGCACACTGGAGGAACTTTGAGCCATCACGAGCATGCGGATAAACTGGTAAGTATCTGACTTTTATGCTTACATTTTATTCTATAAATGTATAATTATTGGATGGCTGGATGTGCTGTTTGTTTTCCACTATTACTCAGCTCTATTGTATGGCTGAATGTGGCTGGTTTGCTGCTCATTTTAGCTACTAAATGCAAATTGAAGCTGCTAAATTTGGAAAATAGATAAAATAGCTAATGGCCCATGGGTATCTGTATGGTTAAATCTTAACTTTGATATGCAATATTAACATATGAAAGCCATCAGGTTTGTGATTTTAGGTTTTTATGAGGTTTGGGATGGATAAGGAATTAGGGATTGAGGTTTTGACTGGGTTGGTTCTAATATTCACGCAGAACTCCTTAGAAGTCGCACCTAAAGTTCCAAATGGAACACATTTAGGGATAAAATTGAATCTCACATTCCAATATTACAAATTCATGGCATTTACATGACTACACTCATGTGAGAACTGTTTAGTTATTCTTTTAAAATGGTGTACATTTGAGGTTGCAATAACTTTTAACAGCTATACTTGCATGTAGAAGTAAACACGAATTTGGGCATTTATTTTTTATTTTTGGTGAACTACTACTGTACAGGCAAAATGAATTTATTGCATTCCCTGTCTGGACTTTTTGATCTTTGCAAATACAGAAATTGAAGTGCTGCTGCAAATTTTACACTAATGGTCTTAGTTAGGCAATTTTGTTATCTATACCTGAAGTTTTTGTGCTCATTTCCTTTACTTTTTATTTTTTATCATAAGTAATATGCAAACTTTTGTACAGAAATGTGCTTGAAATAAGAGAATCAGAACATAAGGCGCACTCTCAAGCTAAAACACTTGGGTGTGCTTTGGATGTACATAGTCTGGAGTTGAGAGTTAAAGCTGCCAATGAGGTTGAGGCTGCTTGCCAATGAGGTTGCTTGCTATATTAAAGTACAATATAACTTTGATTAGCTTTTACAATGAATTGCATTAAAGGATATACCCATGTCCTCGAGAGGGTTTACTTGCTTTTAATTTCTTGGAAAACCTGAGCATTTTAGAAATTTACTTGTTGGGTCATTGGTGATAAAATTTTTGCCACAGGAACTTGTATGGGGTCTTGATTAGATGTTAGTCACTTGTTGGCTCATTGAAATGAAATATGCTTCACATGTTTATGTATCCAGTAGGACACTATTTCTTTTATGGTGTGTTTTTCTGGAAGATAAATTAAACTCTTATATGTGTTTGTTTTTGTCCTTCATCTGCCTTTCATTTAAATTGTTTCTTTCTGTGTTCTTTCAAAACTCAAGTTATTGTTGTAGTGAAAGGCTAATTTTCCTATACCTTTGAGCTACAATCTGTTTCTTGCTTGTAAATCTGAATGCTACATTCTAGCTGCGAGAAACTTAATAACACTCATGATGAGCTGAAATGGTAAAAAAACCTATTGATTTACCTTCATGTGTTCTTCTTTTAGTTGAAGGAGGGATGTTCTCCTTGTTGTTATTTTCACTACAATTCTTATATAGATTACTCTTTATTCTATTTTCTAGTTGTAATTGTGAAATTTTTTCCCTTATTGTAGAATGAACAATGGTATTTTGACTATTATTTCTTATTGCTTATTATACAGGAAATAACTATGGGTAGAAAGCTTACATATCCTGAAGTTTTTATACACACTCCACAAAAAAAGCATGATGGTCAGATATTCGTCAATACCCATTGTAGACAACTCAATGTATGTTAAATTTATACATCAATATTAATTATTTTATAAAAATATAGCTAATTAATTTTAATTATTGTAATGATAGGAGCAAATGCAAGAGACTCTCATTCAACAGTGGCAGAGCTCTGAAAGTGTTGATGAGAGTCAGATTTTTCTTCAAGTAATTGGTGGTAAGAATAACCGTGGGAGGATTTTTGGTTTAGGTTCAATTGCAAATACTTCACATTCGAATTCCTCTACATCATCTATAGTTGCTTGTAGTAAGCGATACGAATCTTCTCAGAAAGTCGTTCAGCTAGAGACCGCACTCACCATGTTGATGGATACTGTAACCCAACTAAAGAATCGAGTAGAAGATATGGAAACCAGGGGTGCCGAGTAGTCAAATCGTTCTCCTTCACCTCCACCAGCTACATAGCTTAGACTTTTATTTTTAGATTGTTATTGATATTGATTTTATGCTGTTTTTACTATGGTTTTCATAGAATTTTACTTTACAGAAATATAATATATTTTTAGGATTTTAATTTTTGTGCATTACAATTTTAATATTATATTATCAATAACAATATTTTCTTTTCATAATTAATTTTATTTATATTTATTTATAAATAAATAATTTGATTTAACTAAAATATTATGTCAATCTAACAAAACTTTATGCCAATCTAACAAAACAAGCATAATTTTACAATTTATAATGTTATAAATAGTTTTTATTTGGCAACCGAATTTAGCAACGAAATATGGATTCGGTTGCTAATTTTACCAACCGAATTCATATTCCGTTGCTAAATTTACAAACGGAATGACAATTCGGTTGCTAATTTTACCAACTGAATTCATATTCTGTTGCTAAATTTACCAACGGAATGACAATTCGATTGCTAAATTTACCAACCGAATGACAATTCGGTTGCTAAATTTACCAACCGAATACTTATTCCGTTGCTAAATTTAGCAACGGAATTTAAATTCGGTTGGTAATGTTGACCAATTAACCAAAATGTACATTGGTTAGATAAATTCCGTTGCTAATAAAAATTAGCAACCAAAAATAGCAACGGATATTCGGTTTGTATTTTTAGCAACCGAATCTATATCCGTTGCTAATTTCCGTTGTTAAATTACCAACGGAAATATTTTCGGTTGCTAAATTTACCAACTGCCAAAATTGCAACCGAATTTTCCGTTGCTATTTTCGGTTGCTAATTTTGATTACCAACGGAAATTAACCAAATTCGGTTGCTAATTTCCGTTGCTATTTCTAAATTTTCTTGTAGTGGGTGCTTGAACAAATCTTTTTTTCTTTTCTTTTTTTTTAAGTTTTTTCTATTCATTGAATTACTTCTTGATTTTCAAGCAAATTGTCTATTTGGCTCTACCTTGATTTCTTTTTGAATCCCTAGTAAGCCAAAACTTATTAAGATGATTCTTAAAGTATAAAGTTAAAAATCAGATCCATAGGTTAACTTCCTTTCATAATCTTTACTCTTTTATTTTTTTATTTTTATATTTTGTGCAATAAACTTACTCATCACTAATTCAAAGTAGATTTAGTTGCTTTTTTTTTCTTTCTTTTTCTAATTTTTTTCCCTTTTGGAGCCACCTGGCATATTGTTTCTTTAAGTGAGCAAACTGGAGAAGGTAGCTTTAGCTTGAATGGAAACACCAGAATTCTTAAAATGCACTTTTGGCATTCTTGTGATGTAGAAAGATGAAAACTATATATTGAGACAGAAATGGGTCAGCCACCGAAAAGTAATGCTGCTGCTGCCACCGCTAAGGTCCAGAGTTCAGCTTCACTATTCAAGAGATGGGGAAGGAGGCATCCCTTTGTCAGATATGGGCTTCCCATGATTTCCCTCACTGTTTTTGGGGCAGTTGGTCTTGCTTGTCGCAAGGCAGGTTAGTGTGATTTTCATTTAAAAATTTACAATTTTGAATCATATGATGACCATGTTATTTTTCTAAGATTCATATATACCTAGTCAAGCAGGTTCAAATTCAGACTCAGGCTTCCCCCACCCCCTTCTCTCTTTAGGTCTCCAAATTCCAAACAATATATTTCATATTTTATTTTCTTTTGATAAAAACCCTATGGAGTCAAATGTAATGTTGGAATGTAATCAAGTAATCCCATATAATGCATCTTTGCATTATATTGTCAAAATTTGTTTGCCCATGGATTGGGATCAACATTTGCTGCTTCACCTACTATCAGATGTTCCTTGTATTATTAGGATAGATAGGCCACATGCTGTATGATGTTGATGAAGTACAACTATCACATTCTTAAATTTGATGTAATTGAATAGAATTCGCTTTGTTCAGAAGTATCTAGCTTCTAATCTAATGTTAGTTATGCATCATTTTGCGTTATTAGAAAATTCCCTTTTCCAATTCTTGGTTATTAAGATAATATAGCTATAATAGCAATTAGTATGATTTAATACTTTCTTAGTAGGTGGTTATGCCATCCAAGTACACCATTTCTTATCAATTCAGACCTAAACTTTCTGAACATAACTTGAAATTGCAGCATGCCAACCCAAATTTGTTATATGTGTCAACATTATTTATTTTGGTCATGGAGGTATCTTGTTTTCTTTTTTTAATCCACATTGTTTTTAATGTTGCTACCCAATTCAATGTTGATAGTTATGCATACTCATTTATTAGGATGTGAGGTTTCTCCTTCTGAACTGCAGCAAATTCGTCCAAGGCGACTTCTTGAGTTGAGTGACTTGATTTCTAGGTTAAGTTGATGCTTAGCCTTGAAATGACTTGTGGAAATTGTTGTTTGTTGACTAGATTTGTGAGATGCACAGGGCTAATGATAAGTTCTTACTGGAAGGTTGCAAGGGCTGAGATTTTAAAATGTATTTTATCTTCACACTGGTGTGCTACCATTTTCTATCCGTAAAACAAAAGGAAGATAGATTCACGCAGTGGTTAATCACAGCTAGAGAATTATACATTAAGCGTAAAACTGTTGCGAGTCTCAAAGGAGTCGAGTATTGGATCGTAGTGTTTAATGGAAGTGGTTTGAATCACACAAACATGCATGTGCAAGCACCTACATATGCATGTGCAAGCACCTGCATATGCATGTGTTGCACACTTAAACCCAGCTTTTCAAGTTTCCTTATATATCCCTTGGAGAGAACATAATTATTTCATCGCAGAGCTGAAAGTTTTGTTAGCTGTTCAATTGTTTCTCTAATGACTAATTTTGCCTGTCACTACTTGATTACAGAGTTGACTATCAACTTAGGCTGTTGCTTGTTATCCTACTGACTTGTGCCTCTGGTTATTAGTCATAGTGTATGAATGTGCTTATTCCCTTTTTTAGCCATGGATCTTCCTTGAGCTAAAAGGACCATCATACTATCGTAGAATATCAATTAATTGATAGAATCAGGGTTTTATGATGAAGAAATTTCAAAAGGAAAGAGTTAGGGATGATCAGAGTATAAAAAGAGGAGAAATTAGAGTTGGAGTCTGGGTATATGACCTAGGTATTTTAGCAAAGGAAAGCAGTTCGAAGAAGATATGTGTGAGCAGTGGCGACGCCACTTGAAAGGAAAGTGCCCCCCTTAATTTTTTTTAAGAAAATTATATATATATATATACCCCTTAAAATTTTATTTTTATCCATCTGTCCTTAACTTGTTTTTTAAGTTTTTAATCAATTAATCCTTTAGTATTCTCACTTTTATTGAAACAAAAAATACAAAACTCTATTCTTATGTTCTCAAAATTTTAAAGAAAAATCAGATAAATTTAAGAAGAAATTAAGTACTATTGCAAAGATTAATCTTTAATTTAAGGTTGGTAATTTAATTTTATAATTTTTTTTTGCTTATATCTCTTAAAGGTTAGTAATTTATTTTTTACAATTTTAAATTTTTGCTTAAAATATGTTCTTCTTAATTGATGATTTCGTTGCTTAAAATCTGTTCTTCTTGATTCCATTCTAATTTTTTATGCTCTTAACTATTTGATAATGGATTGATTATAGTTATGCTAGTTTAAAGTTCCAAGTGTGTAGCAGATGTTTTATTTTTCCTTTGTGTTTGAGGCTCTGTTCCTTGGTTTTTGACAGTACTTTCGATTTTAGTTTTATTGGATTGTTGTATATGTACAATTTATTTATTAGCTACGTGTTTTTCATTTGTTTAGTTAGTTTTGTTGTTTTAGTATAAACAGCTACCTGTTTTATTAGTTTTAATGTAAACAACTTGCTGTTTTATTATAAAAAATAGGCTATATTCTTCTTTCAGATATATAAAAAATGACAACAAGCTATTTACACTAAAACAACAAAACTAACAAAATTAATAAAACAGCTAGCTGTTTATACTAAAATAACAAATCTAACAAAACTAACTAAACAAATGAAAAACACGTGACTAATAAATAAACGGTATAGTATCAATAGTTGCTTTTTTGGCTTCATTAGGTTGTATAAATAATACATATTTTGTGAACTGCATAATACTTTATGGTTATGACTTTCTCTATAATATTTTATGATCATTTTTTAATATGAATATTTTTGCTTGATTTGTAGTTTTGTCGTCAATTAACATTTCTTTAAGAATATTCTAATAATTGGGTCGGGACTTGTTTTATAGTTTTGTTTACAGGTTTGGCTGTTTTTTGTTTTTTTGTCCCTCTTGATTACAAATCTGGGCTTCGCCACTGTGTGTGAGAGACAAGTGGGTAGGCATCAACTTTATAATATGAAAGACATAAAGAGATAATTACATTAGATGGCCATTTATAGACAAATAACACATCGCATGCAATTAAGGAAAGCTAGATTTAGAGTTTGATATCAGGAAGTTTTTTTTTCCTCCCCCCACCCCCCCACTTTTTTCTTCTCTTTTCTTTTCTTTCTTTGCGTGCGTGCTGTGCATCGAGCAAGAAGCGTGTGCTTCTTGGTGACCGCATCGCCCCATCATGGTCGAGGCAGTATTCATCTTGCCTCTTTGCACCTCAGGTGCGCTTTTAACAACAGTGATCTAGAGGAGGCTATGGGATTTCTAGGCCTAGAACTTCTGGATGCTTCGATTCTGAGGATAGGTGGATATCTTCATAGATATGGCATTTTTATTAAATGAATCAAAGTTATGCTTATTTAATGGCAAGTATTTTGAATGATGCATATATTCTGTGAGGCCAACACCTTTCAGGACAAATTTGAGAATTCCATTTTGATTTTTGTGATGATTACAGCTATTGGCGCAATCTAGAGCCTAGAAATTTGAATGACTGGTCAGGTTCGCAGCTTTCATGAGAGAAGGAAAAGATGGGATAGGTTTGCCATCAAGTGAAGAAGAGATAACTTGCTAGATTCAATCCATCAGACACTACTCTTGCTGTGTGGAGATAGTTACCCTCTACCATTAGAGGGTAAATTTAATAATTTTAAATGACATTTATCATGCGGCCTGGAAAGTGTGTTTCTGCAGGAAATATGTTGCTGCATATCAACAGGAACTTTTTTTTAATTCTCTCTCTCTCTCTCTCTCTAAAAATGAAACCGAAAGTATGCTGCTGCAATATGACAGTGGAAATATATTTCTCTATTCTACAAGTCTAACATGGATGTGAAGGAAAATAATTAAGGATCAAGACTAAGTCTCCTGAATGGGAAAAGCCTACATGATTAAGCAAAGACTAAAATGAACTTATAAAGAAAGTAAATCCGATTTGAACTAAATTGACCATAGCATCCCCATTTTCAAGGAAATGAAGAAACTATTAGTTTGTTTTGTCTCTCCTTACAGAATTGCCCATAGCTTGCAAAACACACAAAAATTCATTACTAATCTAACTATGAACTGTCAAAAGTAAACCTGAAGCATTTATGTAGCTTTCAAACACATGGGATCTGTGCAGATAATAACCTAGTGAACATAGGGATTGGTTGGAAATATGGTTTGAAATTCTTCAGCCTTGAAAATCTGATATATTGAGTGTCTGCAGCAACTTGGGATCAAATATATGACTATTGTTGAAACTTTTTTCATCTAAATTTTAAGTCCCGAGTTATTTATATAGGCTAAATGGATGCAAGACGATCACTATTTTAAATGAATAGAAGTTGCACCATTTGTGACGGTTGATTTCTGTATTCTTCGTTTTGAACTTCTAGCACAGCCTGCAAAAACTTTATATTTGCAATTTTCATTGTCTTCATTTTTACACATTTCTCTTCTAAAATGAGGTTGGGTTTTGGAGTGCAGCAAGGACATTGCTAAGGTAAAAGATGATCAAGAATGGGAAATTATAGAGACAAGAAAAGAATTATCTAGAACAGGACCTGTAGAAGCTTACAAGCCTAAAAAGATTTCATTAGAAGAGGAATTGAAGGTATTATGGTTTTTGTAGCGTCTCTTCAATTGATAAAGGGCTTTACGATTTCGTACTTGCTTCTTAACATATTACAGGGCTTGCAACAAAAGGTGGACATTAACAGTTATGAATACAAAAAAATTCCTAAGCCTAACGAAGGAAAATAAAGCTACTTGGGCTCATTTATTTTGTCAGTGTCAGTTATTAGGTCAATGTCTCTTTTAAAATTTTAACTAGCTGTTCTTCTGGGCATTTGGAACGAATTGTCCAACGTGTAGCTGGTATTGTGAAGGACTGAAAGGAGTAATGCAACTATTCTATTCTATTTTGGGGTAAGTTTTATTTGAGTAGTAGTTTATTCTGTTCAGATTCCAGAACCAGTATATAATTGCTTTTCAGATTTGCTATGTGCACTCAAATATCATCAAAATAGAGCTACGAAAAAATTATTTGTAGTTTGAAATTTAGCTGAAAGGAATAAAAAGAAGAGGTTTTTGGTTAAAATGTGTTTATCTTTACATATTTATCCACATTATGGAGAGCATATCTGACAACAAATGCAAGGCTAGAAAAGAGATGACTCTGTCAACGCAAACAAAGTTAAATTGTTACAGTGCAGGTGGGGATGCTTGCGGAAAAAATGCAGGACAGCAGCTTGTTAATAGACCGCAGCAACAGATGAACCACAGCCTGCAATGTAGAAAATTGCGAAGAGCATGTCAGGATCGCCTAGAAGAAAATTCACTTGTAGTTCTGCCGTGTGTTTCTGCCTATAATATATAGGCATGGCACTTGAATTATATACATATATTACCATGGCATTAGGCGCCAGGTCGGCTCACCTGGTGGGTGTTCTTGCGTTAGAGGTGGCAGCGCATCTGGTGGCGGAGATTTTGATTCCATCCTTAGAGGCTGGGGAGGCCAAATATTGGTGAAGGAAGTGATTTCGAAGCTTGTTATGGAGATTCATGAATATAGAAAATTGGAAATAAATATGTTGATTTGGTGAATTTCTTGATTCTTCCATCTACCAGTCAACACGTACGTGGCACAGAATCAACAGGGGGAAGATTTTGACTGTCAGGCGGTTTATTATTTTTATTTGTCGTTCAAAATATTTTCTTTTTAAATTTCTTGAAATTTCAAGTTTATTATGGTGTCAGCAGAAAAAAAAATAAATATGAATTATGATTTAAAGAGAATTGGTTTGAAAGCCTTATTGAATCAAGGTGAGACCCTTCTGTATTTTTCTTTTTTGCCTATTTTTTTTTCCATCATAAGCTTAAATTCAATCAAACATTTAGTAAAAAAAACGAGAGTTTTAAAATAAAATGCGACTTCCTTATAAACTAGCAAAATGATAAGAATATTTTAACGTACGTAATGGCCAAAAAAAGTGAAATAATGTCTTCGGTAAATTTCTTTCATTCCATTGAAGAAAGCTCTCGTTCTTCTCGTTGAAGTTATCTTTATTTTTCTTGTCATTTCGTTTGCAATCAGTTTAATTTTGGGATATATATATAATTTCTCTCGGAACTTGTTTGAAAAAAAGAAAATTAAAATGATCTTTTATATCAATAAATTTTGTTAAAGTGAATTCCTAACTCTTAAGGCAAATGTCATAGTAAGATAACATAAACACTAAATTCAAGTTAAGAATTAAATAAATTCGTGTATGTGACTTATAGATTAAAGCATTCATTTTAACAAAGTTTGAAGACAAAAGGTCGCTTGTAAAAGTTCAGTGTGAAACTTGGTTTTGAACATTAGTTGTGATAGAATTGTCCACAACAGTTAACGTCTCATGGTAGATTTAGTTGAAATTTGAAAAAAAAAAAAAAAGAAAGAAGTTCAAATGGATACAATGTCATCTTTAAAGTATCAAAATCGGTTTAGTTTTTATTTTTCATTAAATTGTATATTATTTTTTATCAAAATTAATTTTTCCATTGATTTGTATATGCTAATAATTAAAAAGTGACACACTGAAGGTACTAAATGAACAATTTTTCCATTGATTTATTATTTCTCTTTTAATAAAAAAAAAAAATTGAAAGCAGTATACGTGGCAGTTGAGTGATCCTAACTTATTTTGGGGTCCTAAATTACGCGTTTTGAGATACAGATTTTATTTTATTTAGCCTTTGGACATTGGCCTCTTATTTAAGCAAATTGGACCTCTGGCTTATCTACAGGGAATCGAGACATTAATCCTAATTAATTGGTGGCGCTTCCTCTAATATTGGTCGTTTCATAATATTGAGATATTCAACCCAATTTTGTCATTATTCCCCCACGTGTTCTTCGGGAATGCATTATCAGGGAGTTTCTACGCTATTATTTGTGGCTTTTTACAAAAGGGCTTGGGACATTGGTCCATTTAATTCTAAATGGTAGTTTAATGGCAACATGCGATGAAAATGTTAATTATTTTGAGAAATTCATTTCATTTTGGTGTAATTAAATTGTAGGACATTGATCCTAATTTATGATGATAGTACTTTTTAGGAAAGGTGGCTTCATCCACCAAATCGATTTGTTCATTCTTTTTATGTAGAAATTCCTAACTAATTAGTTATTAATTTTGAAATCCCTTTTATCATGATGAAAACCATTTTATTAAATCTTCATTTATAAGCATTAGCAGACAAAACATTTGTGAGAGGTTATTTATTTTTGGAAAGATACAATCGACATTATTATATAGAAATAAATAAAAACAAAAATCTACTTCAAATCCAACAACATATAAAGATATGTATAAAGCTTATAAAAAATATCAACATTTATCATGATATAGAAATACTGTAGACAGTTCCGACGTACCAAGATAGGATACATATATATATATATATAAAAGGAATATGCAAACATCCACTTTTTTCAACACTGGAATATATTCTAGAGACGAATAAACTTTGTCTGATAAGACAAATGCTTCATCTTATTGGACAAAATTCATCCAGACCTAGGGAGCTTCTCATGAAAACTTGTCTATCCAAAGTCTAATCAGACGAAACAGATTTGTCTAATTAAACAAAATTGGGTCTTCTGCCTTAAATAGTCTAGATTTTCATCGATCCTTGAACGAATTTGTGAAATGTCTGGCCTTATCCTGGGTCATTCACTGACCATTAAGAGTGTGAAATACGCATAAAAATAATCCTTTAAACACCTCCCTAAGATCAAAGAAAACCATGAGAAAATGGGGTTTTCAAAAATGAGATTTTTATTTAGAAAATCATCTCATATCCATTCACACGTGGATTATGTGACTGGACATAAGGAAGCAATCTCAAAAAGAAACCCTTTATCCTAAAACATGCAGATATAACACATCACAAGCACTCAAAACATGTATTTACACTATATATACAGAAAATACATTAAAAACACCCTCCTATATGAATCAATCCTCAGGTATGTTACCTTTGGACATCTTTAATGTACGGTGGAAGATAGACTTCTAGAAAATCCCTAAGAGTTCTGTCTAATCAGCCAAAGCCTTTGTTTGACCAGACTAAACTTCTTAGTCTAATGAGATAGGATTTTTCCTCAAGACGAGACAATCTAGGACGAGTAAAAAAGGCTTTTTTATTTATAATTTTGACTTGGGATTTCTTAATTAAAACTGTATTTCCTACTAGACATCCAGTATCACTTCATTATAAGATTTTTCTAGAAAGAAAAGACCCGAACCCTAATGTCTATAAATTGCCCCCATTTTGATGGGTGTTGTAAACACATACAAATGTGTAAAGTAACTAATTTAAGTCTGAAGAAATAAAGGCATATATGGATTTATTACCATGTACTTGATTTATTGGAGTTGATGATGGTGCCAAGTCCTATCGGCTTTAGCATCCTGCTTTGGGCGTGTCTCCCCCTTACCTAGGGGTTTTTTTCAACTCTTGCCTTTGGTTTTAGAGACGCTCTCCTCTGTCAAAATATTAGAAGCTCATTCTAATGGTGTTGCAAAAATTTATCCTATGGTGTGGCCTATCTGTAAAGCTTATTAGCTTGCCCCTAATTGGCAAGTGTACGATCAATGTACTAGTTTTTCGAAAAATTTATTAGTTTGCCCCTACATTGGAGTATACTCGGCGACCGGTGTAATGTCTACTCGGATGTTGCCCCTTGTTTGAAGGTTGCCCCCACCTAGAAACAAAAGCATATGATAATACATAGCTTTGAAAAAATCTTATTAGCTTGCCCTCTATATTGGAGCATGCAAGGTTGAATTTGAATTTACACATTAGTCAAGTAGGATGAATTTATACATATTGTTTTGTATAAAAAAATAAATATGTATATAATAAATAAAATGAAATAATAATAATATTGATAACAATAATAACAAAAAAATGATAAAAAAAGCAATTATAGAATAAATAATAAAAAGAATAATAATATTAACAACAATCATAAAATAATAATAATAATAAAATAACAGAAATAAAGGGAAAAGATTGTAAAGCATGCAAAGTTTAGCCAAATGTGAATAGTGCAAAGCAAAATGGGCTGCAAAACGTGAATCGTGAGGGGTGAAAGGAAGATAAAAAGGAGTAGAGGGCGACGTGGAAGACCTTTAGCGATGGGAGTTTGTAAGTGTTGCTAAAAGCCAGAAAACAAGGCGGCTGAAAACTAACAGAAAAGAGGTAGCAAGACTTTTAGCGATGGGACAAAATAAGTGTTGCTAAAGGCCAGCATTGGCTACGAGAGGATAGTTGCCGCCCATAAGGAATTCTTGTAGCTGCGGGAAAAATCAAATGTCGCTAAAAGAACTGGAAAATATAACTACAACCCCATGAACATACCAAATTGATAGAGATGCAATTCTAGGCTAGTTTAATTCATAGGAGGTTGAAAAATTCATTTTTACATAACAAAAATTAAGATGAAAGCAAGAAATGAAATTTAAATTTGAAAGCTAAGGAAGAAGAAAATGAACAGTAGATCTAAAATGCACCCCGACCACTTATTTTGCATGATTTTAATTGATTTATGCAGTTTAATGAGTAAAAATAACAAGGAAACACGATAAATATATCAAAACAAGCAAAAATTGAAAAGATCAAAATGAAGGAAAATTATCTACTGTAAAATCGATTCAATTCTAATTTGGAGGGTTTTTAGGGGGCTAGTAAATATACCCACAGTTTGGCTGGTTCAAAACCAAAAGAATTAAGTAGTTTTTTTTTAGTCTCTGTCCTTGCTTTTTTTCTCAGTTTTATAGTTGAAGAACATGGGAATTTGTTGGTTTTTTTACTCTGAGTGTGTGTTTGCTGTGTATGTAGGTATATGTTATCTTCCTTCTTCGTGCTCTCTCTATCTCTCTTTTCTTTCTTCTACTCTCTCTCTTCTTAGCTTCTACCTTCTCATTCTACCCCCCTCCCCTAGGTTTGTTCCTCCCTTCTCTCTTATATCTCTTTTTCTTCTCCCTTATCAACTCATTATGGAGCATTTAATGCTCCAAACACTACAAGAAAATTCTCAAACACCGACGAAAAATTTTTCGTAGACAATTACCGACGAAAAAATGTTTTCCTTAGGGAAAAATGTCTGAAAATATATATTTTGCGACGGAATAATAAATCCATCGTAAATAATGGAGGGAAATTTGCCGCCCAAATTTACCGACAGAAATTAGCGACGGATTTGAAAAAAACCGTCGTAAATTTGGCATCAATATTTTGCGGCTAAAATTGCACATGAAATTTACCGACGGAATTATTTTACATGCACCCAAACCACTTATTTTACATGATTTAAATTGATTTATGCAGTTTAACGAGTAAAAATAATAGGGAAGCACAATAAATATATCAAAACAAGCAAAAATTGAAAACATCAAAATGAGGGAAAATTATCTACTGTAAAATCGATTTAATTCTAATTTGGAGGGTCTTTGGGGGGCTAGTGAATATACCCTTAATTTGGATGATCCAAAACCAAAAGAATTAAGTAGTTTTTTTTAGCTTTCTCTCCTTGCTTTTTTTCCCGGCTTTATAGTTGAAAAACATGGGAATTTATTGGTTTTTGTTTTACTTAATTTGTGTGTGTGTTTGCTATGTATGTGGGTGGGTGTGTGTTATATTCCTTCTTCGTGCTCTCTCTATCTCTCTTTTCTTTCTTTTCTTCTTTTCTCTTCTGCTCTTTTTCTCTCTTCCTAGCTTTGACCTTCTCATTTTGCCCCCCCCCCCCCCTCAGGTCGATTACTCCCTTCTTTCTGATCTCTTTTTATTCTCCCTTATCAACTCATTATAGAGCACTCCATGCTCTATACGAGGAATAGTAACAAAAATCCTCTATTTTAATTTATTTTTGATTTATTTTTATTATTTAATTTTTTTTATAGCTATCCCATAATTTTATTATATATTTTTATTAGTTAATTAATTTTTATACATATTTATTATTATTATTATTATTATTATTATTTTTAAAAACCATATTTTCTTTTAAAACACAAAACCTGGAGAGAGAGCCTCATACTTCTGTTCCTTAGCTATTTTGGGGCAATATTATCCTCATCGGGGTAACTTTAATCAGAAGTTGTTTCAAGACCTAATGTTTACAGCTCTCTCCGAATTTTATATTTTTTAAAAAATAAAGTTGATCTTTGAAATGCTTTTTCACAGGCTCTCCTCTAAAATTTTCAATGTTTTAAAATAATGCGGCTTTTCTCAAAACTTTTGTCACTGCATTTTTGTAAAATTAAGTAAAAATTTTTAAAAAGAAAAAAGAGAGAAATATATATATATATATATATATATATATATATATATATATATATATATATATATATATATATATATATATATAAGTAATTAATTAATAAAAAATATATAAAAGTAAAAATGGTAGGATAATTATGAAAAATTAAGTAATAAACTTAAATTAAAATAAGAAGATTTTTGCTAATACTCATTTAGAGCATTCAATGCTCTATGATGAGTTTATAAGAAAAGGACAATTTTAGCAAAATAAAAACAAAGAAAGTAGATAGAAAGAGGGGAGGGTAGTAAAACAAAGCAAAAAAGAAGATAGAAAAAAAGGAAGAAAAGAGAAAGAGACAGAAAAGGCACAAAAGAAGGAGTAAAAAAAGGCACAAACCTTAGAGAGAAACAAACACAACTCGAAAAACATCACAACAAAGCCAACACCATATTCTCCATATAAAATCGAAAGAAGGAGAGTGTAACACCCAATACTCGGACATTAGTCCTAGCACTGGAGTGCCACTATTGCTAAAATAGTATTATCATTTATATGATCCACGAGTCTACTTCTTGCCTAATACTTAAACCCAATTGAAATAAATATATTTACCCTAATTGTTACATTCATTTACTATAATTTTAGGTAGCATGACGGTTATAAAATCATGCCTACCCACCTGCAAATTCAAACAAATACTTCCAATAATTCATAATTCATCTCCATAATTTCTCTAATCCATCTTAATTTACCATTCACATAGTTCATTCACACACACACACACACACACACATAACTAATTAGTACCATAAACTATTAATACAAACCATACCATAACAAACTCAATATACATAATATAGTAACACATATCCATAACCCAAAATAATACACATGTGTTTATAATCGACTGAATACATAATTTCATGTTCTAACTAGTTACTGCGACGTGCGCTAGAGCCCACTCGATTCCAATTGGATTCTCAAGGCCCATTTTTAGGGTCCAAGACCGGATGAGCCTCACTATAACTCACAAATTGGCCACTTCACAATAAAAAGGGATTTAAGCCCAATTTATTATTGATGATCAACCCATAAAGGCATCCAATGTGGGCTCAAAGAGGTAAGTTTCATGGAGTCGCCGCCCAATAGAACATGGGAAAATGAATCTCAACCTTTTGATGTCCAAATAGAGATCGGTCATAAGGACATCACTCTTACTTGGAATCTTGGTTAGGTGTTTCTTATAATTAGGTTTTTATTTATTAATATACAACCTCCCTTCTCATATGACGTATTGCGAAGAAAATAAATAAACACATCAATTAGTCAGGAAAATGATAAACGAACAAAGAATTAAATCCACTGCTTAAATTAGTACACAAGAAAATTGTCCAAAGTGAAAATGAAATAAACAACATACATAAACCAGGACATTCATTAGATTGGGAACATTGGTTCCTTCATACATATTTATAAAAGGTGAAGAGTCCTTGTCAATTTTAGAGAAATGTGGGATGAGTGATAATAATTTTGATGAAAATAATACTCTTTTTATTGTGTAGTTTTGGGAGAAAAAAAGTGGACATCGGTCCATTTTATTAGGAAAATACAAATTAATTAAGTAAAAATCATTGAAGTCCTTTTATTAATCATGCCAAAAAATTATTTTTTACTAAACTATTACATCCCCAAGATCAAAATACACGATAAATAATAATTAAAGTACCAAACGATAAATAAATAAATAAAATAAATAAATAATCATATAAATAGAAAAATAAGTAAATAAAGAAAAATAAGGGAAAAGTGATAGAAATTGGAACCGTCTAAGGGATGTCTTTCCAAGGTAAACTAATCTTCCAAAATACTCTAAAAGATATAAAGAGCGATTTCTCAAAAGAACACATATAAAATAAAAAAATTAGCATATAAAATAATAATAAGCCAAATAATGAAATTAAAAACACATTCTGGAATAAAGTACTAAATGAACAAAATGTAAATCATGTAGAAACAGAAGCAAAAATAATATTAACATGTGTCAAAACATGCAAAAACATAAAACATGGAAAATACCTTAAAAATACACCTAAAAGGCTAAAAAATGAGTCATAGACGGCTAATGAAAAGGAAGAATGGCCAAAAGGAGGGAGAGAGATGGGACGAGAAGAAGACGCTGTGACGTCTCATTTGTCACGTTGATAGACGGCCGTCTTTCGGGTCTTCTTCCTGTCTGTCACTCCAAGAAGAGGTATAATGTAGGAAATTCAATTGAAAAAGGGGAAATCAAGCCAACTTCCTAAACATGCAATCTTAAGGCCCTAAGACATGCCAAATCTATACAAAAACAATAAATGAGATTCAAATCATGCCAACACAATATAAAACATACCACAACAAAATTTAGATATCTTCATATTCTAATGGATGAAGATAAGATCCTAGCATACCATCCTAATGCATGTTGAACAATTTAAATAGTCATGGCATAATAGAGATCACTAACAAACATAATGACTAACACAAAGACACAAAACATGGTATCATAATTGACAAATAAGCATGTTTAACTAGATGAGAATAATCATGAACTTAGAGAGAGAAAGTGAATAGAGCCTAGAATATTACCCTTAAAAATTCATAATCCTGGAACTTTAGAAAATGCACTCCAAGCTTCAGTCCTTGATTCCTATGTTAAGATAGAAAAACATTTGTTTTAGTGTGAAAATAAACTTGTTTGAAGTAATGGAATTCCAAGAACAAAGAATTGGATTTCTCTTTCTCAGAAATCTGCCTTCTTTTCCACAAGTGAAAAATTCACCTTTGAAAACCCTAATTTTTCCTTTTTATACCTAGGGAGGAGTTAGAGTTGATCTTTAACTCTAATCCCTCAAAGTTGGGAGCTTAAATCCTTTAAAATCCGCCCCAAAATCAGATTCTCCAAAATCTAATCTTTATCCAAGATTGTCAAAACTAAAAAATGTGGAAAATTTGGAAATATCCCCACAGATGGGTGTTTGTAAATGATAGACAACCATTCCTCATATGATTCCACAAATTTTAAAAATACCCTATGATCTGACCTAGACTAAAGGAAAACAACCGTCTGTCATGAAGAAAGCCAAAACTCAAGGTTTTTGAAATTCCTTTTAAAACTCTTGGTGAAACCCACAAAAAAATTTATAGAAATGTAGAAGTCAAGGCTAAAACATCGAGATTCATGCTTTTTGTCAGAAGTATATGTAATGCCCTAAAATTTCCTAGGTCCGAATATCATTTAATCATAGTTACCATTTGGAAATTTATTTTCCATTATTACATCTTATTCCCATTTCATCTCCAAGTGAGTCGAAGTTGGTTTCTTTGCTATTTCGCTCGCCCATTACATGCCAATTTAAAATTTTACCGCAGAGTTATTATTCATTTGGTAAAAATTTTGGCAGCATAATGGCTATAATATTAACCTATGCCTCTTGCAAAAGTTCAAAAACACACTCCCAAATGTTCAACTTCCAACTCTAATATTCTAGGCAACAACACAACACTTCTCTAATTCATCACAACCATCACAATCACAAGTCATCGATACCATTACATATACAAATATTTACAGTCCATATATCATCAAATAAGTGCACATATACATGCCATAATATTTTGGAGTCACAACTCATTACATATATATAACCTTAATCTAAAATAATACACATACATCATATATCAAACACTACTTAAAAATTTACTTCTTTCTCCATTTGTCTTGTATCCTGGATCTTGAGTACTTATCCTTACTCGTAGCAAACAACTACGTGCTAAACATAAAGCCTAGTGTTTGATACCCAACTAACAAATTTCACTACTCTACATAGTTTTTAGTTTAAATAAAATACTACTTTTTTTTACCCTAGTATAATTAATCTCACTTATTGAATTTATTCATCAACATTTTTTTTTCACTTGATTTCTTAAATTAATCAAATTAACTACTTAATTTCCATGTATTTACTTTATTTTCTCAATTCTCACTTTTACCCATAAGGTTTGGGTGAAATTACATTTTTACCCTTAATATTCATTTCTTTTATCAAAATTCCATCTATGTCCTCATCTTTTGCCAAAATGGCATCTATATCCCTTCTTTTACCAAAATGACATCTATGTCCCTAATTTTTCCATAATTACCATTTTACACTTGGTTTTCCTCTTTAAACATTTTCACCACAAGTTCACCTTTTTACCCCTAAAATTCCATTTCTTTCATTTTAGTCCTTAAATTCATTTCTTGTACCAAAATTACATTTTAGTCCTCCTTTTTACAACTTTTTTACTAAATTATGATTTTGCCCTCCGTTTATCGAATTTACTTCATAATTCCAATTTTACCCTTCCTAACCACATTTTCATTATTTTTTGACCATTTTGCCCCTAAATAATCATTTAATAATATTTATTCCAGTTTAACTCCAAACATTCATTTTTACTTATTATTTATCATTTCTTCTCATTTTTCATCATAATTTCATTGTTTTAGTTTTGCTCTTAGTAGTATATAGGGAAATGAAACCCTCAAATTGGATATGCAGGATGTGGACCCCACAAGTCTATATCTGCATATTTCTCATTTCTCTTTCTTTTTTTTCTTCTCTTTCTCATTCTTTTCGCATTTTCATAGTGTGGGACTGCCTTTGGCTCACTATTGCGAGTCCCTATAAGACACCCTTATACTCCCTTAGAAGGAATACAAGAGCATCACAAGCCCTAACAAATTCATCTCGTTACATTATTTTCACTTACATGTTCTTTATATCTCTTAAATTATGTCTTTTTATTGTTAACAATTACCTTACTTAATTTCATTCAATCTTTAGATCACAACATATATAATTACATATATTATCTCAAAATACTTATATAATATTTACATAACTTGTTCATTACTTACATTACATGTTCTTTACATTAGACAACACATAAAAATGACTATATACCAAAATTAGCATCAAGCTTTACTCCTAGTGGCCTGCAGATGTTAATTTGAGAACTGACACTTTACTTTACACTTGTATACCCACATGAAAAGAACACCCGTGTTGAGCAATGGCTCAGTAGGGAGTAAAAATAATGCAATAGACTTCTAGCTGAAGTCTTAACATAAATAATACAATATGCCAATATACATTACATAATGGCATTTTATAGGCAACCTAACCTATCTTGGTGCTCATATCATCATATACATACTTTCAAAGTAGTAACTTTATGCATTCAGTAATACCTTAAATACCATTATGATTATCACAAACAAACACACTCACAATATCATTGAGAAATACTAGCTTTACGATGAGGCACTAAAACATTTATATCATTCATCACTTATATCACTTTATTCGACTGAATTCCTATTAATGGTAGATAACGGGAACAAACACTAGATATTGACAAGAAATATCAATCACTAGAGATGCAATGGTCTCAAATCACTAGATGTCAACAGGTATCAGAACACTAGACACATTTCGATACCAAAACTAGCAGCTGCAATCACTATCCCTTATAAGCATACCTATATTGTAAGGACCCAAAATAGGTCCTAGTAGAATTTAAGGGCAATTACATATTATTAAAGTCTATTGAGTATTATTGGATGAATTATTAAGAGTTAAGATATTGATTGGGGCAAAAATGTAATCAAGTTATCCTTTATTATGTGATAAATGTGTAAATTATATGGTATGAATTTTATAAGGTAATAAAATATTTAATTATATTGGTTTAATAATATTCAAGGTTATAATTAAAGTATGAAGTATTAATTTAGGGGTCAATTTATAAATATGGCATTTTAAGGGTCAAATGTGAATAAATGAATAATTGAGAGGTCAATTTATCAAAGGAATTAAATGGAGAGGTTGATTTAAAGGATAGATTAAAAGGAGGGGTCAAACTATAGCATGAAAAAAAGGTGTGTGATAGTTGTGTGACATGTAAATTCTTAAAGGACTAAGAAGGATATTTACCATGGCATTATATATAAAGGTTAAAAGTGGAGAGAGAGGTGTGTGTCGGCAATTGAAAGTGAAAAACCAGAAATTCTTTATTCCTATTCTCTCATTTTCTTTGAAATCATTCAAGCAACTAAGTGATGATTTATGATGGTTAAGTAAAGGCAACTAAGTGTACAACTTTAAGGTAAATAATCTTTACTGAATTTCATCTTCTTCTTTTCATTTTGTTAAGATAATGGTAGAGTAAAGTGCTGGAAGTTAAGTTAATGAATGATGATGTTGGATGTAAAGGAGAAGAGGAGGGTAGAAACAAGTAAAGGAAAAGTAGTTACAAAGAGTAGAGAGCAAGGAGAATTTAAAGAAGATTTGAGTTGCATGTCCAGGTTTGAGAACTTGTTCTTCATGCATGTGTGTGGATATCAATTTTTATGCTTGGATTACTTAATTTTGATTGTAATTTATTAGTTTATTTAGGGTTAATGAGAGATTTAAATAGGAAAATCATATTTTTGAATGTTGAGGAAAAACTGGGTGTGGTTCTTGTGAACCAGCCTACTTGTTTTGTCCATATCTGGAGTTATAGACCTCTGATTGAGGTGGTTCAAAATTATGGGTAAACTAAATTCAATTATTTAAAATTCATTAGAAGAAGTCGTGGCTTGATTCTGTCGTTAAGGAACTCATAAAATTCATACAAGTGAATTGTTTGTGTGTATAGAAAGTTTTGAACAGTTACCAATGTTTTAACCATATTAAGTCAAAATTGAGTAAGGTTTGATTTTATGTAAACTTGGTATAATGATAAACAACTTTGTAGAAGATACCTAGGGATAAATATGTTTGTATGCTATCCAAATATTCACTTGAAATTGTAGTGACCTGTTATTCTTGGTTCCGAAACAGATTGTAGAAAATATGATATATCTCCTTGTATGGTGAAAAGAATACTATGAGGTTAAATTATGGGAACAATAGACTTCTAAACCTGTACTTTTCATGAAGAAAGTAAAGCCTAAATCTTTC
Source organism: Excoecaria agallocha (assembly GCA_037975025.1). Taxonomy (NCBI): domain Eukaryota; kingdom Viridiplantae; phylum Streptophyta; class Magnoliopsida; order Malpighiales; family Euphorbiaceae; genus Excoecaria; species Excoecaria agallocha. The sequence goes on along the minus strand of CM075815.1, from coordinate 19,986,249 downwards.
CTTAAGCTTGTTTAATTTTAGCTTAATTTCAGACCTATACACAACATTGTTAATATGAACAGTAATTAATAAAGTGTAAAATCAATTTTGCATGTGTTTTATTTTGCATGAATATGATGATATTGATTGTGTTATTATAATATTTGGTTTATGGAAGAGATGAATCGAAAGCATGCAAATCAAAGTTGAAAGAAGAAAAGTTAATCAATTTGAAATTCTGGGTTAAGTTTCTATGAAGCGGTTTTGGAATTTTGTGGATATCTCGAGTTTTATAGCTCCAATTTGGGAAATTCCAATTGCTAATTAAACTTAAGAATGGATTCATAGTTTTGTAGAAGAAACCTAAATGTGATTCTGTCCCTAAGTATTTTTTATTTTTATTTGAAATTCATATTAAGATGCTATCTAGTTGTAGAGAGCAGGTTCCAGTATTTTTGAAATAATGTTTGATAGAGAAGTCTAAATCCTATGAGAAAAAATCCTGGATAAAATAGACTTATAGGAGAACAATTTTCATGGAGGAAGGTTGGCTTAAATCTGTACAAATTTTCTTCTATGAATTTTCTAATTAGTAACTAAAACTGATTTTGTTATTGTGAACTGCTGTCTAGTGTTAACGAACAGCTTGTAGTATTTTTCTTATAACTCATGATAGAAAAATCAAAATTCTATGGGATAAAATTCCAGTTAAAATAGACTTACAGGAGTACAACTCTTATGAATAAATGTTAGTTCAATTCTGTACTTATTTTGTTCCACAAATTTTTCAATATGGTCACACAAACTGTTTTAAAAAAAATGCACTCTTGGACAGTCTGTAATCTTTGGGTTATCACTCCTAATTTAATGGTCCTATTTGACTGGTATTTGAAGCATGAGAAAGTAGTGATATTAAAGATTATTATTTAAAAGTCCAATTTGGTTAATTAAGCCATTTAGCATGGCAAAATTAAAATGTTAAACAGAACTAAAAATCTGTCTATCTTATTCACTATAACCTAATTCTTTGATGTATAAATATACTACATGTAATAATAATAATATGATATTTTACAGTAATTTGATCATAAAATGATAACATTGCTGGTTGTATAATTATAGGTAATAATAGTGGTATTGTAAATTTATACATGACTATGGTGTTAGATGATATATGTATACGACAAAAAGGTACGATAATATTATAAACTAAAGCTATAAGTGTATAAAAGTTTAGAAAATATAGTATGCAACAAGACCAAACTAGCATATGGATAATTACTTATTTTAATGAATATGATTATGCCTATACGCTTATGTCTACTGAATAATATGTTAAGGTAAATGATTACAGTATTATATAATTACAGTTGCTTGATTTGATACCTGAGTGTGATTGTGTGTGTGTGTGTGTGTGTGTGTGTGTGTGTGTGTGTGTATATATATATATATATATATATATAGTCATACATATATGTACGCATATAGGTTAACCTGTTGTGAACATGATCATACACATCATTAATTAAAGGAACTTAATAGAGCGTGATGTTATGTATCATCATATTACATATGTAAAATAGCTACTTGATTTGAAGGGATTACAAGTACAAAATAGTAATACTTAATTATGCTCAAGATAATATATTTATAGAAAATTTATACATTTATATCTATGACATTATACTCGTATATATACATGAATATATATGTATGAACATCAATATGTATATGATGAGAAAAGAGCAAAGTACAGAATAGCAATATTGAATTGTGCATATGATCACATGTTTACAAAAAGTTATACGTGAGCATGTATATGATTACCTTATACATAGTTATATAAGAGTATACATGTATATGAATGAATAAAGAAAAGATAACGTAAAGAGATTTTACTGCCTGCGTTGAGTCTAGGAAGTGGATAGATAGGCATGCCTATAAGGGTACCTTACAGTTGCGATAGTTTCAACCTCGTTTGGGTTGTAGTCAACCCCGTTTGGGTGACTAAACAGACCTGGTCCCTTTTGGATCAGTGGTGCCTTCAAGTGACCTATTATCTCTTTGGTGCCTTCGGGTGACCTATTATCTCCTTAGTGCCTTCGGGTGACCTAGTACCTTCGTGTACCACCGTATAACCCGTTATCCACCTCTTTAGAGTAGTGAAGGCTTTATACCAATGTTAAGAAAAGTTGATTTAAAGTTTTATGAAGCATGACAATTCCTAAATTTGACTTCATAATATATATATTACGTATGAAATTCCTTTTCATCACATATGGAAATTATGATATTAAAAGAGTTTGCAATATACACTTATGCATAATTATTGCATATAAAAATTGTATGTACAGAGTTATATGAATAAACTAGTGCATTACTAATATCTAGCTAAATGATTTGTATGATACATCATATATGCAAGCTATGAAAATGTATTGCCAATATAAGTGTTTTCTTTACAATGGAATATAAGAATTATGTTTAGGTATTCATGTTGGTGACAACCTTTCAATTAATACATTGGGTTATGTGTTTTTCTTATAACTACTCGTTCTTGCTTTCTATTGGGAAATGATGTACAATGTCTTGTATGCAAATATAAAATATTTACGGATCTATAAGTGATAAACTCAATATGATATTGGTATTTGAGATGGAAGTAAGTTAGTAATTCAATGTATGCATTCGTACAATAAATGTCATAATTACATTTTAGATCAATAAATGAAGAACTTGCTTAGTATTAATGCTATGTATTTCTCATGAAGATACATATATATTCTTGTTAAACATATGCTTAAATTTGAATATGTTTATTCCTAGAATATGTCAAGGTGTGTGGTATGAGGACTCTTGTTCATTTCTTTTATTGAACTAGTATCTTTTACATTTAAGCAGAAGGTATGTTAGTAGTTCATGATGTATGCTTGTTGACGACCACCGTGAGTGGTCGTTTGTCATATTTGTGTTTCCCACTAAGCTTTATAGCTTAGCATAGGTTCTTTATCCTTGTAGGTTACGAGGATAGGACTTTCTCCTAAGACTGATATCTTCAACAGGTTGGCCAACACATGTTTTAGAAGATTGATAATAGTCTTCTTTTTGTTCTTATATTTTGTAGTTATAGAAACTTTAATTATGTTGGAAATTTTGTAATTACTATAGATGTTTTGTATATGTAATATTTGATGATAATGAGATGCACCTATAAGTAAAGCTTCTAATAGTTAACTTTTAGATATTTGTTTAGTAGAATAACAGATGTAATGTTATGATAAGCATGCTTAATTAATACTAAATAAAGGATATGTACAGATTATAGGATAAGGGTGCTACATATATATTCACTACTGTGTGAAATTCAAGCTTACAATAAGACTTTGATCATCGAAGAGTATCACATTTAATACATTTAGGATTGTAGAGTCATACATACAATACAACATACAACAATATCACTAAATGATTCATATTTAGTTACTATTAAGATACACTTCAACATGTTTATCACTTATTATTTAACATGTAACACTAAGTATACAAATATTGATGTTCATTCATATTCATTATTTGTACATATTTATACACTTATACATATTCATGTCACATATTGTCCTTATTTTTATGTCTGATATACTTTAAAAGTATTAGAGGAAGTTCGAGTAAGTTTTGGTGACAATTCGGGGCCTAAAAACTACTCGTAAGAAGAAGTAGGGGAGGCACACGGTGGGGACTAATTAGTTCAGACTGTGAGCAAGGTCCAAATTCGGTTCTGACATGGTGGGAACTAATAATTAGTTCTAACCTTGAGCACCATTTCTCCCTTTGTGTTTTTTTTCCCATTTTATTTCTTTTTTTTTCAATTTTTAAATTCCCTACATTACACTTCCTTCTAGTTACGTATGTGCATGCTTATATAAAATGATTATATTACCCGTAATCTTTTAAGATAATTACTTCTATATCTACACTTCATTGGCTAACCTAGCACATATTAATCACATTATTACTTAAGCATACATACGTTCTCCTAGGGTATAAATAGAGGCCCATCAAGGTAAATGTTCCTATGGCTAGCCAATTATATCTTATACCTGCAGTTTTGCTTCTAAATACTAAGGGAAAAACTATTCTCATATCAATAATGTAATATAACCATATTATGTATCCACTACATTTCATATTATGCACATCATTTTTCACTCATTTATTATGTAACTTTATTTCCATATATTAAAACATTATAATCACATTAGTCTAATCCCAAATACCATTCAGCTACATATAACCACATGCCTTCCATAATTCATTTCATGTTAGTTTTAATTCTTATCATGTCATTAATGTCTAATTTACATATATCTCACATTATTTCATTATTTTCATCACATATTCAATCATAACCACATGCCATACCATTTGGCCCATACTAGTCAACTTGAATATATTTTCAATTAATTCACAAAACTCTTTCTAATTATGTTTTTCATGCATATTAAACATTACTCTAACATTAGTTCAATTTAATTTCTTATGTAACCTTAATTCTATATACTTACATAATAGGTCACATAACTAATGTACTATTTCTAATAATAGTTTCATGCTTCTAACATCACATATCTCTCTAATTATCATCTAATTGCATGAATTTACCATAAATTTGAATTAAGGCTCACATCACACAATTTTTCTCTAAGTTACATAATAGGTGTTTTAACTAATTTCACGCACTTTTATTCATTCTTTTGTACAATTTTTCATGCTAATTAAATTCTTTGACATTCAATTTCATTATTCTAGCTTTAATTTGAGTTTAGACATAATATATACTAAAACCCCTAAATTACATAAATTAGGTTATTAATAAAATTAGCTAGTTTATGTATCCACATACCTTAAATCACTTGTTTTTCTTCAAATCTCATTTTCTTTTCCTTTTTTTTTCTTCCTCCTCATTTTGTTATTCACGTAAGCCAAAATGAACATAATATATACTCATGAAATTCTCTTCACTTTCCATCAAAAATCATAAGAAAACACTAATCTATTAAATTTCCAAATTAATTTTAACAAAAATGCATAAATTTACTTACTTGGTGGATTTTCTCTCACTTAAAATCCCATACTTTTCCAACTTAATTTTGCTTTAAACTTGTTTCTTAGGTTGAGAGGATAATATATTTGAAAACTAGATGAAATTTGAGGTAGGAAAGTTATGGAAAATGAGAGCTTGAAGAAAGTTGTAATAGAGGAATTTCTTAGGGAGAATTCGGCCACCTTAGGAAGAAGAAGAAAATGGTTGCACTTTGGACAGGTTTGGAGGGATTTCTAAAAATCTCTATTTTTTCTTTTAGTGGGATAAAAATGGATGGCCAAGATTAGATCGCTTACTATTTAATCTAAGGGCTAATATTTAACCATTTGTCATCCTCTCATTGGCTACTTATTTTAATTATTATTTTACCACCAAAATAATTCTAAAATTATGTAATAATATTAACTTAGCAATATTTAAAATTTTAAGTCAATCTGGGTTCACTTAGATATAATTCTAGCTTCGAAGGTAAAATTCTGCTCATCCGAAATCTAAAAATTCAAATTTGTTAGAAAATTTATTTTTTACTCCTAAATATTAATTGGGATTATTTAAAGTAGGTTTATATGAATAAAATAATTTTTGAAGGTCTATGGAATATTTTTGGGCAAGACAAAGTTTGGTTAAACCCTCAATACAATCCTAAAATTTTTTTCTCTGTCTATTTTAAAGGCCTATTTGACCTCAAATTATACCAGTAGAATCTTCATAAATTGTACTTTCCAATGGTGATGAAAAATTTTTGTAGGCTTTTGATGGCACTATTCACCCTGGTGTCACCTAGTGTTATTATTACCCCAAAAAGTATAATTTTGAAGACCAAAATAGTGAGGGTGTCATAGTATAATTGGTTTCTCATCATTGGGTAGCTCTGATTAAGGCTGCCTTGGGTCACGGTGTCTATAGTTGCCCTCAATTTTTGGGAACCTGTGCATTAGTGCCAAAGTAAGCCAAATTCAGAGTAAAAGGATATAATATGCATACCTGAGTCAGCAAATCTCTAGTTGATTGATTTAAAACATGCACCATTTGAGGTAGTAAGTCTCTAGTTGGGTAGTTACCTTCAATTTCTCAATGTGTTAGCCCCTGGTAGGGTATTCACCATTAATTTATCGATATGTTAACCCTTCATTGACTATCTGAGTAGTGCTAGCTTGTAGGCATGCAGAATCAAAATGTGTTGTTGATTGGTTGATGCCATCTGTTAGCATGTTTAATCTTATTGTTGTGGTTGTTGCCATCTGTAGGCATATCTACCTCTTCATGAATCAATATTCTTGTTGGAGAATTTCTAGCAAATATGCACTTGTGAGGAGTCACTAATGGTGTGAACTTAGAAGCTTTCTTTCCATTTGTAGATCTACCTTAGAGACACTAGAATATAATTATTTTCCTTATCATTAGAAGTTAAAACAACCTTCTAGACTATTCCTCTTTTAGTGTGCTTTAGTTTTATACTGTGATCTTAGCTTCAACCATATGGATCAATCACTGATGAAGTGTTTCACTTTATCTTCAGCTATGTGGATCAATCAATGGTGAAGTGTTTCACTTTGTCTTCAACCATGCAGATCAATCAATGGTGAAGTATTTCACTTTGTCTTCAGCCATATGGATCAATCATTGGTGAAGTATTTTCACTTTGTAAACCTTTCCATCAGTTTAATAATTCCCTTATCCATAGGAGATAGGAAAGATTATGACTATCTCTTTTAAATCCTTCCATAGTACAAAAATATATCCATAATTCTCTTTGTTGTGTATCTCTTTTGATTTCAACTTGTTCAGGTGGTAAGACTCTTTCAGAGTTAGAAAATATATACACTTCTCTTTATTGTGCATCTCTTTTGATTTCAACCAGTTTAGGTGGTAAGACTCTTTTAAAGTTAGAAAATATTTGCACTTCTCTTTGCTATATATATCTTTTGATTTCAACCTATACAGGTGGTAAGACTCTTCCAAAGTCAGAAAATATCTAGACTTCTCTTTGCAGTGGATCTCTTTTGATTTCAACCTGTTCAAGTCACTCCTTATGGTGTTGTAGGTATCCTAGAGTGATAACAAAGAAAAAGGAATTATCACAGACTCTCATAATTTATCCTTCTAATCCAGTTTAGTGTAGGTATCATCATCTCCATTCCATAAGAAGACAATATATCTACTATAGTTTTTGACACTTTCTAATGGTTGTGTCTCCAATATAGAGAAAACCATCATCATCAGGGCTATTTGTATGATGATTGTCTATGAAATGTGGAATATATGCCTTTTAAGAGGGCCTTGGTACTTGTGAAAATGGTTTAGTATTAGTACCTTGCTTATTGACTTTAGAAGATTTGTCATTTTAATGTGTGTCAATTGTGGTCAAGTCATTCATTTTCCATTTTATCTATTGTTTTTACTCTTTATTCATTTACCTTGTTGTTTTTTTGTCATTATCATTTTTGTTGTTATTATTGCTTTTAGTTTTATTGCTTTTGTTATGTTCATTTCTTTTGTCATACATCTTAGTCTTGAATAGAATAATCATGGAAAATAGAATGCTAGAATAATTAAAAACAAAATAAAACATAAATAACTACACATCATCAGTTTTATATACATCAAAATGTCCAAAAAGTTTCCAAACTCCCTTAATACAAAATATATTACTACTATGATGACATAGGCCCTCTACGATATGACGATCCAAATGGAAAATGAAAGCTAATGGCTTAAGAGGTATGTGTGGTGCTACTACCTGTTGTGGTGCTGGTGGCTGCTCTTATTGCTACCAAAACTAAAACTCAAATCCTGGAAGTATAGCAGTTAGTGGCTACAAAATCTATGATCACCTCAGACAAATGATCTAAGTTCTCCCCTAACCCAAAGATTACTCATGAGTGTTGCTTTAAGTACCTCATAGGATCGTTCCTCAGGTTCTTGATGTAGGCTCTCAACTGCTCATAAGTTTGAATCACAACCTTTTTACCTCTAGGGACCTCCTTCTCAATACGCCCGATATGCTGTCTAATCTGGGTAATATAATCATTAACCACCTATAGGGTGTCATACTGAGTCTGCTTGTATACCTTGTACGCCAATTTGGTGCTGAGTCTGAATATATCGTATAAGGGCTAGGATGATCTGTAGAGTTTGATCCTATTGCTAAATGGCATCCTCTATGGTGGATAACCTCATAGAGATATAATTTAATGGTTAATGGTCATGTTATTGGAGGTGGCATTGGCTTAGCTGGTAATGGAGTATTAGAGGTGGATACACCGGGATGGTCGTATGGACTGAACCTTCTATGAACTCTAAAAGGAGAAAAATAGGGTTAGACTAAAGACTGTATTGGTGGAGGTACTGCTGGTGGAGGTGGGCTTTTAAGTAAGTCATCTAAATCAAACCTCATATCCCTCTCCAAGTCTAGATTTATATCAGCCCCTTGTGGCTTATAAGGCTCATCATGTAGAGTGTGCTCAGGCTAAGCAGGTGGTGTTGGAGGTGCCTCATGCTCTTGGCCTTGATCCTCTACTGGTGGCAATCTATACTACATTCTGGTTTGCAGGACTTTTAGTAGCCTGCACTGTCCAACCTGTCTATGAAATTAGCTCGACTATCTTTATAATGAGGGCTACTTACAAGTCTACAAAGGTATCCTCCTCGAGTACTAGACCAATTATGGCCTTCTATGCCCCTAAATGTAATAATAGGTGAGTCACCACTCCTCCTATGCATATCTATGTGGCTGATTATGTGGCCACTCTGACCAAAGTGGAGATGATCTCATGAGTAATTTCCACCCTCCTGTGGCTATGCATGGCCCATAGAAAGTAAATATTGATTGCATTAATCGACCTGAGATTGTTGGTGTGGCCAAGGTATGATGTGGCAAGGACCCTTTGGATGTATCTATAGGCCTGGGTAGCTAGCATGGTGCTTTTGGCAATATTTGGGTAGTACACAGCTCCTAGCAATGTGATCTACACCTAATGATCCCTCATCACTCCTCTCTCTAGGGTCAAGATGTCTACTTTAATGGGTAACCCTATGGCCTTGGTAAAGTAGTACCGATGCCTTGGACTTTGAAGGTGATGATACTCTCCCCTGTGTCCAGTCTCTGGAACCTTCTATACTGCAGAGTCACCAAAAACTCTCATGTAATGTTTGGATAAGTAAGAAAGGACGAGGCAAAAAATGCTATCCATCCCACAATAGTCAATAATCCATTTACCTGATCCAGTATACGCTTGCTCTGCAGGAACTGGTGGGATATAAATCTATTGGTGTGGTACTAAACCTGAGATAAAGCTCAATATTTATCTACCTTTCACTCATTCATCCACTTTAGAGTTGGTGTAGCCTGTGCCTCGGGGTATGGAGCCACCTATAAAAGGTTAAAAGTAATTCTTTTAGAAGTAACTCGCATTGCAAGTAATAGCATAAATCGAACTCATATGAATTTTTATCAAAATTTTGGCAGCATGTTTGATTAAATTGGTGCTGGCCAACCTTTAAAACCCTAAAACTTTATTTGTTATTAATAGTACCTTCCTACAATGAACAGTAACAATAGAATGGTATTTGGTGTGATTACATTAGCATTAGTACAGTAGAATTCATAAGAACCCGAGAGTTGAACATACGTGAGCTAGGGAAATTTTAGGATGGGTGACCTACCAAAAAGTTTGGTATTTACCATTAGATGAGATAATGTGAATTAAAGGGAGTCCAGTGGTATACTTTGAGAAGAAATTAAGCTTAGATAGGTCTCTATAATAGACAGTGAAGAATTTTCCCGATATCGTTATTCAGGTTGACCATAGGTTTGATCGAACCCAAAAAAATTCTATAGATCTTCAAAAATTATTTTGATTGCAACACAAGATTTAATGTAGATAATCGTGGACTTGCTATATCAAAGAATACAAGCCCTTAATGCTTCACAGCCTTAGCATTAGCTGCCACCATAGTCGCCCAAAAAACACATACTAGAATTGTTAAAGAAATTAGGGGCAAAAGACTTTTATGGTAGGGATTAGTTGACTGTTACAGAAGCCGAAGAATGGCTGAAAAAGATTAGGCCCCACATATACATAGTGGGAGTGATGTAATATGGCATGGTATGCACATAAATATCACGCAGCGAAAAATAATAAAATTTGATCATACATGCCACACAATTCCATGACAAGAATCGAAACATGCAATTTTAGGGTTTTAAAACTTACAACTTTAGATGCCCTTGTTACTTGATTTTGATTATGACCAGCAACCAAGGAGGATATCTTAGCCTTAGACCTTCACCACCAATGCCAAGGAACAGCCTTTACGCCACTCCTCTCTATTCTCACACACACACTTGCAAAGATAGCTTAAAACAGAGATTGCTAGCTCTCAAATTAAGTATTGTGTAATGGCTATGGTTTGAAGCTACAAGACTTGATCTTGTACTTCTTTTAGGTGCTATTAATGCCCAAAAACACAAGAAAGTAAGAAAGAGTTCTTCCCCTTGTGTGTTTCGGCCAAGAGAGAAATGTGAGTGAGAGAGAAACAATTCACGCCAAAACCTAGCAATAACTAGGTTTTCACGTTTTTTTCTCTACCAATATATATCACCTAATTATGTAAGTGATTAATCTAAAATCTACTACCTCAAGATAATTTATTTTAGCCTTAATAACATCTTTAAAATAAGTAATATATATTGATTCAAACTCTTTTGATTTAATCCAAGATAAAACATAAGACATTATAATCAAATTAATCACTTAATTTGGAAATTCACATGTGCCGAAATTCCCTTAGTATTTAATCTTGGAATTTCGGCTATGTCATCTCTTAATTAGGTGTTTTAATTTGATTTAAATATCATTAGGATTTAATACTCAATTAACTTAATTAATACAATATAATTAATTAATAGAAATTAAACCATGTGGGCTGAATTTTTCTCTCTCATGGACCAAGGTCCAATAGCATTTATAATGCCCATTACATATATTAATTTGACTTTAATTAAAAGCCCAAATTAATGCCTAATACTTTATTTAAATATTTTAAGCCCAATGCTTTGTGTGCAATCGTATAGGTCCATTTAATGTTGGCAATGAATTAATGAATTAATTCAAAGGCTATATATATATTCTCTAGCAAGATATTATAGCATTCCAAATTAAATGAAAATGCATATGGCATTTAGTGACCTAATGCAATTTTGCATAGTCCCTTACCCATAAATATCAGAATTAATATAAGGCATGGAACTGGTCATCCTTATATATATTAATTCTTTTCTTGATATTCCAGTGACATTGAACTCTCAGATAAATAATGATTACTCATTATTTCATCTTGGTATGGCTATACACTTCTCAGTTCACTGATCAAGTGGCTGATGATATTTTCTCTCTTATAGAGAGGGGTAATCCCTTCACTTCTCTCTTGCTCTCTAACATGAATCAATGTATACCCAAGCATACCCGTACTTGTCACTCTGTTACGAGTACGTTAGGTGTATGTCAAAGCACATAGTAATTCATAAAGAGTTTCATAGAGATTTTAGGTCTAAGAACTCCGATACAAAACTTGCATATGAGAAACACTTATGACTTATACCATGTAGTGTTATCATGAGTGGATCGAATCCAGATACCATGTTCTAAACATGTATCTATGATCTCTGATTGACACTCTTGTCCTTATGATCCATAAGATAGAACTCAACTTATCAGAGAGAGCTTACTAGTCTTAATTCATTTGTTATTCCCGTAACAATGACTGACTAGGGATATTTAGAATGAAGTCTCATTTGTTTCAAGGTCTTACAACCATGTGCCTCACACATGATAACTTAAACTAAAACAATGTTCTTGGATAGTTCTATCAATTGATATGCACAGGAATACAATAGATAAAACAAATGCCTCCTTTATTAACTAAAGTGTTTTATTACAATGTATTGGGGCTAGGGCTTACACTAACAATCTCCCACTAGCACTAGTCCCAATTGAGCATAGCCCTAAGACTGAATGCTCTCAAATGAGTTTCGTGCAGATTTGGACGCAACTATTTCATCAAAGGATCTACTACATTGTCTTCACTTGCTATCTTGCTAACCTTGACGTCCCCACGATCAATGATTTCTCTGATCAGGTGGTACCTCCTGAGTATGTGTTTGGATTTTTGGTGTGACCGGGGCTTCTTGGCCTGTACGATGGCCCCGTTGTTGTCACAGAAAATTTCTAATAGATCTAGGATGCTTAGGACCACTCCTAATCCAGAAATGAAATTTTTAATCCAAACAGCCTCTTTTGCAGCCTCACTCGCTGCAATATACTCAGATTCTATAGTTGAGTCGGCAACGGTCTCTTGCTTCGAGCTTCTCCAGCTGATAGCACCACCGTTTAAAACAAAAACGAATCCAGATTACGATCTAGAATCCTGAATGCTGGTCTGAAAAGTAGAATCGGCATAACCTTGTATGACGAGCTTTTCTTGACCACCATACACCAAGAAGTGATCCTTAGTCCTTCGTAGGTACTTCAGAATCCCTTTTACAGCAACCAGTGCTTTTCACCAGGGTCTTGCTGAAACCTACTGGTTATACTCAGTGCATGAGCAACATCCAACCTAGTACATAACATAGCGTACATGATAGATCCAATAGTAGATGCATATGGAATTCTACTCATGTTGTCCCTTTCCTCTTTGGTTTTAGGGCACTGTTCTTTAGTCAAAGGAACTCCCAAAGCCAAAGGTATGTACCTTTTCTTTGAGTCTCCCATACCAAAATGCTTTAGTACTTTGTCTATGTACTTTTCTTGACTTAGTCCTAAAAGCCAATTCGATCTAAATCTATAGATTCGAATACCAAGTATTGTCTCGGCTTCACCTAAGTCTTTCATTGAGAAACATTTCCCTAACCATTGCTTAACCTTTTGCAATGTTGGAATTTCATTCCCAATGAGAAGGATGTCATCCACATATAGGACCATAAATACTACTATGCTCCTACTAACCTTCTTGTACACATAAGGCTCATCTTCGTTCTTGATGAAGTCAAATTCTTTGATTGCCTCATCAAAACGAAGATTCCAACTTCGGGATGCTTGCTTTAATCCATAAATGGATTTTTGAAGCTTGCAAACCTTCTTAGGATTCTTGGGATTGACAAAACCCTTAAGTTGTGTCATATACACATCCTCAAGTAAATTTTCGTTGAGGAAAGCAGTTTTGACATCCATTTGCCATATCTCATAATCATGATATGCAGCTATGGCAAGCAAGATCCTAATGGACTTGAGCATGACTACAGGCGAAAAGGTTTCATCATAGTCTACACCATGAGTTTGTCGAAAACTTTTTGCTACTAGTCTACCTTTGTAGGTCTTATTAGCTTTGAGTTTGAATAGCCACTTGCATTCAATTACCTTAGTACCTTTCGATGGATCAACCAAGGTCCAAACCTGGTTATCGTACATTGATTGCATCTCGAATTTCGTGGCTTCAAGCCAATTTTTCGAGTCTGGGCTCTCAATAGCTTCTCGGTAGGTAGTAGGCTCCTTACGATCTATTAACTCAATAGTGTCACTGTCAGTGATTAGAAATCTATATCTCTCAATCTCCTGACATACCCTACCGGACCTTTTAGGTACTTGTGTAATGGGTTCTTGTTCCACAACTGGTTGTGAACTTGATCCCACTTCCAACTCATCCTCTATAGGAGTTTGCAGCACTTGAATTTCTCCAAGTTCTACTTTACTCCCACTGTCTTTCTTGAAAAGGAACTCCTTTTCCAAGAAAACAGCCTTGCGAGCAACAAATACTTCGTTCTCGGCTTGTGAGTAAAAGCAGTATCCCTTTGTTTCTTTGGGATAACCCACAAACAAGCAGACAGTGGATTTGGACTCTAGTTTGTCAGATGTTAATTTCTTAACATGTGCTTCACAGCCCCAAATCTTGAGAAACGATATATTGGGTTCTTTCCCAGTCCATACCTCGTATGGTGTCTTCTTAACTGCTTTAGTTGGAGTACGGTTTAGTAGAAACATAGCAGTTTTTAATGCATAAACCTAAAAAAAGACAGGAAGATTTGCTTGACTCATCATAGATCGAACCATGTCCAACAGAGTTCGATTTCTCCTTTCGGACACACCATTCCATTATGGTGTTCCAGGAGGAGTGAGCTGTGAAATAATATCACACTCTTTTAGATAACTGTCAAACTCTTGGCTTAAGTATTCGCCACCTCGATCTAATCGAATGGTTTTTATACTTTTGCCAAGTTGTTTTTCTACTTCGTTTTTAAACTCTTTGAACTTCTCAAAAGTTTCAGATTTGTACTTCATTAGATAGACATAGCCATATCTACTAAAGTCATCTATGAACGTCACGAAGTAGCTAAAACCACCTCTAGCTTGTGTACTTAATGGTCCACATACATCGATATGTATTAGTTCCAATAAGCCATTAGTCCTTGCACCTTTCTTGTTAAAAGGACTCTTTGTAATTTTTCCATGCAAACATGGCTTGCATGTATCATAAGACTCTAAGTCGAATGACCCAAGCACTCCAGTTTTGTAGAGTCTTGAAATGCATTTTTCGTTTGCATGCCCTAAACGACAATGCCAGAAGTAAGTAGGGTTCAATTCATTTGATTTAACCCTCTTTGTATTAATGTTGTATATGGACTCTTTGTTTTGTAGATCAAGGATATAAAGGCCATTTTGCAACATGGCATTGCCATAAGAAATGCCTTGATGACGAATATGAGCATTGCCATTTTTAATAACAAAATCAAATTCATCCAAATCCAAACAAGAAACTGAAATAATGTTTCTGCTTATAGCAGGCACATAATAACAAGTTTTCAAAACTAAACAAAGTCCGGAAGGTAAAGTGAGTTGATAGTCACCTATCTCTATGGCAGCAACTCGTGCTCCATTCCCCACACGGAGGTCCACTTCATTCTTTCCAAGTAACCGCCTATTTCTTAGCCCTTGCACATTTGAACAAATGTGAGAACCACAACCGGTATCCAATACCTAAGTGGTAAAAATAGAAAGGTTAGTCTCAACAACAAAAATACCAGAACTGGATGCCTTGGCTCCATTCTTCTTTTGTTCTTCCTTGAAGAGAGCACAATTCTTCCTTCAATACCCTATTTTGTTGCAGTGGAAGCAAGTGCTCTCGCTCTCTTTGAGCTTCTGCGCCTTGGGCTTGGATTGGGCCTGAGGTGCACTCCCACTTGACTTAAACTGAGCCAGTTCATTCTTGGGTTTTGCCTTTCCCTTTCCTTTCCCCTTAGCGGGTCCCTTCTTAATGCCTCCTTGAACCATCAGCACGGGATTGGTTTTTCGAATGTTCTCTTCAACATTCTTAAGCATCCCATGAAGCTCAGTGACTGACTTATTCATTGCATGCATGTTATAATTCATCACAAATGGATCATAATCATCAGTCAATGATCCTAAGATCAAGTCAGTGGCTAATTTCTTTGGCACTTGTACCTCAAGCTTCTCAAGAGTATCAAGATACCCTTTCATCTTGAGTACATGGGTACTAACAGGAGTACCCGTAGCTATCTTACAAGAAATTAATGCCTTTGTTGTCACAAACCTCTCGTTACGAGCTTGCTCTAGGAACATCTCCTTGAGGTGCACCATGATCGCATAAGCCTCTTGGTCCATGAATTGCTTTTACAAGTCAGGCACCATAATGGCTAGCATCAGACAAGTTACATCATTAGAGTCGCTCTTCTTGGTCTCAAAAGTTTCCTTTTGAATCGCAGAGGCGTTCCTACCAGGTTCTTCAGGCAAGGGTGCATCCAAAACATACAACTTTTTCTCTTGCTTAGGAACTATTCTTAAGTTTCGAGACCAGTCTATGAAATTGGTGCCATTCAATTTGTCCTTTTCAAGGACCGATTGCAATGAGAAATTGTTGTTTGAAGAAGCCATTTTCAATCTACAATAAAATTTAGCAAGATTAAATGAGGTCTTATTATAATCCCACAAACCGAATTAATATCCCCTTAAATAATTCGCATTAGTTATTTTAATGTGGGCCAAGATCCACTTTTCACAATAACTTATTAGTCAAGCTGAGCTTGTACACCTAACAAGTTAAGTTACTTAGGTAGGAAAAACTCCAATCATGTCTCGTACATGACTCTTGGATCAAATGGGCTAACATCTTAAGATGTTATAGCACAAACCCATTTATTAGTTGCCTAGGTCCGGGCATCCCTTTCCATGTTAAGTCCAACCTACATTCACAACCCATGCCTCACAAAGATAATGGGGTGCATCTAGGACTCCTAGTCTACGTGACCGATGATCGATGCCTTGACATGTTTTGAATTAGGAAGGGAACTTTGTGACTTATTATTTTTAGGGATTCATTTTATTACAGCTTACATGGCATACGCTTTGTCATCCATTCATAGCATGCATATATAAATAATTGCATAAAGTAAAGTGTGACAAACATGGGCCCAAAAACCTATAACTAAGATTCTATACTATTACATAAGAATCTTCGAGTTGGGCTTCTCCACTCCAGTGGGCTTCGTCTTGATTTACAAAGTCTTCAAGTAAATTCTATTCTAAGAAATAAATGAAACTTTTACAATAATACATAATGGCTCGCAGGCCATATTTAATTACAAAAACCCAGGGCCCATGAATGCACCATGCATATTCATTCATCACACCAAACAAGCAAATAAATATACATAACATTCATGGATCAAACAAAGTCCAATTTTAATTAATTTAGCCAAACCCATTAATAGAAATTATGTACTTGAACTTTTAAGAGATGACCCTGTGATGGGCCCGGGCCGAAGTCCAATGGACTGAATCCTCTTATTGAATAAGTTCTCTTAAAAGCCCAAAACACAAACTAGTTAGATTTGTGCTATAAATCAACTCTAGTATAATTTCCAATTTTGCCATTTTTAATTTTATGTCATACAGCCCATAAACATTAAAAATACATATAATATGTACCAACATAAATTAAAACACAAAATCATGTAGAACATATATATGATACACGGCATGTATATAAAAACAAACAAACAACAAAACTAGTTGTTTAATGCTTATGTGATGCAACAAAAATGCACAAATACTTAAATCAATTTTATGAGTCATTTAATAATTAAAATAAGGTCATAAATATTGATTTAATATTCTGTACCAATCTGATCTAAATGTGTTTTTACCATTTTAATCAAAACAAAACAAACAATGTTGATTAAACATGTAACAAACACAAACTAGTCATAGTTTTAATTGATTTTAAAATTAATAAGTTAAATTTTCATGGACCAGAATTAAAACCAAATTTAAAATATGTCCATACCTGATATTTAATCTTTAAAAATCACTTACAAACATGCCAAAATCGTTTTTACATTTAATATTTAAAACTAGTTGTTAAACTAACAATTAACATGCCAAATAGCACCTAGTTTTAATATTAACATGTACCATCAAGTATTATCAATTAAATCCGACCATTAACAGCTCCTTGAACATCTTAGGACAGTATATTAACATGTCATATTAATTATAATACCTATCTAATCATTTAAATTCGTTTTTACACCAAAACAATGCAAAAAACTCAAAACAGAAAATTTCAGCATTGCATGTATTTAAAATAACGATTTTTGATTAATTATTTCATGCATCTAAAGCACTAAAATAAGCATGTTTAGGCTCTGATACCACTGATGTAATATGACATGGTATGCACATAAAGATCATGCAGCGGAAAACAATAAAATTTGATCATACATGCCATACAATTCCATGACAAGAATCGAAACATGCAATTTTAGGGTTTTAAAACTAACAACTTTAGATGCCTTTGTTACTTGATTTTGATGATGACCAGCAACCAAGGAGGATATCTTAGCCTTAGACCTTCACCACCAATGCCAAGGAACAGCCTTTACGCCACTCCTCTCTATTCTCACACACACACTTGCAAAGATAGCTTAAAACCGAGATTGCTAGCTCTCAAATTAAGTATTGTGTAATGGCTATGGTTTGAAGCTACAAGACTTGATCTTGTACTTCTTTTAGGTGCTATTAATGCCCAAAAACACAAGAAAGCAACAAAGAGTTCTTCACCTTGTGTGTTTCGGCCAAGAGAGAAATGTGAGTGAGAGAGAAACAATTCACGCCAAAACCTAGCAATAACTAGGGTTTCACGTTTTTTTCTCTACCAATATATATCACCTAATTACGTAAGTGATTAATCTAAAATCCACTACCTCAAAATAATTTATTTTAGCCTTAATCACTTCCTTAAAATAAGTAATATATATTGATTCAAACTCTTTTGATTTAATCCAAGATAAAACATAAGACATTATAATCAAATTAATCACTTAATTTGGAGATTCACATGTGCCAAAATTCCCTTAGTATTTAATCTTGGAATTTTGGCTATGTCATCTCTTAATTAGGTGTTTTAATTTGATTTAAATATCATTAGGATTTAATACTCAATTAACTTAATTAATACAATATAATTAATTAATAGAAATTAAACCATATGGGCTGATTTTTTCTCTCTCATGGACCAAGGTCCAATAGCATTTATAATGCCATTACATATATTAATTTGACTTTAATTAAAAGCCCAAATTAATGCCCAATACTTTATTTAAATATTTTAAGCCCAATACTTTGTGTGCAATCCTATAGGTCCATTTAATGTTGGCAATGAATTAATGAATTAATTCAAAGGCTATATATATTCTCTAGCAAGATATTATAGCATTCCAAATTAAATGAAAATGCATATGGCATTTAGTAACCTAATGCAATTTTGCATAGTCCCTTATCCATAAATATCAGAATTAATATAAGGCATGGAACTAGTCATCCTTATATATATTAATTCCTTTCTTGATATTCCAGTGACATTGAACTCTCAGATTAATAATGATTACTCATTATTTTATCTCGGTATGGCCATACACTTCTCAGTTCACTGATCAAGTGGCCGATGATATTTTCTCTCTTATAGAGAGGGGTAATCCCTTCACTTTTCTCATGCTCTCTAACATGAATCAATGTATACCCAAGCATACCCGTACTTGTCACTCTGTTACGAGCACGTTATGTGTATGTCAAAGCACACAATAATTCATAAAGAGTTTCATAGAGATTTTAGGTCTAAGAACTCCGATACAAAACTTGCATATGAGAAACACTTATGACTTGTACCATGTAGTGTTCTCATGAGTGGATTGAATCCAGATACCATGTTCTAAACATGTATCTATGATCTCTGATTGACACTCTTGTCCTTATGATCCGTAAGACAGAACTCAACTTATTAGAGAGAGCATACTAGTCTTAATTCATTTGTTATTCCCATAACAATGACTAACTAGGGATATTTAGAATAAAGTCTCATTTGTTTCAAGGTCTTACAACCATGTGCCTCACACATGATAACTTAAACTGAAACAACATTCTTGGATAGTTCTATCAATTGATATGCACAGGAATACAATAGATAAAACAAATGCTCCATTTATTAACTAAAGTGTTTTATTACAATGTATTGGGGCTAGGGTTTACACTAACAGGGAGATCATGAGATGGTACACTCCAACAGAAAAGTTGACATGGCCATTTTTTCTTTAACAATTTGGGCAAAAAAATAGGCAAGGAATAGCAACAGGCTATAAAAAATTCTTTCTGGCAACTATGATAGGGTAATAGGATAGTACAAAAGTATGAGAGAGAATTTGAGAGGCTCAGTGCTTATATGAACAACTAAAACAGGCCTCTAGTAAAATTCTATTAGCTATTTGAATAAGGACTTCATGATAGAATCAGGGAAGCATTAGTGGCACACGAGTACACCAATATGATAGCTCCAATTTGGACAACCATGGGAGTTGAAGCCATACAAGCTGATAAAGCCAAAAGGCAGGCTAGATCACAGCAGAGGAGGAGACCATCGGGAGGTTTACCATGTGGACCTAGTAAAAAAGCCTAAGCATTCTGCTATTCCTCTACAAGGTTTTATAGCCACTCCAGCATAGAGCCATAAATCTAGAGCTCAAACTACCCCACCAACCACCTTTATTGCTAGTGCTCCTCGAGGCATTGGGAGATTTGATAATCCTATATGCAATCATTATAGGCATTGCCATCTAGGTGAATGTTGGAGATTGATGGGAGCCTATTTGAAATATGGGTCAAAAGATCATTTGCAGAAAGATTACCCTTGAGGATAGGCTACTACATTAGCTACTCTCGCAGACAAACCTAGCACTATACCACCCAGAGGTTGTAGGAGAGGTGGACCCACTAGACCTACACCAATGAGAGGGAGTGAACAGATGCCTCCAATAGCAGAAGAATAACTACCTACTCGCAGTTATGCAGTTAGAGTTAGAAAGGACCAAGACAATCCTGATGTCATAGTAGGTAAATTTATTTGTTTGATATTCTAGTTTATGCTTTAATTAATCTTGGGTCCACACACCGATGCCTTAGTATAAGGATTGCACATAGGAAGGGTTTGGTTAGATCAAAACTAGATCAGGATATATTAGTGAGTAATCCTTTGGGGCACAACGTCATAGTAAATAAGGTTTGTAAAGACTGCCCCATTCAAATACAACAAACCATTTTCCTTGCAAGTTTGATTGAGCTCCCCTTTCTTGAATTTGATGTAATCTTGGGGATGGATTGGCTTCCACAAATATCAAGTAAAGGTTGATTCTCGACTAAAAAGGATTACATTGAAAACTCTTAAGGGATAAGAGATCACTATTATGGGGGAAAGATTTGATTTTTTTGTCAAATGTCATCTTGGCCATTGCAACAAATAGATGTATCTGAGAGGGGTGTAAAGCCTATTTAGCTTACGCGATGGAAGCTAAAGAAGAAAAACCTAAAGTCAGTGATGTGCCCAATGTTTGTGACTTCCCTGATGAGTTACCAAGTTTGCCCCAGAAAGGGAAGTGAATTCACTGTTGATGTGGTGCTTGGTACTGCTCTTATCTCTATAGCTCTTTATCACATGACACCTATACAATTTAAAGAGTTAAAAATTTAACTGTGGGAGCTACTCGACAAAAGATTCATACACCCTAGTGTATCACCTTGGGGTGCACTAGTACTATTTATGAAAAAGAAGGATGAAGCATTATGACTTGTATTGATTATAGGCAGCTCAACAAAGTCACAATAAAGAAAAAATATCCCTTACTTAGAATTGATGACTTATTTGACCAGTTGAAAGGTACGGGTATGTTCTCTAAAATTAACTTGAGATTGGGTTACTATTAGCTTTGGGTTAGAGATGCAGATGTACCAAAGGAAGCTTTTCGTACTCAATATGGTCATTATAAGTTCTTAGTCATGCCTTTTAGCCTCACCAATACACCAGCAGCACTTATGGACTTAATGAATCATATCTTTCACCTATATCTGGATTAATTTGTGGTTGTGTTCATTGATGACATTCTAGTGTATTCAAAAACCCCAAAAAAGCATGATAAACACTTATGAATCATGCTACAGACACTGAGAGATGTATGCAAAGTTGAGCAAGTGTGAGTTTTGGCTTAATAAAGTCACCTTCCTTGTTCATGTAAGTATCTATAGAAGGGATCAAGGTTGACCCCAAAAAGATTGAAGCTATCCTGGAATGGAAACTACCTAAAAATTTCACTAAAGTAAGGAGTTTCCTTAGATTAGCTAGCTACTACAAATGTTTTGTTAAAGGGTTTTTCATGATAGATGCTCCACTCACCAGGTTACTACAGAAGAATGATAGGTTTGAATGGACTGATCGATGTTGGGAAAGTTTTGAAGGTTTGAAATGTATGCTAACTGAAGCTCCTATTCTCACATAGCCCATACAGTAAACACTTTATCATCTATAGTAAAGCTTTCAGAAATGGATTAGGATGTTTATTAATGTAAAAGGGTAAAGTGATAGCCTATGCTTC
Organism: Excoecaria agallocha; assembly: GCA_037975025.1. NCBI lineage: Eukaryota > Viridiplantae > Streptophyta > Magnoliopsida > Malpighiales > Euphorbiaceae > Excoecaria > Excoecaria agallocha. The sequence goes on along the minus strand of CM075815.1, from coordinate 19,964,182 downwards.
TAGGCACCTTAAGATCTATGAAAAAAAACTATCTTACCTATGATTTAGAGTTAGTAGCAATTGTGTTCGCATTACAGATTTAGAGGTGTAGACACTATAACCTGAGGTAGCCTAAATTAAGGTTACTTAATGATGAGAAAACAATATATTTTTTATAGTAGGTGTGGAACTCGAAACTTTGATTATAAATTTCTCACAATTTTCTTGAAGATTTTATGATTTCTTAAGTGTTTTTGAAAGGTTTTAACAAAAGAGAATGAAAATCCTTGATCTTGGCCTTTAGTTGTGACAAACGGTCGTCTGTCACGTGAGGGACGGTTATTTGTGGCCCTTTCTCTCCATTCCAAGTCAGATCAGGGGCATTTTTGTGAATTTTGGTTTTTTTTATCTATGTTATGGCTGCCTATCATGAAGGACGACCATCTGTGGTTAAAAACATAGATTTCTCACATTTTTGGAAATCCAAAAATAGAAGATAGATATCAGGAAATTTTAATCTGGATGTTAGGGTGTCTATCCCTCTAGATTTGGAGAGATAGAGTTGGAATTAAACTCTAACTTTACCCTAGGTATAAAAGGAAAAGATTTTAAGGGTTCTAGGAGAGGATCATTCTTGATACAGGGATAATTTTTAGAGGGGCAGAAAACTAATTTCTCTCTTTGTAAGAAGAAAAACTCTCTAACAACTTTTTTGATCTAAGAACACACACACACAAAGAATCATTAAGTTTTCTGAAATGCAAAGAATACAATCGGAGTGGAGATTTAGACTTCAAGGAATTTAGAGTCATAATATCTCCTAAGGGTAATAATCTAGGGTCTTCTTTGATTTTCTCCCTTTAAAAATTATCATGCAAGATTTTATCGATTATTGTTTAAATAAATGTGTTTATGTGTTGTGTTTTGATGATATACATGTTTAAAACCTGATGATGTAAGAATCTAGATTAATGTGCATGCTAATGATGTGATCAAGTTAGGGTTTCCTCCATTGTTGTATATTTTCAAGCTTTATTTTTATTATGTTCTTTTAGGTTTTAATGAGTTTTTAGAATAGTTAATACACGTTTTAAGATATTAATCTCATTGTGGCATGTTTTAGGCTTTGATAATTGAGTATTTATGGTTAGTTTTAATTTTATATGATTTTTGGTTGAGTTTTCTACATTATATTTTGTTCTATGAGTGACAAACGGGAAGAAGCTCCCATGGATGGCTATCTATCAAAGCGATAGACGACACATTGTTGGAGTTCCTTCTCGTCCCATCCCTTCTTCAGTTATGGCTATCCGTCACCTTTCTAAGGGTGTCTGTGGCTGATTTTTAGGCCTTTCATCATGTATTTCATGCATTATATTGTTGTTTGTATCACATCTTTGATCCCCAAAATTTTTATTTTCAATTTTGTACATATTTAAATTATGTACACGTGGTTCTACTAATAATTCTCTTTTCTATATTTTATTATTTACTTGTGTTTTTCTAGTAATGCTAATTTATCTACTTTTTTGTGGTTTATGTACGTATATGGCTTTACTCATTTTGCAAGATTTTGTGAAGCATTTTATGTCCAGAGTTATGCCTCGGTTGGCTAATGACTATCATTCGCCATTTAGTTATTTCATTCATTTTATTTATTTATTATATAGTCCACTTTTATGATTATTTATTATTTTTAGATGTATTTTATTTCAAAGATGTAATATTCAGTAAAAAAAGACTTTTTGTGCAGGTCGAAAAGGAAAAAACAATTAAAATGATTTTTGTTAATTAAGTTAGGTTTTCTCTTAAAACTTAGACTAATGTCTAATTTTTCACCTTAAAAGTCATGACAAAGCAAAAAAAGATTTTCATAAAACATGTATGAAGGAACTAATTCTCCCACCTTAAATGAATATCCAGATTAATGTATGATGTTTGTTTTTTTTATTTCTTTTTCTGTGGATGATTTCCTTATGTAATAATTTAAGTAGGACTTTGTTTTTTATTGCTTTCTTTACTTGATTGGGATGTTTACTTATTTTATTGCATATTTATTGTGTGAGAGAGGAGAGTAGATTAATGTTGAAAACTCAATTATAAAATAATGCACAACCAAGGTGCCTAATAAGAGTGACTTCTCGAACACCAAGCTCTGTTTAGGTATCAAAAGTTCGAGAATCATTTCCCAATATTTTATTGGGTAGCGACTCTATGACACTTACCTTTTTGGGCCTATTAATATATGCCTTCATAGGTTGACTACTAAGAATAATTTGGACTTGATCCCTTTTTATTGCAAAATAGCCAATTTATGATTAATAGTGAACCTCTTCTAGTCTCGAAACCTAAAAGCAAGCCTTTAAGAATCCAACCGGAATCAAGCATGGCTCTAGTGTACGTCATAGTGGTGACTTTAATGTGGTTAATGAGACCTTACTCCTAAAATCATTTTGGTTAAGTTTTTTATAATTGGGTTTTCTTTATTAATCCTATCTCTTTTCAAAAATTGCTAACATCTTAGAGCCTTAAAACTAAGTTAGGCATCCTTTTTTAGCCCCGGTGCTATCCTGAAGCATGACCTACATTCACTCAATGTAGGGAGGTGCTAAGGAGACCCACCAGCCTAAGTCTTGTACCAATTAGTATATAAAATGGTGACCTATCGATTGTTATGCTCATGATGAGCTAAACCTATTAGTAGGGACCATGCTTGGGTAGCCCTAGAGTTTCATCACCCTTAACTCAAGCCCATGGAATGACAATAGCAACTTCTTTTAGGTTTTATAACAATAATAATTTTTGCCTGCTATATGGACCTTTGTGTATTGACTAAACTTAAACAAATTAGGAGGATAACGATTAGAGGCTACCATACCTTGGTGGGCTTAACCCAACTCGTATGAGTTAGTTAAAATACATAATGGTCAAAACCTATATACCTACACTTTTAATTAGAAAGGTTATGCTGACGGTGTTCTATTATGCACTACTATTGGGTCCGTAGTTGGCCTATAGGCCAAGCCCACTTAAGAAAGAGACCACACCTCCTATGTGGGAGCAATAAGGGTGGAAGGTTATTGTTGTGTTTATGTGTGGTTTTGATTGATGTCTAACGAAAGCCTTCATTACATTCTTGCATCATGTATATACCATCCTCATGCATCATTCCTAACATCTGATCTTTGCAACCATTATAGATTCATCTAGATGGTCAAGAGGGTTAGACAGTCGCCTTATTCAAAGACCAATAGTCAAGTTACCAAGACTCAGCTCAATTTCAGAGTTGGGTTCGAAAGTCAGTTCAAAGATAAGTGCAAGGAGTCAAGAAATAAGCTCAGACATAGAAGAAGAGTAGTTGAATGAAATAAAAAAAAGTTACTAATGAGATTGAGAGATTGCCATCTTTAAGGGAAAGGTTAGTTGCATCAGTTGTTAGGACCTTGATGATGAGGAATGAGTTAGATAGGAGGCTAGATAGGTATCTCCAAGAGTTTAAGGAGAGAATATTGGCTATGATTGGTGGATTGGTGGCCTCTATAACACCACCTATTAGAACTCAGCGTGTAGCACCCACTCATGAGATAGTGGAGCCAACCCATATCGGGGATGCTGCCATAGTAGATGTTACTATGCTTCGAGATCCACCAAGGAAGGAGAGGAGGTATGACCCTAAAAATGATTATATTGAAGAGGAATACGAAGGATTATGTTCCTCCCATAATGAATATGAGGAGCAGAGTTTCTAATGCTGAGGATCCAGCCTTTAAAAAGATGGAAGAAAAAGTTGAGGTTGGGTCTAAGCTGCTGTCTATTGGTAGGGGAATAAGCCCTAAAGATAGGCATTTAGATGGAGATGAGCCATTGTCACAAAGGTTTAAGATACTGAACTTGCTGAGCTTTGATGGTACTTCAGACCCTTCAACCTATGTTAAATAATATACACTGATCATGAAAGGGACCACCCTAACCAGAAAGCAGGTGGAATATTTTTTCTAAGTTTGATAGGGCCTACAATTAATTAGTATTATGGGTTGGATAGGCGCACCAAGGAAGATTGGGATCTATATAATGAAGAGTTCCTTAAACAATACTACAAAAATATTAGAATGGAGGTTACTTTGAAAGACCTTGAGTTACTTTAGCAAAAACATAACGAATCCTTTCACGAGTACCTCATTAGGTGGATCAAATGGAAGCTTAACACAGCTGATCAGATTAGGCTATTTATTTAAAATGTAAACCCATACATGAGAGATGGTTTGAAAATGAAAGGTTTGAAAGATTGGGATTTGTTAAAGGATATAGCCATAAAAGCTGATGGAGAGTACCTAGCCAAAAGGGCAAACAATAGGGGTGCCAGGAGGAACTTTGGTAATAACAAAGCAGTTGGGCACAATAGTGGATCGAATAGAACTGGAAAGATTACTGAAGTGTCTACTATAGAAGCTAGTTAGAGGCATTATTCCAATTTGGGTAAGTCACTGTCTTAGGTACTAGATCATTTGAGCAAGAAAGGGGAGCTTTAGCCACTGCTCTCTAGGCCTGCCAACAGGTAAGGACTTCCCCACCATAGAAAAGACTAATATTATGCATACAAACAGCACACCAGGCATCTGACTGACTATTGTCGCACCTTGAGAAATAAAATTCAGGATTTGATAGAAAACAAATAGATTTTGGATCCTAAAAGGAGAGACAAGAAGAAAAAAAGGAGGTTATAATGTCATGCCACCTCTAGCGTTTATGATCATGTCTAGCTTGCTTGAATGGTATGTCATGAGAGACCTTTATGGGAATGAGTACATGGCCATTACTCACTCACCCCTGAAGTCACATAGCTAAGTGATGAAATTCGGTTAGTTTTAATGATAGATTGACTGACTATTGTCTCACCTTGAGAAATAAAATTCAGGATTTGATAGATAACAAATAGATTTTGGATCCTAAAAGGAGAGACAAGAAGAAAAAAAGGAGGTTATAATGTCATGCCACCTCTAGCATTTATGATCATGTCTAGCTTGCCTGAATGGTATGTCATGAGAGACCTTTATGGGAATGAGTACATGGCCATTACTCACTCACCCCTGAAGTAACATAGCTAAGTGATGAAATTCGGTTAGTTTTAATGATAGATTGACTGACTATTGTTGCACCTTGAGAAATAAAATTCAGGATTTGATAGATAACAAATAGATTTTGGATCCTAAAAGGAGAGACAAGAAGAAAAAAAGGAGGTTATAATGTCATGCCACCTCTAGCATTTATGATCATGTCTAGCTTGCCTGAATGGTATGTCATGAGAGACCTTTATGGGAATGAGTACATGGCCATTACTCACTCACCCCTGAAGTAACATAGCTAAGTGATGAAATTCGGTTAGTTTTAATGATAGATTGCTAGAATACCCCCACAAAAAGTGAGGATGAAGGGGCTTTAGTGCCTATTGACATTTAGAGTTCAGCCAGTGAAGGTGAAGAGGAGATGAAAAAAGAGAAGAAGGTAAGGGTGTTCTTTAGGATTGGAAGAGTAGCCCCAGAGATTGAAAAGTAGCTAGCTCCTATTGCAGTGCCTGTGGAAAAGGAAGTTGATGGAATAAGATAATTAAGTTGTTGAATAAGACACAAGCACAAATTTCTGTTTGAGATTTGTGGGCACACCATTAAAGTCCACCAAAATTTCCGTCAAGGGCTACAAATAAAAGGTCTTTCCATGAGGTATTAAACCCCTAGCCTCAGAAGGAAGGATGCCAAGGGCATAGGCCACGTCCTTGGGATAACTGGAAATAATAGAAGGTAGACATGGTCGACTATTAAGGACAAACCTAGCACCAATGATCTTAACAAATTCTTTTGGAAAAGGGCACAATTTCTGGTAGGTAAACCTAAACACATGGAATCGCAGGTCCTAATATTGAGTAGTAGCAAAAATCAAATTTTTATTAAAAGAAACTCTTTTTAGAAACCTCGGGTTAGAATATAGAGCCAAAAGAGGTGCAAATTTACAAGCATAAAAGTCATTATAATAGGAATTTTCAAATAGTCTAAGTGTAGAAATAACAGGAAGAAATAAATAATAGACAAGAAAAATGGCCAAAAAGGGAAAGAAAAAAAGAATGAGAAGAGAGAGAAAGTACCTGGCAAAAGCTTCCTTGGAAAAGGAGAAGTCAAAGGCATAAAGACCAAGAAAAGTTGGCACTATTTATAAAAAGAAGGATGACAGATAGTCGTCCCTCGAGAAGCAAGCCACAGCCAGCACATCTATCATCTTTGGATGACCAAAATGCATTTTTTTGCATGTCCCATGCACTACACATATATGTTATTGCATTTTCTTATGCTTTCATTTTTGTAGGGGAATCCAAAGGCTTCAGGACCAAGGCAAAAAAAAATTAAAAGAATTTGGATGCAAGGAGTTCGAAAATTCAAGAGGCATGATAAATTTTAGGAAGGATTCTGGGTTTCAAGTAAATATGTATGACAAATAAATAATACATGTTTATAAATACATAGATAAGATGAAATAATGTCAAACATATGTGACAAAGACAGAAATAATGTGCTTTTAGGTAAATAATGGAAATAAGAATTAAAAAATGAAATAATAAAATTAAAAAGAAGGAAAATAAGGTCAAAAATGAGTGATAGACGAGATGTACTAGATGGTCGTCTGTTGCTATTGACGGATGGGTTGCCCATTTGTTGCTAAAAAATTTGAAAATAAAAGTCTCTTCTTCTTCTTCTTCCTCATTCTCCTAAAACCGCCATTTCCAAAACCTTAAAGGTTCACTCGATTTTCCTAAGTTTCCTTCTTTATTTTTTATCCATTTTTTGAGTTGTTTGTGCCTAAATTCTCTTGGGAATGGTGCACACTTTAGGGAGCAATTTATTTCTATTTTCTTTTGCTTTCTCTTTCATCCTTGTTCACATCACAAGTAAGTATTATTTAAGTTATTTTCTACATTTTACTTATTTGTTTTGTTAGTTTAATTATTCTTTAGACCTCTTTTTGTATTTTTAGACCTTTAGTAGTAGATAATTTATGTGAGCATGCTGCCTTGTAGTTTATAATTGAATGTTGCCTTTAGGAGTGTAATTTAATTTTATAAATGACCATTTACATGACACTGTAGCTAGGAACAACTTTATGTATGAGCACATCAATTGTAAATAGTTTAGCAACTAATGTAGGTAGCTCTTATTTATATTTGCTTTTTTTTAGCATATTGTACTAAGATTGTAGTTGCACTTAGATAATTCGAGACAAATTTAATTTCTTGTGTTAAATGGTTTAGGTTGTGTTGCTTGGAAAGCAATGATGGCCTGTGGATTGGTTTAAAATGATTTTTTATGTAGGGGGCAAGTACATTCCTAGTCGGAATGCTATCGAATTTTTGTTAAAATTTCTATAAATTCTTAAATATTTATTGTACCTCATTTGTCGTGCTTGCTTGATAGATCGCCCGATGATGGGCTTAGGATGTCATTCATTATATTATGGTGCTTAGTACACATTTCCATGTAAGTTGGCTATCTCCATCTGAGCCGACATGCTGTCAAAATTCTAACTAATTCTAATACACTGATTTACTTGTAACTCAAGTTAGTCATTGAAATTAGACATATGATCTCTTTTGTAGGATACCTCGAAGGATAGCACTGCTACTCTGGCTCAGCCCATACCTATATACATGATGCCTGAGCAAGCCACCAGATATCAAGCCTTGCTATGAGTTCAGTTCTGAGCTAGCCATTTCATATCCAGGTAGTTTTTGTAGTCTATCAAACTGATGGAAGAGATTAATCGACTCTTAGCTAGAGCTGAGTCAACAGAGTTCTTTACCTCAGTATTTCAGACCTACCAGATGTCACTAGGGAGGTCATAGCCACACTGGAGTATGAAAGCTTATAGAGATCGAACACCAAGGAGGGTTTGGTATATTCTGAGCATTGGGCATTCACTACAACATTACATGTCAGCAATTCACTAAGGCCATGGGCCTTTTGATTGGGCTTGATGTGGTCAACCTCGATAGGATAGTGGACTGGACTAGATAGATGGCAGTGGTACATCTAGGGGCCAGATATTAGTTAGACACAACAAAGAGCATGATGTTAGCCACTTAGGTATATCGATATGATAAGTATTAATTATATTATATTATTAGTGTGTCTAAATTGTTAATTTAGTGTTAATTTGTTTAATTTTTTAAATTCCATTTTTGTGGATTAAATTACAATTTTTAGTGTTTTTAGGGACTTAAATGAAGAAAGAAGAAAATTTCATGGCAAAAAGGAGAATTGTTTGACTTAAAGATTTTTGAAGAGTTGAAATCACATAGTCCAGAAGCCAGCCACTAGCTGGAGTGAATTCTCACTCTACCAAGTGAGGCATGAGAAGCAGGGCATCAATGAAGTCTCAAATTTTGATTAAGACTCTACTTCCTATTTTATTAAAACTCAAATTCCTCTCTCATTTAGGAAGTTTGAAGACATTAAAATTTCTTCTTTGGAGGCTATATAAGCACACATAAACATCAGAGTTGGGGGATAGAGAGAGTAGAAGAGAATTAAAAATGTTGCTTAGTTTTTAACCAAGTTTTCTTTAGTTAATTTTGTACAGTAGTTTAGCTTAGTTTTTCTATTTTTCTTAATTTACAATCCTTGTGCTTTAATTCAATGCAAGTTTGATTATTTCTTAGTTCTTGTGCAAATTCTTATCTTTGATTGTATTGAGATTGATTGTTAACTTATTTAATTAATAGTTGATTATTAATTTAAGTATGATCTATGATATGTATGTTCTTTGGTTAAATCATTGGTATTGATGCATGATTATTTTCTAAATTTGAAATAATTATGTGTTAGTAAGGATAGCTTAACACTAAGAAAAGTTGAACTAAGAATAGGTTGGAGTTAATTTGCTTGACAAAGATTTTAATGGATGTCTAGGAGTTTAAAACTGGATTTTCATGCTAAGTGTTAGATTTGTCTAGGATTTTAATACTTAGAATGATATTCTTGCATAAGATATCTGGCTTTATTACTAGTTTTTCCATAATCACTTGTGTTTATTTTTTTTGAGTTATTGTAATGAAAGTTGAGGTAGATAGTTCCTTTAGCAAGAGAATTTCAGTTATTTTTTGTGTTTAATGCATGTTAGTTTAATTTTAGTTTTGTTTTGCTTTATTGTCCATTTAGTTTAGTTCTTACCTTTAAATCAAAAACTTGGGAAACAATCTTAGATTAATTTAATTCATACATAGATATTATTTTTAACAATCCATGTTTCTTTGGGTACGATATTTGGGGTCTTAATATATATTTTCCTATATTACTATCCGATCTAGTATACTTGCTAGACATTGGTCACGATACATACAGAGAAGGCTATCTACATCTTACTTGGGTCGTACAAGGAGCACTGGGTTAGTTAATTTAGTTGAGAACTCCAGTCTGTAGGGGATGTAGGAGCACAGGCACGTGGACATTACCCATAAGATCATTGCCTCACTGGTTAGAGTGGCCACCTAGTCCACCACCCAAATCTACATAAGAGGCATCATGACCCGATCATTACTACATTGGAGGCATACAAGAGCAAGTTTAGGGACCTTGTTCAGGAGGATATTTATGTGGATTTAGAGGCTGAGCTCATTATAAAGATGATAAAGTTGATTTAGGGATAGGAGGGTCAGTATTGGCTATTGATCATTCTAGAGACTAGAGAGAGGTGTGCTCTAGACCTCATAATACTAGACCTAGCTACAGAGGGAGATGTTCAGGTTAGCCTACATAGGAGCCACCAGTAGCCCTATAGGCACCTCTAGCATAGCCCGGACAATAGGATGATGAGGGTGATGAGCCTTAGGAGCTTTAAGAGCATCATGGAGTAGACATTGACTTCGACCATGAGATCGATATGCAGATAGACCTGTATGATCTTCTAGGAGGGTCACCTCAACAACAAGCACATCCTCAATCGCTGATGAGACACCAATGGTCATCGGTTAGGAGGATAGGGAGGTTTTCTCCTTATGGGCAATCGAAGGCATCCACCTTAAATTGCACCTTTGCCGTATGGCCATCCAGGCGTATTTACGTTGACTACACTACTGCCTTCAGCACACCCAGAGGCATCTTCATCTGTTGTACCACCAGTGCATCCGTTGTTAGCCCCCTCATCTGATGACATATCTAAGAGATTGACTACCATGAAAGAGGATATTAGACAATAGGATTAAACTCTATAATTAGTGCTAGTAGCAGTGCAGTCTCTACAAACATTACCAATGATAGTGCAGGCTCTGCCGGTAGAAGTGCAGGGTATTAGAGCTGATTTGGCAACTCTAGGCCAGAGATTCGATACATACCTATAGGTAGTTGATAAGATGACTACCTAGATTAGGGAGCAGGGAATTCACATTGAGGGTGAGGTCCCCAAAAGCAGATAGGCTATAGTCGAGATAGATGAACAGCTGAGGAGGTACATTAGGTACTTAAGGGTTCATCTGATGAGGTTCATTGAGCAACACTCTAGGGCAGTCACTGAGGTTGGCTAGGGTTCAGAGCAATTAACAGAGGTGACAATACATATTCTATAGCCTTTGGCAGCTACATTACTAAGATTTCACTTCAAATTTAAGCAGAATGATGAGCAGCCGCTGGTAGCATTGTAGGTTATGCCACTTGCCAAACTTCCCAGGCCTTTAGCTTTTAGACCTCTATCTAGGCTAGCCTACCAGAGAGAACCGGTGGCATCCTAATAGATTTGCTATTTGTATTCAGGGAGTTTAAAAATTTGTTTCAATACTTTTGATGTATGTAACGATATAATTTGTATTTAATTTATGTACTTACTTCCTGTTTTGATTATTGTATTCATGCTTAGTATACCTAAAAAAAGATGATGAGACTAACAAAAAAACATGTAATTAATAACAAATAAAAAAAAGAAAAATGACCTAAATAAAAAAAAAGAGAAAAGAGAAAAGAAAACATGCAAACCTAAAAAAGCTTATCACTAATATAAATTCTTTTCACAGGTACCTAAAACCCCTATCACGAGGCATATATCTACCACCACAACAAAAGGATGAACTAAGGCACCCATCCTTGTCATAAGAGATTGCCTGAATAGGTTGAAATAAAAAGAGATGCACAGCAAAGAGAAGTGCAAAGGACTTTACGACCCCCTTTTTCTTATCCATATAGATTCAAGTCATTGAAAGGGTTGGAGTTGATAGGAAGTAAGATATGAATTACAATCACTGGGAACTAGACATGTCTTTGCTGCTAGGTCTAATTTGTGGAAAAGTCACCTTGTGGAACCTTTGCCACTGAAAGCCATGTAAAATCTGGATTATTACAAGGTCAAAATGGAATACTGTCAAAGCCAAAGCCATATAATGGTCATAATGCTATTGTAGTAGTCAATGTTCATTTAGGCTCTAACTAAGAGGACTACTGGATAATGAACCATACTCTTAGAATACGGGATGTTTCGATCTAAACACATAAGAAGTTATAAGACTGATGTTGACAACAAGGACCTATTGGACAAGTGGTGAAAAAACCTGATGACAATATAGATTCTAGGAAAATGCATAAAAAACTCATTTGATTTTGCATGCCGACAAACTGGCGTTGATCATATACAATAGGTCAATTTGACTCCATATGTCGAAAAGTTGGTGCTATTCAAATTCAATCAAGTCATCTTAATTCTATATGCTGACAAGTTGGCACTGATCAAACACCCTAAAACAACTTGATTTTACATGCTAACAAGCTAGCACTATCAGACAGTCAATCTAGGGTTAACATATAGATTAACTATTGTTAACTACTTGAACTAGGGTTAATGTGTTGACAAGCTAGTAATAACTACCCAACCAAAAGACTCACTGCCTTATAAAGCTAGAAATAACTACCCAACCAAGAGACTCACTGCCTCATAAGGTGTGTATTTTAATCAACCAAGAGACTCACTGCCTCAGAAGGTATGTGTTTTAATCAACCAAGAGACTCACTACCTCAGAAGGTACGTGTTTTAATCAACCAAGAGACTCATTGCCTCAGAAGGTATGTGTTTTAATCAATATAGAGACTTGTTATCCTAGGTACACGTCTATTCCCTTTTTACTCTAAATTTTGGCTCACTTTGGCACTAATGCACCAACTCCCCAAAATTAGGGGTAGCTGTAGACATCATGACCCAATGCAACTTAGATTTGGGTTAGTCGATGATGAGGAAACAATATATTTCTAATGGCAGGTACAAATCTCAAAGCTTCAATTACGAATTTCTCATAGTTTTCTTGAAGATTTTATGATTTCTTAAGTGTTTTTGAAAGGTTTTAACAATAGAGCATGAAAAACCTTGATCTTAGCCTTTAGTGGTGATAGATGGTCATTTGTCACATGAGGGATGGTCGGCTGTGGCTTTCTCTCACCTCTTCCGGTCAGATCAGGGGCATTTTTGTGAATTTTGGGTTTTTTTGTTTACATAATGGCCGTCTATGGTTAAAAATGCAGATTTTAGAAATTTAAAAATAAAAGATAGATATTAGGGGATTTCAATTCGAATTTTAGGGGGTTTATGCCTCCTGATTTGGAGAGATAAAGTTGGAATTAAACTCTAACTCTATCCTAGGTATGAAAGGAAAAGATTTTGGGGTTTCCAGGAGGGGATCATTCTTGATACGTAGATAATTCTTGAAGGGAAAGAAAACTAATTTCTCTCTCTCTAAGAAGAAAAATTCTCTAACAACTCTTTCGATCCAAGAACACACACACAGAAAGAATCATTAAGTTTTTTGAAACACAAAGAATACAATTGGATTGGAGATTTGGACTTCAAAGAATACAGAGTCAAAATATCTCCTGAGGGTAATATTCTAGGCTACTCTTTTATTTTATCTTTCTAAAAATTATAATGCATGATTCTGTTGATTGTTGTTTAAATAAATGTGTTTATGTGTTGTGTTTTGATGACATACCTGTTTAACACCTGATGATGTATGAATCTGGATCAATGTGCATGTTAATGATATGATCAAGTTATGGTTTCTTTCATTCTTGTATATGTTCAAGCTTTATTTTTTATTATGCTCTTCTAGGTTTTAATGAGTTTTTAGAATGGTTAATGCATGTTTTTGGATTATAGTCTTATTTTGGCATGTTTTAGGCTTTGATAATCGAGTATTTAGGATTATTTGCAATTTTGTATGATTTTTAGGTGACTTTTCTAAATTTTGTTTTGTTCTATGAGTGACAAACGAGAAGAAGCTCCCACGGATGCCCGTCTATCAAAGTAATAGATAGGACATCACGGGAGTTCCTTCTCATCCCCTTCCTCCTTTAGCTATGGCTGTTTGTCACCTTTCAGGGGCATCCATGGCTAATTTTTAGGCCTTTCATCATGTATTTCATGCATTTTATTGTTTTTTGCATTGCATCTCTAATCCCTAAAATGCCATCCATATTTTAATTTTGTACATATGGTTGAACATCTTTTCTATATTTCATTATTTACTTGTGTTTTTCTAAAAAGGCTAATTTATCTACCTTTTGTGGTTTATGTGAGTACGTGGCTTTACTTGTTTTGGGAGACTTTGTAAAGCATTTTGCATCAGGAGTCGTGCCTTGGTTGGCTGATGACTACCATTTGCCATTCAGTTACTTATTTCATTCATTTTGTTTATTTATTATTTAGTCCACTTTTTTGATTATTTGTTATTTTTGGATGTATTTTATTTTGGGGATATAATAGTAAAAAAGGACTTGTCGTGCACATCTAAAAGGAAAAGGCACTTAAAAATGATTTCTATTAGTTAAGTTGGGTTTTCTCTCAAAACTTGGACCAATGTCCAATTTTCCACCTTAAAGTTCATGACAAAGAAAAAAAGATTTTCATAAAACATGCATGAGGGAACTAATTCTCCACCCCAAATGAATATCCCGATATATGTATGATGTTTGTTTTTTTATTTCTTTTTCCGTGGATAATTTGTTTATGTAATAATTTAAGTAGGACTTTGTTTTTATTGCTTTCTTTACTTCATTGGGATGTTTACTTATTTTATCGCAAATGCATTGTGTAAGAGCGGAGAGTGGATTAATGTTTAAAACTCAATTATAAAATAATGCATAACCAAGGTGCCTAATAAGAGTGATGTCACGAACACCAATCTTTGTTTGGGTATAAAAGGTTAAGAATCATTTTCCAACATTTTGTTGGGCGTTGACTCCATGACACCTACCTTTTTGGACCCATTAGTAAACACCTTCATGGGTTGACTGCCAACAATAATTTGGGCTTGATCCTTTTTTATTACAAAGTAGCCAATTTATGATTAATAGTGAGCTCTTATATTCAGACCTTAAAAATGGGCCTTCGAAAATCGAACCAAAATCGAGCGTGGCTTTGGCACGCATCACAAAAGGCATTACTTATATGGTGAAAAATATTACATCTACACCAATCACAAGTGTTTGAAGTATCTACCTACTCAGAGGGAGCTTAATTTGAGGCAAAGATGCTGGTTGGAGCTTATTAAATGTTATGACTACCTGATTGATTACCATCCTGGTAAAGAAAATGTGGTACTTGATGCACTTAGTAGAAAATACCTAGCAGCCTTAAAAGCTATGAATATTAGGTTGACTATGGCTTAAGATGAAGTACTTGTAGCTGAGATGTAGTTTAAACCTGATTGGTTATAGTAGGTAAAAGCCACCTAGAGGTAAGATGATCAGTTAGCCTTTATTGTTTCTCAAATACATATAGGAAAGGATAATGAATTTTCCTTTGGTCGTAATGACTGTTTATACTACAAAGGGAGGATCTGTGTACTAGACAATGCATAATTAAAGAAGAAAATCTTGATAGAAGACTACAAAAATAGTTATACCATGCACCAAGGCAATAATAAAATTTAAAAGCAACCTATTGGTGGTTTGGGATGAAAAGAGAAATAGTAGACTTTGTGACTAGATGTTTAACATGTTATCAAGTGAAAGCAAAATATCAAGTTCCTTCTGGATTACTATAACCCATCACCATACTTGAATGAAAGTGGGATCATATTACTATGGATTTTGTGTCTGGGCTAACACTCACCAAGAGAAAACATGACTCCATATGGGTGATAATAGATAGATTAATGAAATTTGCTCATTTCATACTAATGAGATCTGACTTTCCATTGGTGAAACTGGTGGAAATCTACATTAATGAAATAGTAAGATTGCATAGCATTCCTTCCTCTATCATTTGAGATAGAAACCCTTAATTCATAGCTAGATTTTGGAAGAACCTTCAGAAAGCATTAGGAACATGTTTAGATTACAGCACTGCTTTGCATCCATAGATAGATGGACAATCCAAATGAGTTATATAAATACTAAAGGATATGCGTCGGTGCTATATACTTGAATTTGGCAGTAGTTGGGAAAAATTTGGCAGTAGACAATGCATAATTAAAGAAGAAAATCTTGATAGAAGACTACAAAAATAGTTATACCATGCACCAAGGCAATAATAAAATTTAAAAGCAACCTATTGGTGGCTTGGGATGAAAAGAGAAATAGTAGACTTTGTGACTAGATGTTTGACAATTAAGAGTAATAATAAAATGGTATTTCATGTGATTACATTAACATTAGTACAATAGAATTTATGAGAACCTGGGAGTTGAAAGTGTATAAGTTAGGGAAATTTTAGATGGGTGACCTATCGAGAAGTTTGGTATTTAACTATTAAATGAGAAAATATGAATTAAAGGGAGTCTATTGGTATAATTTGAGAAGAAATTAAGCTTAGATAGGTCCCCAAAACAGACGGTGAAGAATTTTTCTGATACCGTTATTTTGGTTGACCATAAGTCTGACAGAACCCAAAAATATTCCATAGATATCCAAAAATTATTTTGATTGCATAAACCCAATATAAATAGCCTAAATGTGCTATTGGAAGTGAAAAATATTTTTTTTTTTACTTTTTTTGGATTTTTGTGTTCCAAATCGATAGATTTTTCCTTTAGAGTTGGAAGTGTATTGAAATGATATTAGAATGACCTGAAATTTTATGCATACCTCACTGTATATGTTTTTGCACTCAAAGAAAAATTTTATTCAATTTTGATAAGGGGAACATCAAAATCTGAGAAATGGTAAAAAATAGAGGTTAATTTAATTACTAGGATTAAAGGTCATTTTTAATTTGTTCAAGGAAATAAATGTGATATGGAAATAGGACATGATCACCTACATCCATTTATTGTGCATAAGAAATTGTAGGAATGCATGAGAAGGTGACAAGTAGCTTAAAAATAAGCCATCAAATCAAATAGTAAATGAGTGAATCTGTAACATCCTAAACCTGTATTTAACTGAAACGCCTTAACTTGAAATATTAAACCCACTTAGATGCATTTTCAAACCTAATTTTTTTTAAATTTATAAAACCAACATATGGATTCTACAGTAAAACTTTTACACATAACTAAGTTTCTTTGATCAATACAAACTTCACAACTAATACACAAAGGTACAAAACATCATGGATAAACATAATACAATTCAACATCATCAGCTATACTTGTGGTTCTCTTTCATGTTGGCCATCCCACTGCAGATATAACCCCGACAAATACAATCTTTTCTGGCAACCTACACGGATAAAACACCCGTGCTAAGTTATAAAGCTTAGTGGGGAACAAAAACATGTGAACGACTGCTCCCAGCAGTCATCGATGCATACACTCAAAATGCAGCCAATGAAATATAGAGTTATCATGAGAATACCACGATAATACTTTTAGTCACAACATGTTATATATATAAAAACAGTGAATTATCATAGCTCAATAATTCATTTAACAGACATATATCATATAGTTTATCGGTATATTCCATACATTTAAACTTGTGAAACAATTTCTATGATTAAAACCAATCATGAGCACCATCAATAATACAGGTTAATTATACTTTAATGCTTACACTGTACCTATACTTTAAAAATATAACGTTTTCAATCAGCAATGTAATCCTACATTCAATTTAGCATCCACAAATTTCTATTTTTCATATATATTGATGTACATACATATATATAAGTATATGCATAAATATAATACATGCATTAGAAAAACTCATAAACATATGCCTTACTATACTGAAATAGACTATGATGCAATTATACTGTAACTTAGCTTGCTTAAGTTCTAAAGGTGGATAACGGGATCGATGGATACCCGAGGGTATCAAAACGGTGGATATCCGAAGATATCAAAACTATGGACCCAAACAGGGACAACTATATGGTGGACCAGTCAAGAACCCAAACGGGTCAACAAACAACCCAAACAGGGCTGTGCATGATCCAGTAGGATCAACTATACTTTAGACCTAAAAAGGTCAACGATGGCAGCTGCAATATCCCTATAAGCGCCTATCTATCCACATTATAGGCCCTACACAGGCAGTTAAATTCCTTTACTTTATTTAACAATACTTTGCTTTACTCTATTTAATCGAATACATATATGTACATGTATAGCCATGTACCGAGTAATCATAATCATACTTATGTTACTGTATATTAATGAGTAGAGTATCGTGTATTACTCACATATCAAGGTCACATAAATCAGATAGCTTATACTTACCAATTATAAATAATCAATATTCGATGGCCTTATAAAGGCATATTCATAATTATACTTATGAATAACCATAAACAATATGATATATATATATATATATATATATATATATATATATATATATATATATATATATATATATATATATATATATATTCATTTGTAAATAATCTGTGACTCATGATCAAACTATAACCATATTTAATTCAGAGGCATATATATATATATATATATACATACATACTAGAATGTCACCAATTAACATTTCAAGAACAGGTAACTTAACATGTGATCATAATCATAACATAACACTCATCATCATGCTTACTACTCTTGCTATCTTGCTTGAACAATTCTTTATCATTTTATAAAAGCGTACCTTTGCAATTCTTCCTTGACTTACCTTTATATCCCTTAATAATTAGGCATATCAATACATAATCATATAAAAATAATACCTAGGCTTATATGATCAATATATTATAACCAATGAGATTATTTACACACTCAAATAATCACTCATTGGGGTCATCACATAATGTTCATATTATAATTATTTAAAGGTTATACATAAGCTATATTTATTAAGGTAAAGTTTTCTACCTTAGAATATTTATATCTGACAATGTAAGGCTTCAAAATTGATTCAATGTATTTACATTTTAGCGGTTTCGAGGATCATTCAAAACCAAAACACCTAGAGTTTAACTAATTAAGCACATTACAATTATGTTGTTCACATTGTTGGTTTGAGTTTTGTTATTTATATCCATACTATAATTATTTATTTAAATATGGTGACATGATAATATTATTACATTTATCATGTACATTTTAATCACCTTAAATCAGTTATACACCTCGTAACAATTTCCATCATTTTTCCTTTATATGAAATAATTAATGTTTTTACTATTAACAGCTTGCTGTTGCTCTCTCAAACTTAACTTGTAGCACTAAAACCAATATGAAAATACCTTTTTTGACAAAGAGGTCTTCTTAACAATTGATCAGTAAGATCTTAACTATATACTGGAAAATTTTCAAGTCATTTGAACGTGTATCCCAGCTGTTATGATGTAAAAAGCACCTACTGCTCCACTGCCCCAGCAAAAGAAAAAGGGCTACTGTTATGGGCATTTTTTAGGACTTTAGAAGCAAAATTACGTTTCCATAACATTTGTAGGCACGGATGTCCTGGATCCAACCCCACTATAATCATTAAATTTCGAGTTTAAAAACTCAATTTATGATAAAAATAGTCATTGGAGGTCAATCCGAATTTCTGGACAGCACTTATCTTTTTATTTATAGTCTATTAGATCACCTTAACCATGCATAAATACTAATTTAATGGCTTTTCCATAATTTTAACAACTTAGTTTGTCCACCACCGTTGTCACATACCATTTAACTAATTTTAAACTTAAGTAATTATATATTAATGTTTAATTTTCAAGTATCCAGCTTTCTCTATTGAAAGAAATAAAAAGACCATTGTTTACCAATTAAAATAGAGCTCAAATAAAATACTAACACCTAAAATAATAAAACTATATTTTTAAGAGAGTGTCTTCAACCATCGGTTGAAGTAGTACCAACCATGGAAGAGATAGGACTTATCATTTGATAAAACAAAAGAGCGGAACTTAAGCTATTGAATACTTTCATGGCTAAATAATATAATCTAAACACTACCAAAGCCACGTTCTCATTTTATTGAATTATTTTAAAGATGAATCATGGTATAAAAGACATTTTATATCCCATTAGTTAATAGGTTAGCAAATAACAGTTGTTTAAAATAATTTCCAAACAAATAACAGTAAGGACTCCACTCCTTAAACGCTTAACCAATACTATATCTTTATTTTTCCATTTCTTTTCTCTAAACCTTTTAATAATTTTTATACCATAATACATCAACTATATTGAATAAAGTACATAAAAACTATTCCAAAGGCAAGAGATCATTATTATATCAATGTTGGGTTGAAAATACATTGGAGGAATCTAAACTGGGCAAGCCGAGAGAGAGCACTCGGCTGAGTGTTGATCTATGGCCAAGTCTATCATGGCAATTGTTCCATAAATAATCCAAATGCTCATTTGTTAAATTTCCAATTCTTTGTCCACTAGTTTCCACTAACAAAATTATTAAATGCCTAATTACATGTTCATTATTTGTTACTTTAAACATTAACATACATCCTTTGTAATATCTTAAAGAATTATTAAACCAATTATGAAAGATTCACTCTTTGAATCTTACACGCAGAGGTTGAACTCTACAGCCTCCACTTAATTTAAGCAATTAACTCCCTTTCCTCAATTAAGCTTAAAATTAATCACATGCAAAAACTCTAAATTAAACTTCCTTATTTTAATTATCATTTTTATTATAATTCTTAAAACCACACACACATGCAATTTAATATCAATTCTTGGTTCCCCGTACCTTTTATTGGAGCCTCAAATTCGCTTTCAACACTTTTTATTTCCGATTCCTTCACCTTTGATTGCCTTTTTCCCTTTACAAATCTTATCCTTTGAAAACTCTTAATACATAAGCACATGCAAGAGGTAGGAATCGATTTCTTTGAGTGAGAAGAGAGTAAGAGGTTTGAGAAAGATGAGCAAAGATTTCTATTTTTTTTAAAGGTCCTCAAAACCCATTTATACCCAAGGTCTCTTCTTCACACACTCTCCCATGTGATTTAGTTTCCCCATAAGGTTATAGTGGGCAAAATGCCTATTAATCCTTGCATGAAATTTTCATTTTTAAAATTAACCCACAAAAATTCTATACACAAATTTTACCCAAAACTTATTTCGTTTCTTTCAATTTTGATCCATTCTAACTTTTTCTCTTTTGAATTAACCTCACAATCACCTATATGATAAAATTAGCATTTACCCCTCAACCACCTTTGACTCTTAATTCGATGGGTAGTTTAATTAGACTTTACTTTAACCCTAATCTCTATAATTAGACATTAATAATATGTTAATGCCCTTAAATTCTTTTAGGGCCTAATTTGGGTCCTTACAGAATCCTAGCCCCTTATTTGGTATACTAAAAGACAAAATAGAGAGGTTTATAATTCTCTATAAACCTCTCCAATTCGCATAAAATCTTCCCCTTCTTCCTTGGGAAAATTGAACTTTCCTTCCTTACACACTCTACTATTTTTCTTCTTACTTATTTCAATGCCCACCATATCTTAAGCCTAAATTTCACCTATATACACTAGAAGACCTTATATTCATCATAGTAATTAGATTGGAGCAGAAGGAAGCTGGGAAAGTTAGGATTTCTAGCGAGAGAAAGTTGACCTAATTAGATAAATTCATAAGTTTTTATTAGAATAAATTAGGGATTTTGGTATAGAATTGTAGAGAATCATTAGAATAATTATTTATTAGCATTTACATGTTGAAATTCATGGCATAAACTCACAAATTCTCTCTCGTCCAATTCATCCTAAAGGTGAAAACCAAGGTGAGGAAAAGACCAAGGAGCAAAAAGGCAAGGAGAAAGAATAATAAATGATTTTTAAGATATTTGAGGTTAGTGGATACAATTTTACGCTTAATTTCATTAAATTCCTTAGAATATTGCTTAAATTTACATTATTTAACTCTGGTAACTTAGGTATAAATGTGAAATAATTTAATATATGATAATAAAATGAGGTAATAACATATAAGGATAAAGAATTAAATAAGAAAATAATTAAAAAGTGGGAAACTAAATGTAGTTGAATAGAGTACCTAAGGTTACCATGTGACAATTGACTAATTAATGGATGATTTAGCTTAATTTGAACATTATAATGATAAATGAATGCATATGCATAATTAGAACCTTAAACTACATGTGTGCATAATGAACATAATAGTTTTCATTTAGGTATTAAAAGGTTACAGGCATCATTTGAATGCGTACTTTTAAATGGAAACATAATATGATTAAAGGAACATATGAGATATGGAAATGCATGGAAAATCATAATGTATGCTTATAGACAAGGTGTGCTCGAATGTGGTACCATATGGAAATGACATGCTTGTGTTATATTTATATGATATTTCACTTATTTATGATGAGTGTATTTATGGTAAGCATGAATGTACAAGATATGGGTAAATGGGAAATATGGCATAATGTGGAACTTACAAAAATCCATGAGATAATACAACATGAGATAACTAAAATATTTTCCCTTAGTATACAACAATTAATCTAGGATTTTAGGATATAATGGCTAGCCATAGGGACACATACCGTAGTAGCACCTTGAGATGATCGACAGTTGACTTCTGTGCACTAGATTGATAGTTGATGCATTGGTCACATCAAGTCATCACCTCAACACATTCTAGAGTAGTTAATCATGTCATGTGGTTGCTCCAGCTCATTTAGCATCATTGGAGTACTCATCCCGTATATTTGGTTCGAGGGTTTCCACTTGGCACTACTAGGGGCAAAAATGCAATTATGCAAGAAAATATGAACTAAATGGTAAATTATGTATAAAGGATGTCACATATGTGATTAAATAGTAAATAAATAGAAAAATGTGAATAATTGGTCAAAAAGGGGAAAAAATGTTATTATGCAAGAAAATGAGGGTAAAATTGTAAATTTACTTTTAAAATGTGGTTAAAGGAGTTAAAATGGTCAAATAAGTAAAGAAGGGTAAAATCGTAAGTAAGGAAAATTTTCACGGACCAAACTATAATTTACCACTACATGAGTAAATATAAGGACTAAAATGTAAATTTTAGGCTTAAAGTGGAATAAAGGCCAAAGAAAGCAAAAGGAACCAAAATTAGTGAAAAATAATGAAATATATGTAAAAAGGAAAGTTTAGGGACTAAATCATAATGTTTTAATTAAGTAAGAAATTTGAGACAAAAATAGGAGAATAAGAAAATAAAGGACTAAATGGTAATTTGAAGCATTAAAAGAACAAATTCTAAGTCAAACGGTAAAAAATAACAATAAGGGGTAAAATGGTAATTTTATATAATATAGTTATATAAATAAAATTTTATGTAGTGTATCCACCACTAGGCAACATCGTTGCTTAGAACATGGTTTGTCTAATTTGGCGCAGGGATAGGTAATTGGAGAGCAAGTGAAGAAGAACAAAGTGGCATGTACAAGTGGAGTTTTTGTGAAATGTAGAAAACTTATGCATTATGTAATAGTTTTTGAGAAATTTGTATGTAATATGTTATGTAACGGATGTTAAATGACAGTAAACTTATGCTATTATGACTATGTGATGATAGTTATGTGTTGGATTGTATTGATGGATTGTGACTTGAAATTATAAGTGTTGTGTTGTTGTTAGAGTATTGGAGATGGAGGTTGTCTATTGGGAGTGTAATTTTGACAATTTATAGGTTTGGGTAGCATGATTTTACAACAATTATGCTATCCAAATTTCTACCAAATGAATAGTAACATTTTGACACTAAAGTAAATTTGGTATTTCAATGCTAAGTTAAATAATAAGTCTTCATTAAAGAAAATAAATAACTTATGTAACCATGCGATGTCACAAATGGTAGTACACCGTGTTTGAATTTATGTTCGAATATAGGGTGTCATATAACTTGCATTGAAATGTGCATTGAGCACCATAAGACATATCACAAAATCCTAAGCCCATCAATGGGTGTTTAGCAAGCATGCATGAAATTCGAAGTTTAAAATTACGACTATTTAGAAAATTTCTAATGAAAATTTGACAGCATTTTGGCTAGAAATATGCTTACCCTTGCACGTAAAAACATTTTAAAAGGGCAACAATACTATGTTTAATAAGGTAAAGCAACAAACTTGTTTCTTTTTAGGCCTTTATTCATTTTTTGTGGCTATTCCTAAAATTAATTCGACTATAGTTCATCAACGATGCTTAATTAACAATTGAAAATTATTCTATATTGATAATTAAACTAATCAACTAACCATACAAAGTCTAACTATTAGTGTATTCAAAATAAATCTAAACATTAGGTTCTGTGATACATTTGAAAGCATCACAATTCCATTCACATTTGATAAAAGTACAATGAAACAATAGTTAATAAAAATAATAAAATAGAAAAAAGATAAACTAGTATCATTTACATGGGTTTTATAGGCAGTAAGTAAAATTAAGAAAATGAAAAACTAACAAAAATAGATATAACTAGGCATTTCAAATCAATCTATGAGCATTCAAATAACAAAATGACAAAAAATCATGAGAAATACATAAAGGAGAAACGGAAATAAATTATGAAAACTTACTTGGAATGAGAGAAATGGATATGTTAAATATGCGACAAAAAATGAAATAAATAGCACTCCGAGATGTGCACCATCCTAGGGAGAATGTTTGCCCAAACGAATTGATAAATGGGAGAGAAAAAAGCTAAAAAACTGAGAGAGAAACCTTTGAAATCGTCATTAATGGCTGTTTAAGAGGGAGGAAGAAGAAAAGCCTCAGTTTTTCAAATTTCAAGTGATAGACGGGCAGGGTGTCTATCGCGAGCAAGAGATGGGTGCCACTTATGTCCTATCTATCTCTCCTTTTTCTTTATTTTTGATTTTTTTTTGTTTTTCACTTTATTTTGTTATTGTTTTCATTTCCTTTATTTATTTTACTTTATTTCACACCAATTTACATTATTTACATATGTTTAACTAATTTTCTCAAATTATTTGATTTACACATTTTATTATCTATTTTCATATCCCCCCCCTTTATGATGAAATACCCCCTGAATTAAATATTCCTTGAATTAAATATCCAAGGATTCCAGCAATGCCAGCATGTTTTCTATATGTCATGCAAAATAAAGGACAAAATGGATGTAGAAATGTACATGCAATGCATAGGATATCGAAAAAAATTCAATTAGGCAATCTAGGAGTGACAGAAGGGCAAGCCATAAGTCGCTCCTAAGGGACAACCATCTTTTAAGGCTTCTCTATAAATGGATTGATTTTTTCTTGATTTTTATGCATTGATTCCTCTTTTTTCAGTCAACCTCTTCTCTAAGTATTTCTCTCTCTTCTTTTTCTTTTTCTTTCGCTTCAATTTCATTTGCAGTTAGTTTATTTTTATTTTTATTATTCTAGCACATAGACCACTTGAGTATTTTCAATATGTCAACCTCAGCTCTAAACAAACTACACAATTTGTTGGATGACCCAAAAACTGGGAGAACCCTCTTTTGGCACCTTACTCCAATCTGAGGTTTTTGAAGAGGGTAAGAGTAGACAAAACCCTAATTTTATCTAATGTTCGATATTGGGATTCAAGTTTTCATGTTTTAGATTCACTCATTAGGAATTATATCCCTTAACAGAGGAATTTGCTAAGATCATCGGTGCGAGATTTCCACTTGGCACCCCTACCCTATGTGCCTTATTATGTTCTTGACTACCCTAGGGAAGTAACATAGGCTTTAGGTATTTTCCCTTTTGAGGGCACAAGTTTAGTACCTTGGGGAAAAACCTTTTTGCTGGCGTGGCTAATCAATTTTTTAGATGATTTTTCTAATGTGCCTACATTCTAGACTACTGTAATTCTGCTATGTTACTTTGCTCGGTATTTGGTAATGACTTCAGGTGGTGTGACTGGAGATTATGGGTTGTTTAGCACCGTAAATGGTGTACATAGTGGGTTGACCCTATTTCCCTTGATCCTGGCGGAGATGATTATTGGCCTGGTTGTTATTCATGCTGACCCCAATGTTTGCCTTACCGGTAGTCCCTTATTGCTCCAAGTATGTCAATATTTTAAAGGTAGTATGCACCTTGTGCATTTTCACACTGGCTTTTCTTATTGAAAAATGTGTCCTTTTGATTAATCACATATCTCTTTGCCTTATTTTTTTCCTGAGATGAATCCAACTTACCCTAATGACTTTTTTCTTTTGAGATATGGTTGTAGGAGAAGTTGAGGTGGCTGATACAGCCTCCTCTTCGAGCCATAAGCACTTATCCTTTGAGGCATTATCTCCTTACACAGAAGTTGTATGATTTTTACTTACCTCACGAAAGGGCTATCTAGATGGCTACCATGGTAGATAGTGACATTAGCTTCAGGTGTTCTTGGTTGCACATACATTTAGTGACTAAAGATGGACCTTCTAAGTGTGTTCCTTTATGTAGGTTGTATCGAGTCACCCTTTACATTGTTGCTCACTGTTCTTTCTAGTATAGGAAGCAATGAGACATCATCAGGTGCCTCTTGGCCTTTTATGGCGGCATTCTCTCTACTATCTTTATATCAAGTTATCATCAGCAGATCTAGGCCCGACTTCCTATGAAGACTGTCGTACCTGTGATCAGTGTTTGTGACTTTACTACTTCCATCAAATACAAGCAGTGGATCATCAGTCTAGCGGTCGATAAGATCACATATCATTTTAGATATCTGGAGGGAGAGAGTAGTAGAGTATAGGAATTAGATTAGATATAGTCAAATACTATGTTTTCATTTTCTTTAGAACTTTGAAATTTGAACATGTAAGAGAACAGCTTTTGAATACATTAATAATCTTTTGAATACCGATGTGACCTTTTTGTCTAATTTCATTACACGTAACCATTATTTAACATTTACTAAAAAATACAAGTTATTTAACCTCAAAATAAAATCCTAAAATTACCAAAAATCCATTCACCAATCAGCCCTCTCAGGTTTTCTTGATTCATTATTTTCTCTCAGCACTTGATTTTTGCTTGGGATGCCTTTTTTAGTTTTCACCCTAATAGGGCACCCAATTTTAGCAAGGCCGTCATTTTTTTCAATTTTTGAACAGCGGGGCTTTTATTCTCTTCTTTTTCTCTTTGATTCTTAACCATGGAACCTTTTTACTCTAGCAATATTGATCAGTTCTTTGAACTCATTGCATCACTATTAGTTAAGATAGCTGGCCCCTTAGATAAAAGTTTCTTTAACATGAAAGGTCCTTCCCACATAGGTCTAAACTTGCCCTAAATGTCTAGAATTCCTGGCCTTATCTATTTAAACATTAGATCCCCTTCCTTCAACGGATGCTTCTTGACCTTTTTCTTAAATGAACGAGCTAACCTCTTCTGATAGATCTAGTTGTGATAGGGGTATTCCCTAATTGTTGGTAGGCATCGATGGTAACAACTACAACTTCCCTTCCTCACTAAGTCAATCCAACACCCAAGACAAAGAATTTCCTAGGTTAGAGTAATTGTGGACACCGTGACCCAAAGCATCTAGATCAGGGTTACCTAATGATAAGGAATTAATATGTTTCTTTCAGAGAGTATAAAGCTTAAAGCTTCGATCTTGATTTCTACATTTTCATAAAAGTTTTATGGTTTTACAAAATGATTTTTTCCAAGAGTTTTTGAGAATAAATTCAAAAACCTTGATTTTGACCCTTGGAAGTGATAGACGAATATCTATCATAAAGGGACAACCATTTGTGGATGTCCTTCTTCAGTTTAGGTCAGATCAGGAGCATTTTCATAAATTCTGAGGAATTGTATAAGGGACGGCCGTCTGTCATTGACAATCACTCATCTGTGGTGTTATTTTCTAGATTTTTCATGTTTTTTAGTTTTGAAATTATGGATAGTGATTAGGTTTGATCTAGCCAAGATTTTAGGAGATTTAATTTATTCTTTTAAAGAGTTAGAGTTGGAGTTTATTTCCAACTCTCCTCTAAACTTATGAGGAAAAAATTAGGGTTCTTTCAAAAAAGAGTCGCACACATTTTTAAAAAAAGAAAAGAGTAGGCTTTTAAGAGATAGAGAAAATAATTCTCTACTCTTGAAATCAAAAACTCTGTGTAATCACTGATACTAAAAATACATAAATCTTTCTTTGTTTTTTAACACAAAAATTGAGGATCGGAGTGGAGATCGTCGCTTCCATTTTCAAAGAATTAAGAAAATCCTAAAGGTAATATTCTAGGCCTTAAGCTTCTTTCTCTCTCTAGAATTCATAACATAATCATGTAGTTAATTGTCTTTAGCCTTTTGCTTTTGATGTTGTATTTATGTTATTTGATGTATGTTTACGATGCCTGTAATGTCGTGATCATTTGATAATAATCTGAACCTATAGGATGGTATGTTAAATGTTATTTTCTCCCATTGATGCATGATTAAATTGTTTAATTTATTTTTTGTACATACATGATTTAATTGTCTTAGCATGATTTAGATTGCATTTAATGTTTATTCATGTAGATCCAGCATGTTTTAGTATTTCAATATTGCATGTTTAGGGTTTAAAATTAGTTTCCTTTGTTTTGAGTTGATTTTTACCTTCTATGTCTATTTTTTGAGTGAAAAATGGAAAGAAGACATCACAAATTGCCGTCTATTAGCGTGACATACGGGACGTCATGATGCCTTATTATTGTCTCATCTCTCCATTTGGCTTGAGCATTTATCCTTTTGTTTAGGGCATCTCTGGCCTTATTTTTCTCCTTTTTAGCATATTGTAATGGCCTTTATGTTAATCTAGGTCATTTTGAGTGTTTAAATGCATTTTAGCTTTATTTTTGCTTCTGGATGACATGATTCGTATTCTATTTTCCTTTTATTCCAGTATATCTTTTGTAATTATTCTTTTCAATTAATTAGTTTATTTGATATTTGATTTCTTTAAATCTGCTTTGCTTATTTATTTTATGAGTTAATATTTTTATGCATTATTGTAGTTTTTTGGGAGATTAATCTTACCTTGGAGGTTGCCCTTTTATTGGTTCTTTTTTTTTAATCCCTTTTACCTCTTATTGTATTTGAATTATATTTCATTTTTAATTGGTTCTTTTTCTATCCCCTTTACCTTTTATTGCATTTGAATTCTATTTCATTTTATCTTATTTATTATTTTATTTATTTAATTTTGGTGCTTTACGTCTTTTGATGTATTTCATTTTTTAGGATGTAACAATTAAGTAAAAAAAGGAATTTTGGCACGACAACTAATAAAAAACCATCAAATGTTTATACTTAACTAATTTGTACTTTTACAAATAAAATGAAACTATAGACACCGTGACCTGAGGGAGCCTAAATTAGGGTTACTCGATGATGAGAAAATAGTATATTACTAATAGCAGGTTTGGATCTTGAAGCTCTAATTGTGAATTTCTCACACTTCTACTTCAATGCCAACAAAAAAGGAAGTCGAGGAAGATTAGATAATTAAACAGTTGAAGAAAAAATATGCAGATTTCCATCTAGAGCTTGCTAAGACATCTCCCTTGCACAAGTAAAAGCTAGTCAAAGCCTTAAGTGAATCTACTATTGCCACTACCATCTCGCCTTTTGAGTTGTTGGATTTAGTTAAAGGAGGAACAAGAGAGAATGTTTTGTACTCTAATGCTGACCTACCTTCTGAATGAAGGAACCATAATCATCCTTTTATACATCAAGGCCTAGGTGAACGACAAGCACATAACTTGTGTGATGATAGACAATGGTTCTTCCATTAATGTCTGCCCCTTAGTGGTAATTCCTGCTTTTAGGTTAAATGAGAACATGATGAGTAAGTCTAACTTAACCATTTTGCTTGTGACAATTCCAAGAGGCAAGTCATTGAGACCTTCAAAGATTTAATAAAGACAAAGCCTATTGAGACAGAAGTTGAGTTTGTGTTGTTGCCTATTCCAGCTAATTTCTCTGTGTTGTTAGGAAAACCATGGTTTCAAAAGCTGGGTGGAGTGTCTTCCACATTACACCAAATGATCAAGATTCCCCATGACAATCAGGTAGTCACTATTAAGGTTGCAAGAGAGAATCAAGTGTCTGCTCTTGAGATAGCCAAAAAACCCTTCAGTGGTTTTCATATGTCTACCATCAGTAATAAAGAAGGTGAGAATAGCTACATTGATTATCAATAAGTGGTTAACATGATAAAAAAGATAAATTTCCTACTAGGTGCTAGGTTAGGCAAGAACACCTAAGGGCCTCAGACTATTATAGCTACTACAGGTTAGAAAGATAAAAAGGGGTTAGGCTTTACTAGTTCCAATCAGAAGGGTAAAGGAAAGGAACCAAAAAAAGGGATTCCCTACATTTCATAGAGCTTTATGCCAGCTTTGAAATTTACCTTTACTGTGGAGAGAATGAACCTCAGCTAATAGGAAATGAGCTAGTGCTAGGTTTTGAACTATTCAATGATGTCTCTAATTGGGAGCAAGGGATTATCAAAATAGATGAGAGTTTTTAGGATGAAGAGATTGTCCTACACCATTTAGCTTGGGACAAGGAAGTGCCTATAGAGATTTTGATAGAGAAGCTGCTTGTTATTCAGTTGAAAAGCAAATGGAAGGTTAAGGATCCACCAGAGGCCGAGATTGGAGAGACATCTGATGTTGCTAAGATTTAAGAAGATGTTTTTATTGATATTGTTTATGTTCCTGAACTTTTTGATGAGAACATTGATTGCTCTTTTAATTATATTAATAAGATGAATAATTTTGGTTAATTGTATGATGTTTCTTCTGATTTCAATATGTATAATCATGATCATGAACCATTTATATTTGACATTAACTCAACAAACATATGTTCATTTAATCTCAAAACTAGAGAAAATCTATAAGAAATTTTATTGGCATCAAATATAGCTTATAAGGAGAGAAAAATTTAAGAGAATATTGAAAAAAAAAATGAAAAAGTCTTTGCCTAGACCTATAAAGACATGATAGGAATAGATTGAGAAATAGCTGAACATGCCATACCAACATATCCAAGGTATAAACCAGTCAAGCAGAATCTTAGGAGACTTAGACCAGAATGGGCTGAAAAAGTTGAAGACAAAGTTAAGAAACAGATAGAGGCTAAGTTCCTATTGGAAGTTCAATATCCCACTTGTTTGGAAAATGTAGTTCCCATAGCAAAGAAAGATGGCAAAGTCAGATTAAGACTGCTTTCATAACTAAATAGGGTACATATGCCTATTGGGTTATACCTTTTGGGCTTAAGAATGCAGGTGCTACCTACCAAAGGATAGCAACTAAGATACTAGATGACTTGATTCATAAAGAAGTGGAGGTATACATGGATGACATGATGATCAAGTCAGTTACCCAAGAAGGTCATTTTGAGGCACTAAAAAAGTTCTTATAGAGAATAGATAAGTACAACCTTTGCCTCAATCCTAAAAAGTGTATTTTTAGGGTCACTTCAGGTAAGCTTTTAGGACAAATAGTGAGCTAAAACGGTAGAGAAGTATATCCCGGCAAGGTAAAAGCCATTAGGAAAATGCCAGTACCCTAAAAGGAAAAGGAAGTTAGAGGCGTCCTAGGAAGAATTCAATACATAAGCAGGTTTATAGCCAGGTTAACATCAATTTGCAAATTGGTATTCAAGATGCTCAGAAGAATCAACCAATGGTTTGGAACAAGGATTTTCAAAAGGCATTTGATACCATCAGAGAATATTTGTTGCATTTGCCAGTATTGAGATCACCTCAGGTAGGTAAACCTCTAATTTTGTATTTGGCTATAGAGGATAGTTTAGTAGGGGCAACGATGGCTTAAGAGGATGACTTTGGAATTGAGTATGCAGTGTACTGCCTTAGCAAGAAGCTTTTCCCTTATAAGGCAAAGTATATAGATGTTGAAAATATTTGTCTAGCAGTTATATGGGCATAGAAGAAGCTAAGACACTACTTCCAGTCTTATAGGATCAAGCAGTGGCTAAAGAGAACCCTTTTAGGTATTTGCAAGAAACAATTTCACTGCTAGGAAAAATGGGAAGATGGTTAATTTTACTACAAAAGTTCAACAAAGAATACATCACTAGGGAAAACCATTAAAGGGAAAGCAGTAGCAAAGTTCCTAACTGATCAACCTTTAGAAGAAGAGGAGGTAACTTATGAGTTTCCTGATGAGCACATCACAGTTATAACAGTGTAGGGTTGGCAGATGTACTTTGATGGGGCTATGAACAATAAAGGCATAGGAGTAGGTGTAATCTTAGTCACCCTAAAAGGAGAGAAAATGCCATTAGCCAAGAAACTAAGGTATAAAGCAACGAACAATAAAATTGAATATGAAGCCTACATTTTAGGTTGGAAGCCTTATTAGCTGTAGGGGTAAAATTTGTGGAAGTTTTTAGAGACTTGTCTTTAGTAGTCTATCAAGTAAAAGGAGAATGGTCGATGAAGGAAGAAAGATTATTGCCCTATCTCAAGTGTCTAAAGGCTTTGAGCTGCCAATTCAAGCTTTGTACTTTTGGGTATGTGCCTAGAGAAAAGAACAGATTAGTAGATGCTTTGAGCTGCCAATTCAAGCTTTGTACTTTTGGGTATGTGCCTAGAGAAGAGAACCGATTAGTAGATGCTTTGTCCACTTTGGTATCAATATGGGATAATCCAAAAGGGGTGAGTATGAAGCCAGTGCTAATTTCAAGTTCTGACAAGTCGTGTTTTGAGAATGAACATATTATGGATATCGAGGCGGATGACGGAAAGCCTTAGTATTATGATATTCAGAACTATTTTGAAAGGTCAGTATTTTCCAAGCAAGTAATTGAAAAGGACCAAAGAATGATTTGCAAGCTGTCTACCCAATTCATTATTGTAGGAGGGGTGCTTTACAAGAGACAACTTGATGGAATACAATTGAGATGTTTGAATGAAAAAGAGGCAAGAAAGGTCATGGAAGAAGTGCATGCAAGAGTGTGTAGAGCCCATATGAATGGTTTAGCTTTAGCTAAGAAGATCATGCATCAAGGATTCTTTTGGCTCGCAATAGATTCTGAATATTCTAAGTACGTCAGAGAGTGCCAACTATGCTAACAGTATGAAACTTAAGACACTTACCTATTTTTGAGTTATGCAATCTCATGTCGCCATGGCCATTCATCGCATGAGGCATAGAATCATGGGCATAATCCATCCGCCTGCTTCGAATGGACATAGATTCATTCTAGTGGCCATTGATTGCTTCATCAGTGGATAATTGATATCATGAAAAATCTTAATGATGTGCTCTTATTCCAAACGGGTGTGGCCTTACTCTATTGCTTTGCCTAATATCTATTGATATGCTCAGATGACCTAACTGGAGACTATGTGCGTAGAGAGTGCACCCAATTTCCCTTGATTTTGGTAGAGAAGATCATTGTTCTAGATGTTATTCATGCTAACCCTACTACTCAATTTATCAGCAGCCGCTTATTGCTTCAAGTACATCATTGTTTTAAAGGTAATACACCCCTTACGAGTTTTCACACTAGCTTTTCTTGTTGAAAAGCATGTCTTTTTGGATTTTCACGTATTTCCTTGCCTTATTTTTGCTTGAGATGAACCTAACTCACCCTAGTGGCCTTTTCATGATAGGAATGGCTACATGAGAAGTTAAAATTGATAGCGGAGCCCCCATCTTGAGCCATGAGACTTATCCACTAAGGCACTATATTGTCAGGTAGAGACTGTACGACTTTCACTCACCTTATGAGAGAGCTATTTGGATGGCTTATCTGGTAGATGGTGACATTAGTTTTAGGTGTCCTTGGTTATCCGTGCCTTCTGTGCTCAGGATGGACCCTTTGGATGCATCCTTCTATGTAGATTATATCAGACCACTTTCTGCACAACTATTCATTGTGCTCGCCAGTATAGGGCATCAGGACATCATAAAGTGCCCATTGGCATTCCATGGTTGTCTGCTCTTTACCCCTTTCCTGACAGATTATTATGGGAGGACCTGAGCTCGACACCTCATGAAGACTATCATTTTCAAGATCAGTGCTAGTGACTTCACCACCTCGACCATGTATAAGCAGTGGATCATAAGTCTAGCAGTTGACAACAGGACGCATAGCTTAGGTACCTAGAGGGAGAGAGCAATGTGATATAGATAGACTAGATTAGATACTATTATGGATTATGTTTTTGTCTTTTATTAGAACTTTAAAATTTGAACATATGACAGGAAGATAATAATTTTGAACATACTAATAATGTTTTGGATACAAATGTGGTTTTTCTATATGATTTCAGTACACATGACCATTATTCAACACTATTTCAATGACACATATCACTTAATCTTGAAATGGAATCTTAAAAGCATCAAAATTCCTATCAATCAGCTCTCTCGAGTTTTCTTGATTGATCATTTTCTCTCAACCCATAATTTTTTCTCAGGATGCCTTTTTCGGTTTTCACCCTAACAAGGCGCTTAATTTTAGCAAGGTTGCCATTTTTTTGGTTTTTGACCTATAGGGCTTTTATTCTTTTTTTT
This sequence comes from Excoecaria agallocha, assembly GCA_037975025.1. NCBI lineage: Eukaryota > Viridiplantae > Streptophyta > Magnoliopsida > Malpighiales > Euphorbiaceae > Excoecaria > Excoecaria agallocha. The sequence goes on along the minus strand of CM075815.1, from coordinate 19,930,269 downwards.
TCTCTTTTGAATCTTAGCCATGGAACCTTTTCAATATGTCAACATTTATCGATTCTCTGAACTCATTGTCATCGCTATCAGTCAAAATAGCAGCTCTTTTGGATAATAACTTTTTCAACACGAAAGGTCATTCCCAATTAGGTCTGAACTTGCCTCAAATATTTGAAATCTCATGCCTCATCTTCTTTAACACCAAATCCCCTTCATTGAAATGGTGTTTCCTAACCTTTTTCACAAATGAACTAGCTAACCTCTTTTGATAGATCTAGTTATGATAATAAGCTTGCATCCTATCCATGTCTAGCAAGTTAAGCTACATTAACCTTTGTCTTGCCCATTCTATTTCTGGCAACTCAACTCTTAAAACCACCATCAAAGATTGATGATTAATCTCTACTGGTAGCTCTACTTTTATCCCATAAACCAAAGAAAATGTAGTGGCCCCTATTAAAGTTCTAGTCATAGTTGTATAATTCCACAATGTTCTTATTAGTTGCTTTGACTGCCCCATTCACCTAAGGTCGATAAAGAAAGGATTTATGATATTAAACCCTATATCTTTTGAGCATCTACTTATTTTCCCTATAAAATTACAACCCATTGTTCAACACTATGTGATGCGGTAGACCGTACCTACATATTATATTATTTTCAATAAACTTAGCCATATCCTTAGCATCCACCATTTTAAAAGATTATGCCTCTACCCATTTTGTGAAATAGTTTATGGCAACTATAATTAATTTGTGCCCATTTGAGACTGGTGAATGGATCATACCCATGATGTTTATGCCTTACACGGCGAATGGCCAAGGCAACATAAGGTTACACAACTTAGAAACTGGCAAGTGTCATAGGTCTGCATACTGTTGGCACAATTGGCTTTCTTTAACATACATAAAACAATCGGTCTCCATTATGAGCCAAAAGAATCCCTGACACATGGTTTTCTTTGCTAAGGCTAACCCATTTATATGAGCTCTACACACTCTTGCATGCACCTCTTTTATTACCTTCCTAGCCTCTTTCTAATTTTAGCATCTCAACGAAATACCATCAGGTTGTCTCTCATAAAGCACTTCACCCATAATAATGAATTGGGTTGATAGATTATAGATTATCCTTTGGTCCTTTTCAGCAGCCTCCTTTAAAAATACCGACTTTTTTTAAATAATGTTGAATGTCATAATTCCAAGGTTTCCCATCATCCACCTCAATGTCAATCACTTGCTCAGGTTCAAAGTATGGCTTGTCAAAACTTGAGACTAATATTGGCTTTATACTTACTCTTTTCGAGTTATCCCATATTAATACCAAGTTAGCTAAGGCATCTGCTAGCTAGTTCTCATCTCTAGGCATGTACCTAAAAGTGCATACCTTAAATTGACTACTTAAAGCCTTCAGACATTTGATGTAGGGTAATAACCGCTTTTCTTTCACTGACCACTCCCCCCTCACTTGATAGATTACCAAGGATGGGTCTCTGAATACTTTTGCAGATTTTTTCCCGACGTCTAGTAGTGCTTCCAATCCAAATATACAAGCTTCATACTCTGCTTTATTATTTGTTACCTTGTACCTCAATTTCTCAGCCAAAGGTAACTTTTCTCCCTCTAAGGTTACTAAAATCACTCTTACTATAACTTATTCACTATTCACTGACTTGTTAAAGTACATATGTGATCCCTATACTATTATAGCTGTGATATCCTTATTAGGAAACTCGTAGGTTACCTCTTCTCCCTCTAGTGGTTGATCAACTAGGAACTCTACTACAACCATTCCTTTAATGGTCTTCCTAGTGATATACTCAATGTCAAACTTTTATAAAAGTATTAACCATCTTTCTATCTTTCCTAGAAGTGAGGGTGCTTCCTATAAGTAGCTAAGATGATTTTATTTAACCACTGCTTGCACTCTATAAGAATGAAAATAATGTCTCATTTTCTTTAAATAACATCCAAATAAATCTTCTTTACTTCTACGTATTTAGCCTCATATAAAAGAAACTTCTTACTAAGATAGTAAATCGTTTACATGATCCCAAAGTCATCTTTTTGAGCCATCATAGCTCTTACTAAACTATCCTTTATAGCTAAATACAAACTAAAAGGCTTACTTGCCTGAGGTGGCCTCAACACTAGTGAATGTAAAAGGTATTCTCTAATGGCATCAAATGCCTTCTAACAGTTTTAGCTCCAAACCACTAGCTGATCTTTTCTAAGTAGCTTGAAAATCAATTTGCAAATTGAAGTCAACTTGGCTATAAACCTACTTTTTTATCGAAGCCTACCTAGAAATCCTCTAACTTCCTTCTCCTTCTAAGGTATATGATAATTGTGAATTATGACTATAATATAAGTGTGTTTTAATTTGTGTAATATGTTATTTTACTATTTGTTTAATTTCTTAATTTTTGTGTTTGTGGACTTAATTGTAATTTTTAGTGTTTCTAGGGATTTAATTGAAGAAAGAAGAAAATTTTATGCAAAAAGAGGAATTGCTTTGCTTAAAGGGTCTTTGAATAGTCAAATTTCATTTAATCTATTATCATTCTCCTCTGTGGAGGGGAATTTCCCTCAATAAAAGAGAATTTAAAGATGCAGATGAATCTACCCACCTCAATAGAGGGAAATTATCCCTCTAGCAAAGGAAGCAAGGCATAAATGAAGAATAGAGGCCTTCTCCTCGGTGGAGGGACTTTTTCCTCTACTAAGGAAACCCAAAAGACACAGAAGAAATCAATATCCTTGATGGAGGGTTTTTTCCCTCTGCCAAGGTAAGAAGTTCAATTACGATCAAATTTTGATTTTTGTCTAGAATAGGAAGTTTATTTACAATAGGTTTCTTCCTATTTGAGGATTTTTAACAGATAAAAACACCAATATACAAAGAGCAAGAATTTTGAGAATGGAAGGAGAGAGCTTTTAGGGTTTTTATTCTTACTTTTGTAAATTAGGGTTTATTTTTCTCTTTTTGCTTAGTTTTCAATTTTCTAAAAGACTCAAGCTTTCTACTATTGTTCCAAGAAGTCATCAAGAGCAAGTTTGAAGCTTAATGAGTATTGTATCTTTTTATTTTAGTTTTTCTTTCATTTTAATCATGTTCAGTAAGTAGTTTTCCTTACTTTTGCTAAGGGAAATTTGAACCCTCATACTTTTATTGTAATGACTTAGTTGTGATTTAATTCAATTCAAGTTTGATTATTTGTTAGTTCTTAAACAACTTCTTGTCTTTGATTGTTATTAAATTGATTATTAACTTATTTGATAAATGGTTGATGATTGATTTCAAGTATGATCTATGATATGCATGTTCTTGGATTAGTTCATTAGTATTGATGCATGATTATATTTAGAATTTGAGTAAGAGTGGATTAAGACTAAGAAAAGTTAAACTAAGAATAAATTGAAGTTAAGTTTGCTTAAAAAAGAGTTTAATGGATGTTTAGGAGTTTAAAACTGGTTCTTTATACTAAGTATTAGATTATTCCTAATAAGAAGATTTAATGCTTAGAATGATAGTCTGAATAAGATATTTGAATTTATTTAACTGGTTTTACCATAATCATTTGTGTTACTTTTGATTTAAGTCATTGTAATGGAAGTTGAGGTGGATAGTTCGTTTAGCATAAGTGTTTTAGTTATTGCTCTATGTTTAATTTATTTTAGTCTAGTTTTTGTTTTTGTTTTGCTTTACTGTTAATTTAGTTTAGTTTTTGCTTTCAATTAAAAAACATAGGAAATAATCTTAGAATAATTGAACTTAAATATAGATATTTTACTTAGAAATCCATGTTCCCTTGAGTATGATATTTAAGGTCTTAATATTATTTTCCTATATTACTAGCTAATTTAGTACACTTGCTAGACACCGATCAGTATAAGCATTTCTCTAATGGCTTTCAACTTGTTAGGATCTATCTCCATCCCTCTTTGGCTCACTATGTGTCCCAAAAGCTTACATGAGGTAACTCTAAAAATACACTTCTTCGAATTGAGACGAAGGTTGTACTTGTCAATCCTTTGAAAGAATGTTTCTAATGCCTCAAGTGGCCTTCTCTGGTAGCAGACTTGATCATCATATCATCCACATACACTTCCACCTCTTTGTGGATCAAGTCATCTAAGATCCTAGTTTCCATCTTCTAGTAGGTGGAACCAGTATTTTTAAGTTCGAAAGGCATAACTCAATAGGTGTAAGTATCTCACACAGTGATAAAAGCCATCTTGATCCTATTAACAATCTTGTTCAAAATCTGGTCATACCCGACATACCTATCTATGAAGCTATACATGGCGCAAGCAGCTGCACTGTCCACCAATATATCTATGTGAGGTAAAGGGAAGTTGTCCTTAGGCTAAGCTTTGTTCAAATCTGTATAGTCTACACAAAATCTAAATCATCCATCCTTCTTAGCTATAGGGACTACGTTTGCTAACTAGGTTAGGTATTAAACCTCTACTAGGAATTTAGCCTCTATCTATTTCTTGACTTCATCTTTGACCTTTGCAGCCCACTTTGGCCTAAGTTTCCTAATCTTCTGTTTGACTAGCTTGTACCTTAAGTAGGTTAGGATGGCATGTTCAGCTATCTCTCGATCTATTCCCGACATGTCTTCATATGTCCAAGCAAAAAATCTTTCATATTTTTTCATTATTCTCTCAATTTTTTTCTCTCTTCAGAGTTGTATCTGATGCTAAGAAGATTTCTTTTAGGGTTTCCTTTATTTTGAGATTAAATAAACATGTGTTTATTGAGTTAATGTCAAATATGAATGTTTCATGATTATGATTATGCATATTGAAATGAGAAAAAATATCACAAAAGTTAGCAAAATTGTTCTCAATTTTATTAATATAATCAAAAGAAAAACCATTGTTCTCATCAAAAAGTTCTTGAACATAAATAATGTCAATGAAAGTATCATCTTCTTTGGTCTTGGTTGTAGCAAATGCCTCTCCAACTTCCAGGTTTGACTTAGGTAGAGTTTCAGCTTTCATCTTCTTTTTACCATTCTTCTGAACAGCAAACAATTTTTCAATCATGATCTCCTCAAGTACCTCTTTGTCCCATGCTGAGTGATGCAAAAGGATCTCTTCATCCTAGAAACCCTTGATGGCTTGATAATTCCTTGCTCACAGTCAAAAACATCATTAAACAGCTCAAAACTGGGCACTTCCTTGTCTCCCACCAGTTGAGGTTCATTCTCTCCATAATAAAGACAAACCCTTAAGGCTGTCACAAGGATTTCAGAAATGTGAGGGATCTCCTTTACTATTTCTTTTCCTTTACCCTTCAGGCTTAAACTAGTGTAGCCTAACCCTTTCTTATCCTTATGCCTTTTGGTGGTAATAGCATCATGAAGCCCAAATTAGCTCCAGGTAAGAAGTGTAGCTTCTTCAGCATATAACTTGTGGGCTATCAACAAAACTGTCTTCACCATTTTCATCACTAATCATAGATACATGGAACTCACTGAAAGGTTTTTTTGGCTATTTTTAGTACAGATACCTGATTCTCCCTCGCATCTTTAATGGTGACCACCTAACCATCATCAGGTATTTTGATCATTTGGTGCATAATAGAGGGCACTACCCCTAACTTATTGAACTATTGTCTTCCAAATAATACAAAAAATTTGGGAGAAATGGGTAACACCACAAATTTAGCTTCAGTTTCAACTAGCCCTATTTTACTACAACTTTAAAAGTCCTAGTAGCTTGCCTCTTTGAATTATCATAAGCAGAGATGGTTAAGTCTAACTTGTTTAGCATGCTTTAATTTAGCTCAAAAGTAGGAATTACAACTAAAGGACATGCAATGATAAAGGACCCATCATCTACCATCACACATGTCGTGTGCTTACCATTCACCTAAACTTTAATATAGAGAGGACAATTGTGGTTTCTACCTTTAGTAGGCATATCAAAATCAAAATACACAAAACTTTCATTTGTTCCTCCCTTAGCTAAATCTAATGGTTCTTATGGTGAAATGGTAGTAGTAAAATTTGACTCGCACAAAGCTCTACTAACTTCTGCCTGTTTGATGGAGATTGTCTCAATAAATCCCAAATGAAAATTTAGGTTGTCTTCTTTAACTGCTTTATGATCTAGTTCTCCTTAATTTCTTTTTATGTAGGCACTATAGCAGGGGCTTGCTACTTCTCAATTTTAGGTGCCACCCTTCCACTTTTGGTGACTACCTTCACTTTCTTCTCTTCCCTCACTTATTCCTAACTCTAACTGGCTAAACTACAGATATCAATGGGCACCATTGCCCCTTCATCTTTGCTCTTAGTAAAGGAATCCTAAAAATTAATCATAAAAACTAGTCGATTTTCTTCACATGGCTTCGTTACTTCAAGGGTGGAATGAGTAATGGCCACATACTAATTCCCATATAGGTCTCTCATCACATACCATTTAGGTAAGTTAGACCTAATCATAAATATTAGAGGTGGCATGGCATTGTATCCTCCCTTCTTTTTCTTCTTTCTCTTTTCACGATCTAAAATCTATTTGCTATCTATTAAATCCTAAATTTTATTCCTTAAGGTGTGACAGTAGTTAGTGAGATGCCTTGTATGCTGGTGGTAAGTACAATACTGATCCTCTCTATAGTGAGGCATCCATTGACTCTTGGCAGGTCTTGATGGCAATGGTTGCAGCTTCCCTTCCTTACATAGTTGATCTAATACCCAAGACAATGACTTACCTAGATTGGAGTAGTGCCTCTGATTGACTTCTATAGCAAACACTTTAGCTGTCTTCCCACTTCTGTTCATTCCAATACTACTTTCAGTTGTCTTGTTATTGATAAAATTTCTCATCATACCCTCATAATTGGCCCTCCTGGACAAATGCTCACCTTCAGCCTCTATATCTATACCCTTCAAGGACTCCCAATCCTTCAATCCTTTACTTTTTAGGCCATCCTTTAAATAGAGACTTGCATTTTGAATAAAAAGCCTAATCTAGTAAGCTTTATCAGACTTCCTCTTCATCTCCATCACTCAATTCCTCCACCTAGTGAGATACTCATGAAAGGACTCGTTAGGCTTCTGCTGAAGTAGTTTGAGGTCTTTTATAGTGACCTCTATCCTTGTACTAAAGTCATACTACTTGAGGAACTCTTTAGTTAGCAAGTCCCAATCATCTTTGATGAGTTTGTCTAACCTATGATACTAGTCTATCAACGGGCCTATTAAGCTCAAACATAAATACTCTACCTTTTGTGTCTTGGTTAGGTTGGTCCCTCTCATTATCATAATGTACTGCTTCACATGTGCAGAAGGATTGAAAGTACCGTTAAATCTAAGCAAATCTAGAATTTTAAAACTTTACAAAAGTTGCTCATCCCTATTTAAATCCCTGTCTTTGGGGTTTATCCCTCTTTCTATGTATAACAACCTACACATTGCCTCAGTCTTCTCCTTCAAGTTATTAAAGGCTACATCCTCAGAACCAATGCCTCTATTTCCCATCACTATTACAGAAGGCTCTTCCTCTTTTTCCTCCTCTTCGATGTAGTCATTCTCTGGCTCATAACTCCTTTCTCTTTTTGGTGACTCTTGAGGTGTGGTAGCATCCCTAACATGTTTTGGCTCTGTTGTCCTATGAGTGGGTGCTACAGGCTGAGTTCTAGTATTTAGTATCGAAAAAGCTACCAGCCCAGCAATTATGGCAATTATCCTCTCCTCGAACTCTTAAAACTTCCTATCTAACCTTCGGTCCAGTTTATCTTCTATTATTGAAGGCCTTAAAATAGAAGTAGCCAACATTTCTCGTAAAGATGTGAGCCTCTTAGCCTCATCTATAGCTCTCCCAATCTAATTTAGCTATTCATCGTCCATTTTTAATCCTATTTCTTGACTGCTTCCTTAAAACTGGCTTTAACTTAACACTGGCTAATCTCAGACCCTAACTCTAAACTTGATTTTGACCTTAACTCTAGTAGCTCAGACACAAATCTCTGAAAAACACTACAAGAAAATTTCCATTTAGCAACGAAAAATTGACAACTTTCGTTGCTAACGGAAATTAGCAATGAAAAATTTGGTTGCTAATACAGCAGTTGCTATTTTTTAGCAACGGAAATATAATTACGTTGCTAAAATTAGCAACGGAAAATGAATTTCATTGCTAAATTCAACCAAGGAAAATTTCGGTGAATTGGTCAATTTTAGCAACGAAATATTTAGCAACGGAAATTAAAATTTCATTGCAAAAATAGCAACGGAAATTAAAATTTCGTTGCTATTTTTGCAAGGATAAAAAATTTTACGACGGTATTATCCGTCGTCATTCCGTCGCAAAAAATTATTATTATTTATTAATTTTAAAATTAAAATAGCAAAATGATAGGCAAATCATAAAATATTTAATATCCATCCACATTTAATAATCCAAACCTGTTACAAATATTAAAAAAGAACCAATAATATCTTCTACAAGAAAATATTAAGAAAATCTAAAGACCAAATCTTACAGGTTTTTCATGAATCCCTAGCTCGGACTGGGCAATTATCTCTAACAATTCTTCTAAAGTTCCATAACCACCTAGCAATTTTACAAAATAATAATAATAATAAACAACTAAGATTATTATGTATATTAGCAAGGTAAATTTTATATATCTATTATTATTATTATTATTATTCTCTATGGTAGATATGCACTCCAACAGAGAACAAACCTGTTTAAAAGCTAGTAGAAGAAACAAGAAGGTCCTTATTTAAAATTTTTAACATAATTATTAATAAAGCTCAAAAGAAGAACTGGAATGTACACTCTGGAGCTAACATGGACAAGTGCTGGGTAAAGATTAAAAGGAAAAAAAAAGGGCAAGACATGCTATCGACTTACTTATTTAAATCCCATTCAAAATACTGTTTTCGTGAAGGCATCAATCATACCTGTGTATTCAATAGGTGCTTTAGTTTTTCCATCACCAATATCAACTTAAGCAGCATCCTTCCAGCCAACCATTTGCATTCTTCATCTGATCACATCAAGAGGGTAAGCAACTGTCTGGCCAACAGTTCCGGCAGCAGCTCCACATGCAAGCCTTGTTATCACACCCAATTCAGTGTCTTGTACTAATCCAAGATGTTTGCTTTTGACTAACCAGTCTTATCCCACCATTTCATTCAACTTGACAATTTTTAATTTTTCACACAAATAGAAAAAATAATTAATTAACATCAATTCTATCAAATTTTTATTATAATTTATTAAAATATTCTTTTATCAATTATTTACTGTTATATATTTTCACACTATTAAATAACTCATTTTTTGTGCATATACTATAAACTAAAAAAATAGAAAAATATATAATTAAATTTCTTTAAAATTTGAGAATTATAAATTTGAGTAAAAAAACAAAATAAAACAAAACAAAATGATTCCAAGGTTTGATATTCGAGCCCTACACTTCCATCCTTCTAATGAACAAAAAAATTAAAAATTAACAATTAGATGAATTGGATGGAGTAATAAATACCACGTATATATGTCTTTTTGCTTAAAAAAGGCTCGAAGTATCCATAACAGACACCTCAAGAATATCTGTCGTAGGTATACCCTCCAAATGTGAGAAAAAACATGAACTGAAAACATCCTCATAGATAAATGCAAATTTAATGTCTATACCCAAGTCCATGCAATATATAAGATGACATGTTCTAAAAGAATTGATGTCTATAGCTAGTCTCAATGGTTTGAAACCATGAGGATTGCATCACAATATGTTCCAGATGACATTAAATCATTATTGATAAGGTTAAGACCAAATTGCAGTAAAAGAGCAAGCCATATATGTTTAAAACTCTTCAATAGAATCCCTTACTGCTATCGAGAGCATCTCAAAAGTCCTAAATCCATATGGATCATAAATTACAGATAAAATATTTTTGTATGGCTGCATAATTCATAGATAAAATATTTTTGTGAGATAAATAAAATGTTTTTGTGAGAGCTTAAATAAAAAAAAAATGTTCAAACAGTAATTGCAACACGTAGGGTCCAATAAGTTCTGATGTTCCTCATATAATATCTAACCATCAGAAGCAGAAAAGAGTGTAGCAAAATTATCTGTGTTTATGTTGAAATAAAAATTATTAGATAAAATTGTACCCATTAATGCTACTTTAAAATTCATAAGTAGACCAACCCGTAGCAAATTTCGGCCCCAAACCAGTTGTAAAGGGCTATTTGAGACAATCTCTGCATTTTCGTCTACCGGAGACTCACCGAAGGCTAATCAGAACTTCATCGGAACCTCATCGGAGCTGCACCAACACTGCCATCGCGAAGGCAGGATCATTAAGAACTCGTTGCCGGTGGTCACGCACGGCAAGGAGCTACGGTGTGGCCGAAATCTACCTCGAAGCAACTCGCCACACCATTTCCAATCTACTCTATACCGGCAAGTAGGAATGGACGGAGGACTCCGGGATGGGCACCTCATCCTTGGGGACTCACCGGTATTAGCTGTGTCACCATCTGCTGCCACGGTTCACCGGAGAGAGGACTGGAACCAAGATACTCGTTCGGTTGTGGCGAGAAAGGAAGAGCAAAACACCATGAACGGAGGATAGATTGGCGGTGGAGGATCGACGGCGACGACGAAAGGATAACGCCGGTGGCTTGCTGTTGATCGGCGATGAGTGGCGACACCCTCTGCTTTCGATCCTGATCTGCTCCTCTCCCCCTTTTTCTTTTCTTTCCCCGTTTTCCCTTCACTGATACCTCTTTCTTTTTTTTTTATTAAATTTGGTTTTTGTTTTTGGTGGCCATACTTATTATTTTATTATTATTATTATTATTATTATTACTTAATTTATGTTAATTGTGATTTGTAAATTAAAATGTCTTTTAATTTAACACCACTAATATCTTATTGTCTTGATCTAAAAACTAATGTGCATAACACTCCCAAATTTAGGTTCAAATTTAATATCTGAAAATTGAAAAAATGGAAGCAACTTATAATTATTAACTTCCTCGTTAATATTGTAAATATTTAATGAAGTTAGTTTTGATTTCCTCATACTAATTTTAAAATTAACCAAGTGTATATTGTAATTAATTTAAATACAGATGAGCTGAAAAGCATTTAAGAGTTTCAACAATACGACTGTAGATGATCTTATGCTGTGATTAATCTTGAACATTAAGTTGAATTAATCATTTCCTCCATAGTGGATTAATTCCTAATTTTGTCATGGATGTGAAATAATAATTCTATAAAAATTTATAAATCCATTATTTTGGTGGAGATTAATGAAGTGTCATGATCAGTTGAATTTGAAATTAATGGGTGATTTGGAAATGATTAAGGGAGAAGTGTGTAGCATTAATTTGTGGTGGGGATTAATTTTAGGGACAGGTGTAGATGTGCATAATCGGATTTTGTAAGGCAAGTTATGAAGGCATATATAGTGGGCACTAAACAAAGTTGATATATATGGTTGATATTTTCTATTTAAATTTAGCAATGGCACATATTATCCAATAATATTGACAAAAACACACTTATTACTCTTCTAAATTTCTTTGGCACTTGAACTTTTTTTTTTTTATTAATTTCATGTGTAAATTTATTTAATAAAGAAAATTTGTCTATCAAAGAAATTTAATGGAGGTAATAATTACACTTTTATGAACATTAACGGATAATATATGCACATTATCAAGTTCATACTGATAATAAGTTATTTTTGTCAAATTTAGTTGTGAAACACGTGGTTCGTAAAATTGAGTTGTGTAAATAAATACTTTTCCCAATTTTAAATATATTTTTATTTATTTTATTTTAATTTTTTATATTATTAGCATTATTCCATTAGTTTTTTTATATATATTATTATAAAAGTATTATTTAATTATAAATGTTATAGAAAAAATTAAATTTGAGCCTAAATTTGGGAGTATTATTCACATTAGTTTTCATTGAAAATGAAAATTAGCAACGGAATTATTTTTCAGTTGCTATTTAGCAACGAAATATTATTTTCGTTGCTAATTTAGCAACGGAATTTAATTTTCGTTACTATTTAGCAACCGAATCATCTTCCGTTGCTAAAATAGCAAAGAAAACTAAATTCCGTTGCTAAAATAGCAACGAAAATTAAATTTTGTTGCTAAATTAGCAACGAAAATAATATTTTGTTGCTATTTTTCATTCCAATTTTTCCCCATCTATTGGCACCTTAATTAGCAACGGAATAGTGATTCTGTTGCTAATTTTGGTTGCTAAATTTTGGCTCCAAAAGTTCCCTCCACTTTTAGCAATGGAAGATAACCAAAAATTTTTCTGTTGCTAAATCTACAAAGTTTAACCAATTTTAGCAACGGAAATTATTTTTTGTTGCTATTTGGTTTTCCTTTGCTAATTTAGCAACGAAATCATTTCCGTTGCTATTTTTCATTGCTATTCCCAGATTTTCTTATAGTGAAAGGTGACCGTCTGGCCTTCTAGACCACCTAAATAAATCTATGATGGCTGCAAGAGTCAAACATCAGGAATGATGTATTATGATTGATTCATGAGCATAGATATACATGATGCATGAATGTAATGAATTTGCTCGTTAGATGTCAATCACACTCACATCCAAGTATAGACAAAGCCTTCCAACCTTATTGCTCCCACACAGGAGGTTGTGCGATCTCTTTCTTAGGTCAGCTTACCCTATAGGTCAACGAGGAACCCGATGGACACTTCTAGTGCACAATAAAAATTGACAGCATAACCCCTCTTAATTGAAAGCACAGGCATATAGGTTTTGGTCATTATGTATTCTGAGTAACTCATACAAATCGAATTGGGTCCACCAGGGCATGGCAGCCTTTAACTAGTATCCTTCTAATTTGTTTGAGTTTGGTTAATACATAAGGGTCGAGATAGCAAGCAAAAGTTATTATGGTTATACAACCTAGGGGAAGTAGCTATTATCATTACATGGGCTTAAGTCAAGGTGATGAAATTTTAGGGCTATCCAAGCATGGTCCATGCTAATAGGTCTAGCTCATCAAGAGTATAACAACCGATAGGTTACCATTTCATATGCCATTTGGTACTAGACTTGGAATGGTAGGTCTCCTTAACACCTCCCTAAATTGAGCGAATGCAAGACATGCTTCAAGATAGCATCAAGGCTAATAAGGGATGCCTAAATTAATTCTAAGGCTCTAGCATGTATGCAAAAAATGCAACTTTAAAGGGAGATAGGATTAATAAGAAAAACTTAATTATAAATAACTTAACCAAGATGCTTTCAGGAGCAAGATCTCTTTAGTTCTTAGTGAAGTCACCAATGTAAAGAGCTTCGGAGCTCACTCAATGTTTGGATTTGTTTTCGGAGGCCCGCTTTTAAAGTCACCAGATCGAGGCTCACTATAACTCAAAAATTGATCACTTCACAATAGAAGGGTTTTTAGGCCTAATCAATTGTTGATGGTTAACCCATAAAGGTGTCTAACGTGGGCTCAAAAAAGTAGATATCACAGAGTCGCCACCCAACAGGACATTAGGAAATGATTCTCAACCCTTTTGATGCCCAAACAGATAACAGTATTTGGGACATTACTCTTACTTTATATCTTGATTAGGCATTTCTTATAATCAAAATTTTTTATTATTAGTCCACTATCTCCCTTCTCGTGCAATGCATTTTGAAAGAAATAAACATAGCAAGAATACATGAAAAAGATTAAATTAATAAAATGAAGAAGCCTACTTGATTTATTATATAAGCAAATTATCCTAATAAAATAAAAGTCAAACATAAAATGGGGAATTAATTAAGTTTTGGCAATACTAGTTCCCTCATACATGCTTTTTACTAAAAGGGAATAGAGAGTCCTTATTAAATTTAATAAAATGTGGGATGAGTGATCCCAATTTTGAAGGAAATATACTCTCCTTTTTATGTGGTTATGGGCAAAAAAATTGGACATTGATCCATTTTTATTACCAAAAAACCCAAGTTAATTGTATAAAATACTTATATGACTTTTTCATTTTAACGGGCTACGAAAAATCCTTTTTTACTAAGCTATTACAAAAAAATAAATACATCCAAAATAAAATACAAAATTAAAACATAAACTAAATAGATGCATGAATAAGGCAATGTAAATAAAATAAAATAAAATAAAATATAACCTAAATGCAAATAAAAATAGGGTTAAAAGGAAACCAAATGGTGCACAACTCCCGAGGCAGAATCTTCTTCCCCAAAAACTCTGAAAAAAGGAAGAAAAATTGGCTCACACAAAACACAAAAAAATCAAGTCAATTAGTACATTAATAGGAAATAAAAGTTAAATGAACTAAAAATTATCATAAACAACATAAAATAAATAAACACAGAATATGAATCATGCCCACAACAACGAAAATAATCTAACATGAATCTAAACAATAAATGTGACCTAAAATAGAGTAAAAAACATGAAAATATGATAAAAAAATATATAAAAATAAAACCACAAACACCCTAAGACAGTGGGATAGATGCCCAAACAAGTTGAGGGATGGGACAAGAAGAAGACATCGTGACATCTCATCTGTCATGCTAATAGACGACCATTTGTGATGTCTTTTTCCCATCTATCACTCAAAAGACAGACATAGAAGGGCAAGCATTCAATCAAAAACAAGTTAAGTTACACCCAAACCCTACACACGCACTTCTAAGACCTTAAAACATGACAAATCTACATGAATAACAATAAAATATGGTTTAAATCATGCTAGTATAGATGAACATGCAAATATAAAAGATAAATTAAGCTTTATCAAGATCATTAATGGAACATGTACATAAACTAGCATGTCGTTCTACATGTTAGGAAATCATTAAGTAAATATAGCACAAACAGTTCAAATTCACATTAAGTAACATAAAATCATAAAAGGATAAAGATAAAAACCTAATCTATATGATTATGGCATAAGGTAGAGAGAAAAGGCGATGGAGCCTAAAATATTACACTCAGAAAACCGAATTCTGTGACTCTAGAAATCATGCTCCAAAGCCTCGATCTCTGATCTCCACATTCAACCAAGAAAAATATATTTTTCAAGAATTTGTTTTGTGTAACAACCTCCAAGAATGGAGAATTGATTTTATCTTCTTCTAAGGTGTTTTCCTCTTTTTTCCAAAGTGTAAAAGAGATCTCCCCCTTTTCAAAACCATAATCTTTTCTTTAAATACCTAGGGAAGAGTTGGATATTAACTCTAACTCTAACTCCTTAAGATAGGAAGGTTAAATTCCCAAAAATCCAAAGCTGATCAAATCTTCCAAATCTAATCTCCACCCTATCTTTTTAAAATTGGAAAACATTGGAAAATCTAGAAATACCCTATAGATGGGCGTCTGTCAGTGACAGACAATTGTCCCTTACATGATTCTTTAAAATTTATAAAAATACCCCTAATCTGACCTAGACTGAGGGAGGGCAGCCGCAGACGACTGTCCCTTCATGACAGATGTCTGTCTGTCATTACCAAAGGACTAAAATCAAGGTTTTTCTAAAATATTTCTCAAACTTTTGGAAAATCAAATCAATACCCTTAAAAGATAACCATGAAATATAGAAATCAAGATCCAAGCTTTGAAAGTCCGTTCTCTCCATCAAGAATGTATTATTTCCTCATCATCGAGTAACCCTAATCTATGCTGCCTCAAGACATGTACTATAAGAAAATTCTAAAATAACAACAAAAATTAAATTTTGGTGCTAAAATCGGTGGAAGTTTTTAGCTTTAGCAACGAGAATGGAAACTGGTTGTCTTCTATTGCTAAAAATAGAGGGAACTTTTAGCACCAAAATTTTGCAATGGAATTTAGTAATGGAATAGCATTTTCATTGCTAAATAAGGCGCCAACAAAAATTTGCAATAAAAATCACCAACAAAAAAAAATTTCGTTGCTAAAGTAGTAACGAAATAATTTTTTATTGTTAAAATAGCAACAAAATGTGTTTTTAGTTGCTAAAATAGCAACAAAATGTATTTTTGGTTGCTATTTTAGCAACGAAAAATACAAATAGCAACAGAAAAATTATTTCATTGCTATTTTAATTTTTGCCCTAGGTATAAATCGTTCCCTTTGCAGCCAAAATTTTTTCCCTGTTCATTTTTTTCCTCCTCCTCCTTCTCTCCCTACCTCATTGTCTTGCTTCTTTGTCCCTCACCCTCACTTTGCCTTTTCCCTCTCTCTTGGCCTCTCCCTTGCCCTCGCCTTCTCTCTCTCCCTTTCCTCTTCGATGCTAGTGCCCCCTTTAACCCCTAAAATTTCAATCTTGATCCCTACAACTTCAATCCCTATCAAGATAATGTTTTCTCCAATGGCGATGTTTCTAGGAATTTGAAGAAAGCAAGAAATAAGAAATTTGAGAGAGCTACCACTAAGAGTTGTGATTATAGGTCGTTGATTCTAGTCACTTTGACTTTAATGGCAGCATAAGAATTTAGGGAAATGATGGAATATGTTGATGAGGTTAATTTTGCACTTGATGGGTTAAAAAAAAAAGATCAGTCTATTAGGATCAAAAGAGCCAGCTTGTTATCTCTTCTATCGATTTGTGCGACTGCTCATCAAAGGCGACTATTGAGGACTTAAGGGTATGCATTTTTTTGGGAAAATACTTTTGGGCTTTTGTTTAAAGATTGAATTTTTAGTTTTGTCATTTGAATTTTAGTGAACCTAAAAGATTTAAAGGGCAGGTGTTTGGAATTTGCAATATTTTGAGTGCATAGTAAAGATGCATTTTTAACAGTTTTCTTAGATTTTGAATTGTTGAAGTAATTATTGATTTATTGCTTACTCTATGTGACTTTGCAAGCGAGGAGGAAACATAGTTTTCTTGCTCCATAAGGACTATGTATACAATTTTTTTTTCTTAGTATGGGCTTGCAGAAATCAAAACTTAATTATTTACGCTAAACTCCTAAAGTTTCATGCTTTCAACTCTTCTCTATGTTTTGACGGGGGAGGTAAGTTTTTTCTAATTGTTTCATCATAAATCTCTAAGCAAAAGCTTAAATGATCTATTTGGATCCTAATGCTTTAATAGTTGATAGTTTATTTTGGCAGCATTTTAGTTTCAAAGCACTATCAACTAGAAAAGCTATTTCAATAATTGAGTAGGTTTGAAGTAGGTTAACAAATTTTCATCTATTTCGTAAGCAACAAAAATTAGATCATCTGAGGGTCAAGGGCTGGATCACGTGAGATTGCCAGGCAATAAAATGGGGCTTTGGCCCCCGAGGCTTGCTATTGTAAGTGTTTGCAGATTTTATTTCCTAGTTTTGAATTTATTTTTCAATTAATGATTTTTTTCTTATTGGTTCTAAAATTAGAAATAAATAGCTACTCTATTACTTTACATTTTATAATTTCCTTTGCCTATATATAGTTTCTCAAAGACAAATTGAAGTAATTTTTTATTTTTTTTTTCCGTTACTTGGTTCATTCTTGATGTTTATTTGTTATGTGAAATTTATAATATTTTATATATGTTTTACTTCATTTATTGCTTTTAACTGGCTTTGCTTAAAACTTTACTATCATTCTGAAATAATAATATTTCTATGATTATAAGTTTTGATGCTAAGATGATTGAATTTCTGCTATGAATAAGCTGTCCTCTCTTAATGCAGTGGTTCTTTTTTTTATATATGAAAATCTAATTGCTTGAGTGAATGTTTTGAACAACTTTATTGGAGATCTGAAGTGAATCTATAGGTACTGCTCCCTAATTCTATTTAATCTAGATTTGTTAGCGGGTTTTATTTGTGTATTTCTTTTAACTTTTAAAGAATTTATTAGTATATTTTTCTTTTTTGTTGATGAAGAAAAGAAAAAAGAACATTGATTTTAGGTGTTTAAGAAACCCTCTTAAGTTTATATTCTAAAGCTTTGTTGTTTGATATTTAGTTTTGCTTATTTCTTAGAAATATTCTTGTTTATCGTTGGATAAGAAATGATTTTTAGTGATTAACAGGTTGATAATCTACAGAAACATGATCAAAAATGTGTGCCTAATAAGAGAATTGAATTGGTCAGCTGTTATGTGATGGTGTCATCTCAAGTTTTGAAATAATGTGATGGTGTTGTTATCTGGTGCTGTCAAGGGAACTTTCCTTATCAATAAAAAGGTATAAATTATGTCTTCATTCGATTATAAATGGAGCATGATAAGCTGATTTTTCTTATACAAGATATTATATTTAGAACTATTTTTGGTTTTAATTTAATAAATCTTTGATGTATTTAGAGACAATTATTGCAATTTTGATTCCTTTTTATGTTATTTATTTTGGTTGGTTTGGCTTAATAGAGGTTCTTAGGATTTGATTTTGTTTTGGGCACTATTTTGGTTGGTTTGGCTTAATAGAGGTTTCTCTTTGTGAAGTGAAGTTAAAGTTTAGATTATGTTTGAGTGGGTTTTGATTTCTAAATGACAGTGTTACTATCACTGCTCTCTCAATTAGGTATTTCTTCTTTATTCGTGAGCTCATTGTCTTTTCTTTCTTATCTGTTAATTCAAGGACACATCCTTTTGATTTTTGTTAATTGATTCCAATTAGGCTGTTTAATGAAAAAAAAAAACCATTATTTTTTGGGGTTTAATTGGGAGCGAGAATATGATTCTGGCATCTCCAACCTGTCATTTTTTTTACTTCTGCATCTCTTAAACTTAATTTTTTCTAGAAACCAGAAAATTAATCAAAGTTCTAATTTAACAAACTTCTTTTCTTAGTTTTTCCCATGCTGCATTTTTCTTTTCCTTGTTCATCTGTCTCATCTTTACCTTTCTTATGCATTTTTTTCAAGTTTTAATTACATGAAATAGCAATAATTTGCAAATTTACAGAATAATAATTGCCTATCTCCTTTATTCTCTTTTCCAAAGATTTTACATGTAATTTCTTTCAGAACTTAGTCTTTAATTGGTTAATTAAAATATGAAATAAATGCATAAAACTTAGATTTTGGATTGTTAATTGATAGTTATATTTTCATTTGGGTGCATCAACTGAGTATCAATGAGTACTACTCTAATTCAAGATTGTGTTTCAACCTCAAATGAATTTTAGCCTAATGAATCTATTCTTTTTTTCTCGCTACAGAAGCTTACATTGAAAAATTAAACAAATGTTACCATATCATGTATGTTATGCAGGTGATTTTAAATGGGAATTATATGTCAGCTCAAGGAATTTAAGGGGAAAAAGCTTGTCTCTATAACAAAAGAAGGTCTAAAAATTGATGTATGTGCTTTGTAGTTTTATGTAGTGGCTTTTTTTGTTTCTCTGTTCTGATGTATACCCTTACTGTTTTGTTATCACCGTGTTCAAAACAAGTTCTTTCCTGAATGGGGCAATTGTTTCATAAAGCTTGTTTTATTATATTCTAATTACATTATCTTGGAAACAATGCATATAGATTGACAATCAGAATGATTTTTAGCTATTGTACTATGATACACTCATCCTACTACAAAGGCACTAAATCTAGATCAATTTATGTATGAAATTTTGTTTTTGCATTCAATTGTCTATTATTCTACTAGTAGCAGGATTATGTCACTCCAAAGTATTAAAAACTATCAATACCTTATTTGAAACAAAATATCCTAGTTGTTATCCTAATTTAGAATCAAGCATATTTCTTATTTGCTGGATGTCACCACTGCTTCTACTGAATTACAATAAAATGTTCCTTATATTAAAGAGGTAGAAATATACCAGATGAAAAAGAAGTTATGTGATAGAGACAGAGAATCATCTTGATGGAATTGTTATAGGTACCTCAACGCATCTTAGATGGGGGAAGCATCCAAAGCAGCTGAGAATAAAGGAGTTTCAGGGTTATTTGTAGCCCACAGAAAAAAAAAACATTCACGTCCTCCATAAATGACACTGGAATTTAATGTTATTTGAGTGTACATATACAATTTTATTGTATGATAAATAAAATATAGACTGTTAGGAGTGTGAGCAAGTCTTTTGTGCTTCCTTTTAGATTACAGGCTAAATTTTCTACAAGTTTGAAATGTCATTTAACTCATGGCATGGGATTAGCATATGTAAAGAAAGTTTTCTTTAACTAAGCTGTGTCTAATTTGTTTATATATGTATTGTTACTTATGCTTCTTTCTTGATAACATTAATGAGATTAAGGCACTACTAAGTTATTGTATTGCAATTTAAGGGACGTTTAATTGTCTGTTATTTGCTGAAAGTGAGTGGGAAGAGAAACAGAGGGGTTTTGAGACTTATATAAGGAAATGTAATAGTTTGTAAAATTTGGTTATTTATTTTATGCTTGCTTAAAGGTTGTTTAGGGATAGTTAAAAAATTGCAATAATTTTTAGCGATAGATGGCACCGTCATGAAATTTTTTTATTGGTGGGTGAATTTAGCAATGAAAATTGTAATTTTTGTTGCTAAATTAGCAACAAAAACTGTCACTTCTATTGGTAATTTTGAACAATTTACTGAATCCTACATTGGTTGGATATTGTAACAGATTTTGAATTCCGATGCTAAATTTAGCAACAAAAATCAATTCCGTTGTTAAAAAGTATCAACTATCAAATCTACAACCACTCTTTCCATTGCTAATTTTCGTTGCTAATTTTTGTTGATAATTTAGTATTTTATTATATTGATGGTACATACAGTATGAATATGTGAATAACGAGTCAAGAGAAAGTTATGATATGTATAAGGGCACATGTTGACAAAAAAAATGAAAAAAAGAAAAAGAAAAAAAAAGGTCGTTAGAGATGAAAATCGTAATTGGCTTTCTAAGAAAAAATTAGGCCGATGGACAGGGTCAAAACCTGCAAACAAGTAATCTATCCTAAGAAGGAATAAAAAGCTGTTGGATTAGGTTAGGTCCATTCCAGGCAAAAGTTAGGCACAAAGTTATGTGAAAATCCCTAACGAGATACATTTTT
The DNA here is from genome assembly GCA_037975025.1 of Excoecaria agallocha. Taxonomy (NCBI): domain Eukaryota; kingdom Viridiplantae; phylum Streptophyta; class Magnoliopsida; order Malpighiales; family Euphorbiaceae; genus Excoecaria; species Excoecaria agallocha. Next base: position 19,909,278 of record CM075815.1, on the reverse strand, counting down.
CGCTGAGAAAAGCTAGTGTGAAAACTCACAAAGGATGCACTACCTTCAAAATAATAATCAAGAGCAATAAGGGTTTGTCAGATAGAAACGTAATATGGTCAGCACAAATTTGGCAACAGGCATGAATTAACAAGCGGCATAAATTAGCTCGTCACTCACCCCTAACTCAATTGGATGAATAGGTTTCCCTGCAGTTTGCATGGCCCATGCATTCCTTGTACATAGTCTTCTGCATATACTTCACGTGTATGATTGTTTGCATACATTCCATTCCTTGCATACATCTCATGCACCATAGTCCCTTGCATATATTCTTACACCCATAATTTTGTAAGAAAAGCACAAACAGGTTTCTCAAGTGAAGATAGGCATGTCAAACTCTTTCAAGCATCCAGTTCAATCATCATCCCACAATAGAGGCCAAGCCAATAGGCCTATGTTCACATAATGCTCCAAAAGTTGGGAGGACTTTTGCTTATCCCAAAATGTGAGTATTGTTAATACTTTGCTTGCTTGCATCAGAAGCAATCAGGTATAATCATCCATGTGAATAATAACATAACAACCTAACTAAATGTTTTCTATGTAGCCTTATCAGTCCCAATCACACACCATCAAGAGTGCTAAGTGAGTCATTTCGAGAGAAAGCTTCTAAAAAAGCATTTAAGTCCCATGCCTAGTCAAAAACCATAACCCCATCTATAGCGGATAAATTTATAAGATGTGCTACGCAAGGGAGGAAACTAATCCTCTTGAACAATCATGCTAGAAATTTGAAGTGGCAACACAATGCCTTCAAGAGACAGAAGCAGGTTAGTACCCTTCTAATTGTAATGACATGTTAACACCAAATTCTTCCTTGCAAGTACTGAAGTCCTCTTAAGAGGCATATAAATGATCAATCAAAGGGTTAATACGTCGACAAGCTGATAATAACTATCACTTCAACAAAGGGTTAAAACATCAACAAGCTGACGATAACTACCACTTCAACAAACGGGTTAAAACCTTGACAAGATAACGGTAGCTACCATATCAACAAAAGGTTAAAATATTAACAAGCTAATGGTAAAAACCACATAGGGTTAAAACATCGACAAGCTAACGTAAAAGCCATAAAAGGTTAAAACATTGACAAGCTAACGGTAATTACCACTTCATAAAGGGTTGAAACATCGACAAGCTAACAATAAAGCCACAAAGTGTTAAAACATCCACAAGATGACGATAAAAACCATACCAATTAGAAGGGTTTAAAACATTGATGAATTGATAGTAAATATCATTTCAGCTAGAAAGGGATTAAAACATCAATGGATTGATTGTAAATATCACTTCAACAAGAAGGGTTAAAACATCAACAAATTGAAAGTAAATGTCGCTTCGGCTAGAAAGGATTAAAATGTCAAAGGATTAATGGTAAACATCACTTCAAAAGATTCGTTGCCTCATATATGTGTCTTTTTCTTTTACTCTTATTTTGGCTCACTTAAGCACTAGTGTACTAAGTTCCCTAAAATTGGGGGCAATTGTATACACTAAGTCCTGAGGTAGCCTAAATCAAAATTATCTAATGATGAAGAAATTGTTATATTTCAAATGGAAAGCACAAACTTTGAGTTCTGTTTATTATTTTCACAATTTTCTAAAATGTTTTTATGCCTTTTAACTTTGCATTTTTGGGGTATGAAAAAGAGTTTGAAAAAGCATGAATTTTGTCCTTTATTCTATGATAGACAACTGTCTGTCATTGACAGATGCCCGTTTATGGCCACATTTTGCCTGAACATCTCCTGGTAGACGATCGCGAGTCATCAAGTCAAGATTCTAAGGGCATTTTTGGGAGTTTAGTAAATGTTTTCCACAGATGCTCATCTGTGGGGGGGGGGGTTCCAGAATTCCTACATTTTTTACAACAGCCTAAAAACATAGTCAAAACTAGTTTTAAAGAATCGGATTTTGGGAGATTTTAAACGTGAGTGTAAGGCTGATTTTAATGAAATAGAATTAAAAACCACTTAAAACTCTTTCCTTAATATAAATACCAAAAATCCTAGATTACAAAAAGGAGCACACTTTGGAAAAAAGGCAACCACATTATCTAAGGATGAAAATTTGATTTTTATCTCTCAAGAACACATAAGCTTCCTCACATCTATTTATCAACACACAACATTTTAACACTCTTTTACATGGAAATCTTTAGATCACGAATCTTGGAACACATTCTTCCAAAGTTACAGAAATTTATTCTTCTTGAGGGTAATATTCTGGGCTCTTCTCCTCCCCTTGTTATTGCATGAGTGTATGTGATTTGATTTTATGTGTTTAATTTGATATTATAATTTTATGATTTAATATTGATATTTAATGTATTTAAATGATCTTGTATAATTTATAATGCCATTAACATGTAAATGAGTAGTAAAATATGACTAGAATGGCATGAGTAGGTTTTTGATCCTCTATTGATGCATGATATTTTTCTTAGTTAACATTTAATTTTTACGTTATTTATTCTGACATGATTTAAATATGCTTTTGATGTTTTAGAATAAGGTCTGCATGTTTTAAAGGTAAGGATATGCATGATTAGATTACACTAGGATTTACCCTTCATGTTCTTACATTCTACCTATTTGTCGAGTAATAGACAGGAAGAAGACCCCGATAGATGCCCATTGATCACACCGACTCGATCGATGAGATGTCATGGGATGTCCTTTCTGTCTGGGATGTCCTTTCTGTCCTATCTCTAATTCCCACTTTGGCCATTTGTTCCCTTTTAAGGCTACTATGAGTGCCTTTCAAGTATATTTCCTTATTTTAACTTTATTTGCATTATTAGATATATTTTTAGGTGTTATTTTTTAATTTTGTTTGCATGTTTTACATTTTGTTTGTCTATTATTTTTATTCCAAAATGCATGTTTCATTTATTTTGCCTTAATATTTATATATAATTATCATAATACTAATTAATCCTTTTCTTTATGTTTGTGAGCAACTAACTTTATTTGCATGGACTTTTTAGGAGTTTAAGATGGAAGGTCACCCCCCCTTAGGATGTCTCTTAATCCTGCATTTATTTTATTTATTATTTAATTTCTTTTATTCACTCATTTTCATTATTTTATTTGGATGTATTCTTTTGGGCTTGTAATAGCTTAGTAATAAATTGATTTTTGCACCATAAAAGATAAAAAAAATTCACAAAATTATTTTTTACTAATTAATTGGGAATTTTGTAATAAAATAGACCAATGTCTTATTTTCAAAGTAATATCACACATTAAAATAAAGGGTCATTGTTTTATCCAATTAGGATCACTCATCCTGTGTTTTCTAAAATCCACAAAGAATCTTCACCGTTTTTTTAAATATGCATAAGGGAACCAATGTTCCCAATCTAATGAAATACCCCAATTTATATATGTTATTTTCTTTCCTATTGGATAATTTGCTTATGTAATAATTTAAATAGTTTCTTTTATTTATTTTAATTATTTATCACCTTCTTACATGCTTAAAGTGTTTATTTATTTATCTATGTTATAGTTTTGCTTAATACTAAAAACTCACTTTCTTAAGAGAGATTCGCTTAATACTAAAAACTCACTTTCTTAAGAGAGATTCGCTTAATACTAAAAACTCACTTTCTTAAGGGAGATTCGCTTAATACTAAAAACTCACTTATAAAATACACCTAATCGGGGTATAAGTAAAAGCGGTGTCCTAAACACCTCTTTGGTGTGGGCATCAAAGGTTAGAATCATTTCCTAACATATTTTTAGGTGATGACTCCATGAAAGCTACTGTTTAGGCCTATTTAGACCATCATAGGTTTAACATCAGTAATAGAATTATTTCGAAACCCTTTCCTACTGTAAAGTGGCCAATATATGAACTTTATGAACCTCTTTCAGTCTTAGACCCTAAAAGTAGGCCTCTAAAAATAAAACCAAACCAAGCTGGGTTCGACGTGCATCATAAATAGTCTTTAAAATTCAACCATTCATGCATTGGACACCTTAGAAGCTTGGTCATACCTTCTCAACAAGTAATTTTACTTTAATTTTTTCCTTTTCTTTTCTTTCTATTTTTATTTTATTTTATTTTATTTTTGCACAAGTGACCTTAATATTTCCACTATGTGCACACTGGTCATTAACAAATAGCATAGGCTATTAGACAATCCTAAAATCTAGGAAAATTCCACTTTAGCCCTGTATTCCAATTCAAAATTCTTGAGAAAGATTAAACTTGACATCAACCTTCTATTGGCTGCTATCCAATACTAGGACCCTAGATTTCATATTTTTAGATTCATCCATTAAGAACTATGCCTCATAATTAGGGAAATTTATTGCGATTATTGGCACAAGGTTTTCTCCCCATACATTGCCTTGTATTGCAAACAACGTGCAAAGTTATCTAAGGGAGGTAGCATAAGCCCTAGGAATTTTACCATTAATAGCCACCAGGCTGGTGCCTGTGACATACGTTAAACCCTCGAGTAGTATCCAGCTTTTTCTCGAAAGCCCACTTTTAAGATCAAAGACCAAATAAAGGTTTATTTAACTCATGAAGGCTGGTCATTTCATAATGGATAGGAATTCAACCTAATACACTAAGTCTCGAGCCTCAAAAAGGCACGAGACAGTGTCTCGAGGTACTTCTATTCTTTTATTGGCAATCAACCTACGAGTGCATCTATTGGGCACCATAAGGTAAGTATCATGGAGTTGCCAGCCAATAAAATATTGGAAAATGAGTTATAACCTTATGAGATTAAAACCAAAGATAAGTTCGGGACCTCACTCTTATTTAGTTAGTGTTATATAAATGGGTTTTAGGATTAATTATTTTATCTCTCTTCTCATATGAATAATTATGCTA